>ML778010.1:1162913-1185989 GCA_009831015.1 Picea engelmannii
GACCGTCGGATTTCCTAACTACAAATGCATACTAATGCATACTAAAGAAACACACTTTTACCTAACGACATATTAGACCAAGTAGATCTTAACTAACTCCTAAGTGTCTAAATATCCTAACAGCCCCCCAGCAGGCCCCATAACAATATGTATAGCAACCATCCCCTTCCGTACTACAAAACCCTATTCCACACCAAGGGGTGATGAACACCCAATAGGAGATGCATCCAAGCCATCACCCAAATCCCCTTCTTTTACCCCCCACCGGGAGTACAATCTTTCCAGGTAGCTGCAATGCTTACCCTTCCCAATATGGTGCTGGAAATCCTATTATGGTATCTACATCCTCTTGAGATGGTCCCTCAACCATCCCTCCCTCCCCAAACAGAAGGAATCCCGATGCAAATTCCAATACTTACCCCCACCATCCCACCCACACCCCCACTCACTAGCACCCCTACTATAGCTGGGGGCAAACAAAAGAAGAAATATCCCACCACTTCACCCCCACCACGAGTTCAGCCTCCTTGTGCACTATGCGAGAAATATGGACACCCCACTAATAAGTTCCCATCTCTCCCTGAGCTACGCAATTTAATTCAACTTCCACGGGCACCGACACCACTCGTCACTTACTCCAATGCTACCACTACACCCATGAACACAGGTAGAAAAGGGTTGCGAACCAAATTTACATGTGCCATTTGTTCTGAGTATGGCCATTACACCCACCATTACCCGGTGTTACCTCAATTTCGACAGACTCTAACAGTCGTCCACTAGAGCTTCCAACAAGAACCTCCTCCACCTGCATCATCTCACACGCATGTCACTAGCATCCACTATGTCACAAGTTCGGTCAATGAACGTATGATATGTCCTTGCTCTCTATGCGAATCACTTGATCATTTCACATATCAATGTCCTATGATCATCGAATACAGGCATCGCCAAATGGCCCTTATTCAAAACCCTACACCCCCCCTCCAGTAGAACCAATGAGTAACCCCACCCCATTACTTGATTTGGTTCATATCTTATTGCCTAAACCTAAGGCACTCCCTACTCCCCCATGGTTCCTGAATGATTTATATGAGGATTTTCCCCCAAATACCCCCAATTCTCCAATTCATTTCCCCACGGAAATTCTATGCCCGACTACCATTTTTAACCTGCAGTATATTGATATTTGGTTCATGTCGAGCAAACCATCGCAACCCCCTTGCATCACCCTCCCTATATATTCACCACCCAAAGAAAACCATGCAGTGACGGTCACCAATTTTGTTCCCCCAGATCCACTATATTCTCGACAGTTCCACTGCGACGAAGACATCCTCGAGGAATTAACCACCCTCAATTTCCCATGGGATCTGCTCCATCACCGAGCGCTCTTTCTCTCACAATACACCTTTGCACCTCTTAGCCAAACCTCCATATACGCAATCAAATCCAAATATTTTATCCCATCAAGGCATATAGACTGGTTCAAAAACCCAATCCTTGCCCCCGATGCTTTTGAGGAAGGTAATATGGCCAACATTTACCCCACTGTCAAAATTGATATTTCCATCAAACTTGGAATCATAGAGAAAATCACCATCAGCGCTGCATGCTCACCTGAAGAACTCAGTGTGTACGAAACTCTCTTCCAAGAATACCGAGATATTTTTGCCTGGTAATACACAAAGATGCCTAACCTTGATCCCTCTATTGTCGAACATCGCATAGACACTTGGCCAAATATCGCACCTATACAAAAAAAGCAACACCCATTACACCCATCTAGAGTAGCGGCCATCAAATCTGAAATTGACAAATTATGCGTTGCAAGGTTCATATACCCCATCACATATACATCATGGGTCTCCAACCCCATCCCCGTTAACAAAAAATAGTGTACTATCCACGTTTGTATGGACTTTCACGAACTCAATCACGCTTGTCCAAAAGACAATTTCCCAATGCCCTTTATCGACCAAATTATCGATGATTGTGTTGGTCATGAGGCTTTGTCCTTCATGGACAGTTTCTTAGGCTACAACCAAATTCAAATTCACCTAGTCGATCAATACAAAACCGTATTCACTACCCCTCGGGGTACTTTCACATATTGTGTCATGCCTTTCGGCCTCCAAAATGTCGGTGCCACCTTCCAACGCACCATGACATACATCTTTCATGATCTGGCTCAAGTCATCCTCGCCTACTTGGATGACCTCATTGCTTGATCCAATAAATGCACTCAACATCTTGCTAACTTACGCATTGTCTTTAACAGGTGTCATCAGTACAATATCTGCTTAAACCCTCTCAAGTGCATATTCTGTGTCACCGTTGGATGCCTCCTCAGGTTCATCATTTCCCAGCAAGGTATCACAGTAGACCCCCTCAAAATAAAGGCCATCATGGAAATTCCCCCTCCTCAAAATTTATGTCACCTGCAAAGCTTACAAGGAAAAGCTAATTTTTTACGTCACTTTGTCCCCAATTACACTACTCGAGCACATGGCTTCCTTCGCTTACTACTCCAAGACATCCCATTCTAATGGGATGAACATGCTCAAAATTATTTTGATGATCTCAAAGAAGCCCTCTCCAATGCCCCATTGATTATTCCAGCTGACTATAACCACAACTATATCGTCTACTTATCGGCCTCAACCATCTCCGTAGAAGGAGTTCTCGTCCAATTAGGGGATGACGAATGGGAGCATGTCATTTATTATGTTAGTAAAAACCTTTTAGGGCCACCCTTGAAATACAATCATGAAGAAAAATGCACCCTTGTGGTTGTCCTCGCAGTCCAAAAATTGTGCCATTACATCCTGCTTCGAACTACCAAATTCGTCATAAATTCCAACACAATGCACTACTTGCTCAGTCGTCAGAAAATCAATGGAAAATTTGTCTGATGGATCGTCATCCTTCAAGAGTACGACCTCGAATTTTCCACACCCAAGAGCAAGAAATCCCTCATCCTTGCCGAACTCATTACAACATTTCCTTCTAATACTACCACTCTCCCGTCAATACCGACTTCCTCGACGAACATCTCTTTTTCATCCCTTAAGATGACCCTTGGTACAGCAATCTCCTCATCTACCTCCGAACAGAGAAGTTCAGAAACCACCTCTCCATGGATGATCATCGATGTATTCAGCACCAGGCCCCTTGATACCTCCTTATCGGCGATATATTATATTGGAGAGGGGTCGACACCATACTTCGTCGATGTTTGACCATCGATGAAGCTGATAGAGTCTTGAATGACTACCACAGCGGCACATGCGGTGGCCACCTATCAGGGATGTCTACTGCTCAAAAAATCATTCAAGCAGGCTATGTTTGGCCCATATTGTTTCACAACTGCATCCACGCCATGAAACGATTTGAAAAATGTAAGTTTTCAAACCTATGAAGTAAAGAAATGCATATATATTCTTAAGCAAAATAAAATTTAATCAATGGATCATACACAGAGTACACAAAGATTATATATCGAAAACCCTCAACCGGGAAAACCTTTCTTATATTCATTATATCGAATTTCACCATTCACCATACAATATATACAATGTTTTTAAGTATTCCTTAGATACCAAAACCCTAATCCCTTAATCCGTGAAAAATTTAGAAAACCACTAAAAATAGCAAAAATCGCCCAAAAACAAATTTTGGGACGATGTGCATAACCAAGGGGGGCATACCTGTCCCACCTAGGACCCCCCCTAGGAAAGTTCCCGATGCACACGAAACAAAGAGAACTACTAGAGGGATCGTCAGACGCAGTTGTTGAATCTGACACGCCCACACACACACATGCAAAGAATATAACACATACCCAACAAAAAATGTCATCTATATGCCAACAAAGCAAGAGCACCACCTCCTCTTCTCCACCTAGTCATTACTGTAGGCCCCTTTTGAAAATGGGGCATAGACTTCATGACTTTCAAACCTCCATATAGAAATGGACATAAATACATTGTCATCGCAGTCGATTATTTTACCAAATGGGTTGAAGCCATGCCCACCTTTAACAACCTCGCTGACACTGCAACGGGTTTTTTCTTTAACCATGTCATCTCCCACTTTGGTGTCCCCTACAGTTAGTCTCTCATCAAAGGAAGCACTTCGAGAATGATATTTGCGTCAAAATCTCCTCCAGGTTAGGCTTCTCCCACGAGTTCACCTCCCCATACTACCCTCAGTCCAACGGACAGGTAGAGGCGGTCAACAAGGTCCTCAATACCATGTTGCAGCGCATGGTAAACAAACATAAGACCAGTTGGCACCTTATGTTGTTTTCCGCACTGTGGGCTTATTGCACGATAGTTAAAACTTCCACTGGCTTCACACCATTTCATCTAGTCCATGGGATCGAGGCCACTCTCCCCATCGAATGCAAGATCCCCACATTATGCACTGCTATTGAGCTATTACCCGACACTACTTTGATGGAGCAGTGTTTTCTCAACTTAGAGTCGTTGGATGAATATTGTCAGTCTTCATTACAAAACAATGAGGTAGCCAAAAAACGATCGAAGGCCACCTTTGATCGCCATGTCAACCTTCGATCATTCAACGAAGGTGACCTCATCCTTTCTTACGATATCGCCCATGATACCTTCGGCCATGGAAAGTTCTAGTCATTATGGCTTGGACCTCACATCATCCACCATTGCCTCACTAAAGGCGCATACATCCTGGCCTCCCCTGAAGGCCACCCCCTCAAGGAACCTGTCAATGGGTTGTACTTAAAGAAATTTTACGCCTGAGCATAGCCATGTTACACTAGGCTTTTTCTTTTTGTATATTTTTTAGTCTTCTTTTTTCTCTATATCATGTGTCTAATCCATCATTGGTATTATTGATATATGCCTCCTCCATCAACCTTCCACATCGGTAATTCCAACAGAGCTAGTCGTTGGACACAGAATCTTGCTTCGGTCGCTTGGGCCCTCTATACCCCCTCGCATGAACTGCTCCACTCCAGTGGCATATGCCTAGGCTCAGCTACCAACAACCAATCATAATACACAACCGTCATTAGCCTCCTCGTCGAGGCCAGTAGCCACCATATTTGTCACCTTAGCGTCTTACTAGATTCCCAGCTTGTCGTCCTCCATCTTAATAATGTGTATCGTGTACGCGATCCATGCCTTTTCCGCAAATACCTGTAAGTTAGAATTTTATCTCGACATTTTGATTCAATCAAATTCACACATATTCCACAACAATAAAATCATATAGCAGATAATATGGCTAACCTAGTGTTAGATTGGCATTTATCCCATAGTGTTACCATTACACATACATAACTCATCAAAAGTCTATCATAGCATATAGATTAGACATCATCAAAAGAAATAAAAAAAATCAACACATGTGAACATCACACAGATCCAAAAATGTGTGTGTATATATATATATATATATATATATATATATATATATATATATATCGGTCAAATGTGCCATCAATGTTTACAAAAAATAGTACATCAAGTACAAGCATCTGTAGGTAAGTGACCATCTCACTCCTATAGATACAAAACTAGTGTCACAACACCATATACAAAATAGGCTTGCAAGCCTCTATAGATTCAAAAATCCATCACTTGAGGCACTCAAGGTGCCTCTAGAGCACCACCACGCGGTCCTCCCTCTGGAGGAGGTACCCCACCAGCTATCGGCCCCTCAAGATCTAGGGGAAACCGCCCAATCATCGCTTCTCCCACTACAACTGTTATGTGGATCAGCATCTGTGACTCCGTCGGAAGACCAATACACTGCTCCAGGATCCCCTCATCTTGGATGTGCGCCCACATACCCTCGGGCACCCCATGAAGCATCGCCTCTAATCGGCAGCGAAAATCCTCAAAATATCCCCTGACCTTAGTTGGAGGAACATGTGACAGACCTGCATCGGGGTCATCATAGCGGTGTCTCCTGGCTGCTCTCTCATCATCAATGGGCCTCACCCAAAAATCCTCCCGTCGATGTCTCTCCCATTCCCACGGCTCTCCCCATGGTGGTCTCACCGGCCCCTGACAAGCTGATGCCCTGATCAACTCCACCTAGCGCCCGCGAGGCCCCACATCTGCACACATAAAAAACAAATGATAGCATTAGCATCCATCCATACATGAAATACATGCTATACTATCTCAATCTCAAACCATCAAAACAAATAAATCAACATACCTCTCTGGTCTAATGCCTCTCCAAGAGGTGGCACCATGTCCGGGTCCCCCCAAAAGTCCAACCCACTATACAAAATTGGAGGATAATCTGTGGCATATGAAACCACGCTCGCGCAACCTCAGTCATAAATTAATGACCCCCTTCCCCACCACCATGGTGAACCAAAATCGTCCCCCACTGCCTCAGTCACGGCTCTCGCACATCTGGTGCGTCCAAAAACACTCTAGGGAGGGCGCAACATAGGCACCCTCTCCAAGAACCACACTACCAAGATGGATCCAAAGGAAAACTCCCCTGAGTCTACATCTCGACACCTGTTGAGTTTCCCCACCATCTTGGCATGCAACATCAAGCCCCAGGCGAAATGCTCACCCCCTAGTGCCCTCTCCATAATCCTCAGTTGACCCCCACTGATCTGCTAAGTCGCAAGAGACCCATATACTCTCACAACCATCACTTCCATGAAACGATGCACAAGGGCATCCATCACCTCAATACTCACCATTGAGCCTGACATATAGTTCTCCCCCACACAAAACCTCTGGGCAAAGACAGCCAATTGTCCATTCCCAAGTAGAACGGGCTCTGCCAGTAATGGGGTTCCTCAAAAAGGGAGCCCAATTAGAAAAAAACATCCTCCATTGTCGTGAATTCCAGCTTCTCACCACTCACAATGAAGCACTACTAACTCGAACTCCACATGGCAATCAAGAAATGCAGCAAGTACTCATGTGCCCACACGAGTGAACACTCAAAAAACTTCAACAGCCCACAAGCTGCCAAAGTGTCATGTACCGCAGACTCCTCATCCCTCACTGCCTCCCTCAGTCATTCCCAGTCGCTCTCTCTCCAATGGATCAGCATCACCAACTGGTCACCTTCATCCACATAAACAGTATTTTATTAGCCATCACAACCCATAAAAATATCAAAATCTCCGAAAAAAAAAAAGATAAATTTTTACACCCATCTACTTTGCCTCAAAGGAGCGACATTTTTTCCCATAGGCGCACACCTATGCGTGCCTGTTCATCCCACAATCATTCACTCATGCACGACTATTGGCCATACAAGGGCGCACCGATGTGCCCCTATCACACATATAGATGTGCATCATAGCACACATGTTCACTACACAGTTGCGCACACATGCGCAACTATTAGGAACACAGTTGCACATGCATGCATTGTTGTGCTCCGAACAGGCGCACATTACATGTGCGTCTATTTTTCCCCTTCAAGTGCCCCCATGTGAGACTCTCCCAATTATATCTGCGCACTCTTGCGCATGAATCTTTCGATCACCCATGCACTAGGGGGGCCACACTCACAAAATCCCATGTACGGTCATCCGTACAACCCCTACCCAAACAAGAAATCCTAACTACTATGCAGGAGGATCTGACCACTAACCTAACACTCGTGGATTCTGAATTAGCTGGCTCAATCTCCTAAAATCTCCAAATCTCTCCTCAATACTCTCATCCACACACTATGGTCGTAGGTACAAATAAGGTGGCACTGTGGGCCCTACAGTTATATATAGTCCCTTTGCCAAAACTTCAAGGATCATTTCCGAGAGCTCTGTGCATCCATTTTCCAATCCATCTTCAGTCGCGGAACCAGGATTCTGCCACCTACACAATCACACTCCTTGGGTCACCATCTTTCCCCAGCCCCTGGAGACCATTTTTCTCACATCACGCCCAGGTATGCATGCTCATGTTCAAAATTATCACATAACCATTATATGTTCCTCATCTTCAGATATTTTTTATGTTGGGTATTTGGTTTTCATGTGTGCAGGTACTTGGTCACCACAAATAAACATGGCCCTTTTAGGTATAAGATCGCTACTGGCATATAATCATTCCCTATGGATTTCAATTACATCTCCCAGTTACACCCTCGGATATTTACCTCTAAGGTCCCCTCATCCGACTATGCAATACTCACACATCCACTGCATTTCAGTACTATCACCCAGTTGCACCCTTATCTACATGAGTTGTCCCATTTATAGTCCCCCTTGACATTTTGACACTCATGTTGCTTTCACCCCTTAGGGTTGGGAGTCCTCATGGTATTTGCATTCCTGAGAATTAGCTGCATGCTCCTTCTCCTCATTTTGCTAACTTCCCCATAATGGACTCTCGTGTAATCTTGTCTCGATTCACCTTTTTGACTGCACCTCCACAGTATCATTATCCCTCCATCTCATCCACCATCAGTTTCTCCATCTGCAAATTTTCCTCCATTCATTTCACCTAATACAGAAACCCACCTATGGGGCCCCCACCCTCCACCTGTTTTCCACGCAACTTGCACCCTCACAAGCTGAGCCATATTGCACTGGGGCACCTAATTTTGTATCTGTACACTTCTCCCAACCGATTCTTTATTTAGTTTGGTAACTGTACAAAGCCTTTGTTTTCATCCATTACATAGTTTTTTGTCATCACCTTTGGCGACATTCCTTTTTCCGGCAAAAGAAACCCCTATCATCCTTGGTTGGTGCATACATTATCTTCCACTCCTGCTGACATCATCCATAAACCTCAAGTATCCCACATTCCATGTACCCCTTATCTTTGAGTTTCTTTACTTTGTCACACCTCTAGCACAGTTTAACCCCAATCTAGTCATCCCCCTGATACTAGATTCAGTTTCACGGTTGTTGCCACTTCTCCTTCGCAAATCCCCCAACCAAGGGTAGTCTTTAGTCTCCCCGTCTCTCGAATCTGTCCATGTTCCTCCTCAGTTCCTAATTTTACCTGGTGTATTTCATAAATCCCTTTTCTTCTTGGATTCATGTTTCCCTTTCTGTCGGCATCAGCATAGTTCCTAGAAGGGCGATAATATCTTGGCTCTCATTACCTTTATAATGTTGAGTCTCGGATGACACAGAGAGAACCATCATTTCTCTCCATTGTCGTTGACCCCCATGACATTAAACTTCAACACTTTATCATGTGGAGGTGGGTCTTACTTTGAAACTATTGCAGTTTTTTATATATATGCCAAAGACCTCTAAAATTTGATAGACTATCAATGTCTGCGTATCATCGACAATTCTCACATGTGTCCTTACCTTTTTCAGAGTTTGTTCACCATCAAAATTTTCCTCTGCCATTATCAAACCACCCCAGAGGGCACTGCAGTGATCTACGTCAACACATAGTTTTAGTTACTGTATTACACATTTTTTAGTTACATGACACAAGCATGGGGCATGCCCGCCTCGTTTGTACACAGTTTTATTTTTTCACCCCTTGCGAAAGATTTGGGTCTTACAGGTTCCCCTCTCCCTCCAATGGGATGCTCTTGATACTCCCCTCAACACTCTTTCTTACAAAGGTACACTCAATAGAAGAAACATTGATGTATTTCGGCTATACTTATGCTCCTAACCTCACACATTAGGGGGCATCTGTTATCACCAAAATTCCATCCGCAAATGGTTACAGGAATCCAGCATCTTCAAAACACCCATTAGTTCACTCATGGACCAAAAATGTGTTTCCAAAAGGGCCAAAACTATACAACCAGTTATAAAATCAACATGCACTAAGACTACAAAGGGAGCACATGCACATGCGCCATCTAGAAATGCAAGAAAAGTGCGCATGCACACGATGCATGACTGTGGACACAAAAAACCATGCACCCCTCAGAATGGCGCATTTATGATATTTTTTGTCCTTCCACCCACTTATGGTTCATCTTCCAAGTCGATTTGACACCCAAATCACAGCTGAATTCAACTGAGGGGGATGGTCAAAGACCTAAGGGTGCCCTAAAGGGCCCCTTCTTCACACTAAGAACTGGTTGCATGATGCCTCAAAGCTATGCTATAAAAGGAGGCCATGGGTGCACTATATTTCTAAGGAATTCATATGTATTGTTATGCTGCCTATATTCTCTTGGAGGATCATCTTTCCTTGTCAAGAGCATACAAGCATCATTTCATTTGAGCTATTCACATCACCTCTTGAGTGAATGAGCTTTGGATTTATTCACCATTTCCTTCAAGTTTGCTAGTTGTAAGAAGATCTCTATATTTTGGGGTTCAAGATCCCTCCCTTGGAGGAAGAAGGGACCCATAAGTCTCCCTTTCTCTTTGGTGTTTTCCCACTAATACAATCCTATCCATTGGTGGCATGAGTGTTGTTTATTTTTGGTTTTTATGTTTTTATTCACTCTAGTTTAGTTTCTTTTATTGTTCTTAGCTTAGTTATTTGTTTACTCCTTATGCTTGATGTTTCTAACTCTTTAATTCACTATTTTCTTGCCTAGCTAACCCAACTAGGCTTGTAAGCATCCCTATTTTGCTCATTCAGGTGACAAAAGGGGTGCAATAAATATTTTATTTGTCTGGCGCATTGTAGTATGTAATTCAGATAATTTTATATTGTCTTTACAAAACTCATGCGTCATTGTTTTCATATTGACCATAGGTTGTTCAAATATCATAGAATCTTGTATGGGTTGCGCTTGGTAAAGATCCCCACATAATATAATGTCAATGTCCCCAAAGTATTTGGTGTGCACATGTTTTATGTTTCTTAGTCTATTGTCAATGGAACAGAAGAAGTGACTTCCAATAAAATATGCCTCATCTGTGAATACAAGTTGTAGTTTGTCATAAATATTAGACAAGGTATCTAACATTTCCTTGTTGAGTGGAAGAAAATCTGACTTGTTAAAAGGAATTAAAAATGCAGAGTGAATTTTTGTTCCACCTGCATTATATCCATATTTTCCTCTATATGAAACTATTAGTCCCTTTGGTTTCATAGGGTCAGTCAAATTCTTTGAATCATAGATTTGTATAATCATTTGGAATAGTGCTTTCATTGTGAATGTCTTTCTTGTTCCTTCCCCGCCTATAAGGAACAAGTGCATGGGATTGTGCATGTTTAAGAATGTTTTCATTGCAATGTCCTTTAGGATTTCTTGTTGTTCTCAATTCAACAGTCATCTAAGAATAATTTATCAATGATTTCCCAAACCTCATTCATATAATCTTTTAGTCTTGGATGCTTTTCTTGATATATTTTTCTGACTTGATGTACAATCATCTCTGCATCTCCAAAAAATGACAATTCTTCAATTTTCATGTCCTTTGCAGCTCCAAGCCACAAAACTAAGGATTCATATTCTTTAATGTTTTTGGTGGTTTCAAATTCTAGTTTGAAGGACAAGGTTATGGCATCCTGAGAAGGATAAATGAACACTACTATATCACCAACACTATCCTTGGAATATGCACCATCAAAATACATTTTCCATGTATGAGCACCTTGTCTAGTTATTTCACATTTTGTTGGTAACTGATTTTTTATTTGCAATGATGACTGAGGAAAATCAATAAGATGAAGAATATTAGATCCTAAATCAATATCAACATCATATATAGGATGATTTGTTGGGTTACCCTCATCACTTATGATATATTCTAGTTGTTATTCTCTATACAGCCTTCTGTTCTCACCCCTAAAGACTGGTATGGTAGCTTAAGAAAGATCCATTTGCAAAGTCAATCCTAACCTCTTGATCCATGATCTAGATAGAAACATCTTGAATTTGGGAGGGACATCTACAACTACAATATCCATGACTATACTTTTCATAGGTAGATGAAAAAGAGTGACAACTAGATCTTTAATAACTCCAAGACATTTTACTTTTCTTGAGTCAAAGGAATACAACTCATGATATTCTTTAGTAATTTCTAGACCTAATTCATCCATAACATCCTTAGGCATCAAGTTGTGGGATGCACCTGAGTCCATAAGAAAAGTGTGCAATATTTTATCATGTACATTCAAAGAAGTGTATAAGGGAGGAGAGGAGTCATTTTTGTCTTCTACAAGTGGTCCCAATATAATTGTGGGTTTCTCATCCTACAATTTAACTGAGTCTGTTGAAAAAGAATAAGACTTGGGCTGCAACATTTTTTTAGATAGATTTCTTAAAATCTTCATTTTTCATCAATTCTAAGAGTGGGACAAGAATATGTGTTTTCAAGATTTCATTCTCAAAATTAAATTAGGATTGGGATTTTATAATTTCCTTTGTCTCTTGAACAGGAGCCTTAATGATGGGATAAATTGTTTGTTCTCATGTTCCTTTATTTGGTGCAGCCACTGTCTTGGGAGGGATATCTTCTTTTTTAGTATGAGTATATGTACTTGGTTTTCCTTCCTTTTGTTTTGACCTCAAATTATACTTGTTTTTAGGTTCATTGACTTTTTATCCTTTACTTAACTCATTCAATTGATTTCTCATTAAAGACTCCTCATAAGAAATCTGGGTTAAATGAGGGGAAGAATTTGTATCCCTTAAAAAATGAATTTATTGATATGATTCCTCACTATTTCATTCTTCATCATCAACCAAATTGTTCTGTAAAGGAGTTTGAACCCTCTAGTCCTCTCTATTTATCTGATCTCTCTGTAGAATTTGAGGTGTATTGTTTGGCCTTCTAAAAATATTTATGTTTCCAAAATCTTGAGGGTTTTTATTTGTTTGTCTCCCTTCAAGTTTTAATCTTTCCATTTCTGTATAAAGTGACTTAACCAACTTATTCAATCCATCAACTTGGGGATCATTTCCTGAAGCATCTGAAGATGAGGATTTTGTTTTTTGGTTTCTTCTATCCCTATCAGATTTTCCCCTCAACTTATCTAATGCTAATATGTTTGATTCAACCTCTAGAGAAGCATCTTGCATATGGGCCAATGTTGTAGACCTTCTTTCTCTCAACAAAAGACAGCATTATGGGTCAACACTTGCATAGGTTATTTTAGCATACATTTCAGTGGGTTGAATCTCAATATGAATTTTGTTGTACATCTTGTTAAATCTTTTTGAAAAATATGACACTAATTCACCCTCTTTCCTTTTAAGAGCCCCAAATTATGTAATGTAATATAAAAAATCATTTTTTTCACCCCAATGTCTTAAAAAGGCATCATCTAGGGGTTCAATTCCAGTTGTTGATCCAAGAGATAAACTTGTAAACCACTTCCTATCTTCTCCATCTATACTTTGCACAAAATCCCTCATCTAGACATCTTCATTTTCAATATTCAAATTATCTGCATAGTTGTAAAATGCAGCAAGATGTTATTCTACTGTGATATCTTCCTATCATGTAAATTTAGGAATGAACTTAAGGTTATATCCTATTGGAAGAGAATTCACAGGTTGAGGAAGAACTAATGGTGCATACCTAGTAGCCAAAATGGCATCCATTTTGTTCTGAGGAGGATTAATCCCTACCACTTGATTTGGAAAAGGAGGACTCTAAATTTTAGGAGAAGTAGAAGGTGACTTGATAGGTAAAATTGCAATCTATATAATAGGTGATTTTGAAAAAGGAGGAGTACAAGGTGGAGAAGATTCAAATTTAACATAAGGTGGATGAGACTTGGATAGAACTAGGGGGATCTCAATAGAAACTAAGGTTTCTTATTCTTTACTCACAGGAAACTTAAAAGAATGGGGAGAAGGAGAACCTAAGAAAGGGAAATCTTCCAAACTTTCAAGTCTAAACCACTTTACAATTTTAGGGGATGCAAGAAAATCAAAACTTTCCAAGTTTTCTTCTTTCAGATCAGGAGAAAAAGTTGAGTATTCTATAGGAAAATCCTTTAGTTTTGAATTTATAGGAACTTCAGTAATATGTAAATGAGAAACATGAGAAAAAACAATTGGTGTAGGGAAAACGAAGTCAAGTAGGTCTCCCGAAGTACCTGAAAATTTAGAAGAGGAGGCCCCTTCCAAATCTTTTCCCTTCTTTATGATTTTTTCTGGATGAGGTTCAGGTGTATCCAAAAGTGGTTGTGGTTTAGACCTCATGTGCCTACTCCTAGGAGCCATAGCTGAACTTTGGAGTCTCCAGGTGCACTATGTAGTCTTTTTGTTTATTGTTTTTTGTACACCAACAAAATCAATAGTGTCTTTGTCGTACAACCCAGAGAAATATCTTCAATATGTTCCCCAATAATGACACCAAAAATGTTAGCACTAGAAGTAACACCTAGACTACTGTAGATTTAAGCTTAATACACATCAGAATGTAAATAATAGTTGTTTTAAAAGTGTGGAAAATGGATGTGAAACTCAATTGTAATGTCAATCACAAAACCCTCCATGAAATACACACCAACAAGCAAGGACTTAAATGGCTTCAAATCAACGGTTAGAGATATAAATGGAAGATAGAAGACTTAGCAAGAAAAATAAAATATGCATATCAGATCACATCAGGTACCTCTAGAATATAGATGTAAGAAAACTCATTTGAATCAAAATTTCTTAATCCAAAGAGAAAAACACTTTGATCAATATTGCATAAAATACCAACAATAGATCATTTATTGTGATAAGAAAGAAAGCATCATGATGAATCCTTCATCATATATTAATACCAAAGTGAGATAGAACAGAAATGATAGTAGGAAAAGACTATATTTTTACCATTAAATATTCTTGAGTTTGGTGCATACATTAGAAAAATTATGTTACAGTATGAGACTAAAGATAAGAGTTTTATCCCCAACCATTCGAACCTCCTATCAAGTTACAGTCTATCTTAAATAAAAAAATCTCTAAGAAAAACATCTTTAGAATTTTCCACCTCATTTCATCATAGGAATTTATTCCTTAGAAAGGAGTGGTAACAAGTGTACAAAAAAAATATAACAAAATGTTATTTTGCAAAAAAATGTTGGCAATGTATTGAACAACCCTTAACAACTAGTGATGTGGATTTACTGCATGCACCTCCTTGAGGTAGGTGGCCTTCTAATGTGAAACTGAACCTATGAATTGTAGTATGAATTCAACTTGAAACATGGAAATCCCTCCCACCTTCAAAATATTCATAAATATAAGTTTTCAACATTAGCACTACAAAGTGTCCTAAAACACCCAGTTTGTAGCATCAGTGAGTCCTAAAAATTGTACCATAAGTAGGATAAGACTTCGATAAATTCTGCAAAATCCTCACAACCTAAAGTAACTTTGGAGAAAACATATGAAGATGTTAAGTTTAGCTCAAAATCCAAAATTATCATTTAGTGTTGTAACTACATGCAAAAAGTAAGTCATGACAAAAATGATGTTGATATGAAATGTTATTATGTATTCATCTTTTGTTTCTTGTACTCCTTCTAGTAGCAACCATAACCGGCATATCTAAATTCCTCTTTGCTACTTTCTCCTTGAAAGGATGGAACTCTGCTTTTAACTTTTTGATCCTAGCTTGGAAAGCTCTCTTATGCTTATACATATTCTTGACTTTCCTGTGAAGGTGTAAACACCTCTTAGCTATGAAATTTTCCTTATCAATAGTCTCCTCATATAGATCTATCATATCTTTCAACTTGACTCGAGTCTCCAGATCCTTTCTTTTCAATGTGTCATTTTTAGTTCTTGCCTCCTTGAGTTGCCTCTTGAGCCTTTTGAAAGTAGGATTACTTTCATGAGGAGGGGTGTTGATATCAATAATATCTATGGTCTTCTTGGAAGACTAATATTTTTCCTTTTACTGAGATGAAGCTTCTGCTATATCATCTTCCATGGGAACATGCTCTTTATATGTTGATCTAGTAAAAGGTCTTCTAGGTTAGATGTTTTCTCTAGCAATTGATGGGGAAAGGACAAGTTTTTTTTCCTTTCAAGATCCTTGATTTGCTTGAAGGTATTTACATAGGATTAGGTTCTTCCACGGGTGAAATTTCTCTATGAGAAGGTTCTGAGGGACCACCTTCTTCTGATTTATCAATATCCTAAAAATATTTATCACTCCTAGTCATCCTCCTCTTCTTGCTTGAATTTGAATGCATAGTCTTCTCAACAAGGGTAGGAGTTTGTCTTTGGGACTATGGTGTAGGAGATATATCTAACTGAAAATATGATGCATCTAAGAAAGCTTCCCAGTTAGTGTTAGTCTTCTTCAACTCTTCCATTACTAACATTTTGATTAAACCAAAGTGAAAAATATTGGTGTCCACCTGCTTGGACTTAGCCTAGACTCTATCTGGAATCTTGCCAATACTCTTGAAAAGGTAAAATGAAAGGTTCATGGATTCTTTCCTTGTGAAGTGTAGTAGTAATCTGATATGGTATTGATATACCATATTGAACCTTCCTTCACATGTGAAGTACATTTGTATGACCCTAAGCATCATGTCAAAATATTACAACATTTGACTTATGGGTACTCCTTTGGATAGGTTGTCTCCTTGATATTCAGGTTTAAACAATTACTTGCAGAAACAAGAGTTCAAAGACATGGATTTGAACCACTTCTTACCACAATCAGGTATCTCTATGGCTACATAAATAGAATGCTCAGAGACTTTAAACTCCATAATCCCCACCTTATTATTTTTTCCACTAAAATTAAGTGAAAACTCCTTAGCCATTCAGGATGTCCTCTTTGCATTTTCTGACAAAATCTAAGGCAGCCCACCCTCTGGAAAATTTCTTTGAAAAATGGTTTAGAATTGATGAGTTGCATGTCATGTGGTTCATCTCTCACAATATCTCCCCCTTTGTGGATCTTCTTTCCTTACTTATTGTCCATAATTGTTTTCTTGAAAACCTCACGTAGCCTCTTATGACAGTTGCTTTGTGAAATATAGAATAAACAAGGGATTTTCTGATTTTGATTACAGAGATGGCATACTTAGGGTTCACCTGACTGAAAAAATTATACACATAAATATTGTGGAGTTAATCAAGTGGAAAGTAGGTAATGATAAGAGGGACAACAATTCAATCTGAGTGAAGCGGCAGACAGAAAAAAAGAGAAAACTCTCTATAAAAAGATGATTTTATGCACCAACATCCAGTTCGCAGCGCTAGTCTGTATCACAATTGAACTAGGATTTATGAAAGACTGGAAAGACTTTCCATGTATGAGAGGGAACATATAATGATTGGTTAAAACCTAGGCCTTATATGAATTTCAATTTGACAAGGTTTTGGTCAATTAAAAGAAAGAGGGTTCTCAGCACCAGTCTGCAGTGCACAATTTGCAGCGCAAGGTTATGTTAAATTTAGAGATGCTATTAAGTTCATTTCAATTTACTAGACAATAATAAAATACGCAGGATCACTAAGAGAAACATAATCACAAGGTACACAACATTTTATCCTGGGAACCCCTCATGGGTGAGAAAACCCAACAAAAACTTCCTTAATATAGATTGCCAATACAATTCCAAGACTAACGACCAAACCACCAACAATATCCAACACTAATCATGTGCCTCTCTCTTCTTCTTCTTCTTCTAACTGCATCTTCCTTCAAAACTTGTGCACTAGATGAGTGACTTGAGTGAGTGAGTGAATGAGGCATCATCCACTCTTATTTATACTAGTTGGGAGGCACTAGGGTTGTGTCTCTTCATCAAGCAGGGCCGACTTCTCCAATTAGTGTTTAGAACCACTTTAATTATACCTAGGGGCCGAATTCTCAATTTCCACCATATAAACATGGTTTGACCAATCCACAAAAGGGGATTTGGTCTAATACAAATCTCGACATGATCAATCCACAAAAGGGGATTTGATCTATAATAAAATATCTCAATTATAATTAGAATATTCTTTGCAGTTACAATATTTCAAAACTCCCCCTTAACAAGAAGGGTATTCTACTGACATAACCCAACACACCATCATCAGGAGAAGGAGAGGGTAGCATCATCATCAGCATATGGATCATTTATTGGCACATATATAAATCATAAGTAGTTTTTCTCATAATCAACAACATCATATTTCACAGCATGGAGTTGGAGTAGCATCATCATCATTATCTGTATCAACATATCCATATAGATTGAAGTCATGATCTCTAGTATAATAGAGACCATATTCCAACGTACTCTTAAGTTATCTCATCACATGTTTTGTAGCAAAAAGGTGAACAAATCTAGGCTCTACCAGATACTAACTCAAGGCGTTCACAACAAAACATATATATGGCCTGGAATTCGTCAGATACATCAACGAACCAAGAATTTGTCTGTACATAGTAGCATCAACCAATTTTGACGAAGTATTCACCAGGAGATTCAAATTTGTTTCCATGGTTGTGTCCATGGATTTACATTCCAACATTTCAAACCTCTTCATTATTTCTACTGCATGCTTCTCTTTGTTAAGGAATATCTTTACTGGGCTCTGTCAAACTTCAAGACCTAAGAAATAATTCATCTGGCCTAGGTCTTTCATCACAAACTCTACAGTGAGATTATTCTTACAATATGTGATGATATTTTCCTCTCTGGTTAATAATAATTCTTCTACATACATCAACAATATAACTGGACCATCGTTCATAACCTTGAAGTAAAGGTTACAATCAACTTTACTCTTGGTAAATCCCAAGCTCGTTAGGAAACTGTCAATTCTGCCATAACAATCTCTAGGAGCTTTCTTTAACCCTACAAACATGTGTATTTCTATATTCAACTTCAAACCCTCGTGGTTTGTTCTATATGCACTTCTTCTTTGATAACACCATTTAAGAAGGTTTTTTTCACATCCATCTGGTGTAAATTTCACTACATAAGAGCTATGATGGTTATGATTTGGCTACAGGATCAAACGTCTCCTCTTAATCAATACCTTATTTTTCCCATCACATTATAACAACCCAGTACACTTTCTTAGCTACAAATTAATATGCACAATCATGTGCTATCTCTGTGTTATTTCTGCAAAGCACTATCTTTCTCAATACCTGAGAGTATGTCCTCTACTCTCTCTGCAACTGTTCCTTCTAGAACCAGGACTCTGCACCTGCACCTGCTATTTCTGAAACTGAGAATGACTTTCTCTACTCTCATTGTAGTTGTTGAACTCTGAGAGTATCTCCTCTATTATATCATGGCAACATATTTATCTGGAACTGGGAGTGGCTCAATAACTGACACCAAGGGTATCTTATCTTCTTTCATGGAGGTAACTCAATATCATATACAGGGAATGCTCCCCCTGAATCTCATACTATATCAAAATCATGGTTGTTCTGGTTGTCTTAATGAATACTGGAACTATTTCTTCAATTACTGGAACAAATGTCTCGTCATAGTCTTATCCCTCTTTTTAGGATAATCCTCTGGGCACAAATTAGTATTTATATTGTTATCCACAACATGATTGATATAGAAGATCAATCTTGGAAGTTACTGACTTCCCTTCTGATCTCAAGGAAAAAATGTATACCCTATTCCTTATGATTGGATTCTTCCTCTATTACTGAAACAAGGGAATCTTCCCAAGATATTTCATGTCTCCTAGAGGTCTCTGAAGCTAGTCTTCTCAACTCATGTCATTTGTCTCCCAGTCCTGGAAAATGTCTATCCATCTGATCCTTTCCGAGATCAGTCTTACTCTTGATTATTGATTTCTTTTGAATCTAAAAAAAACTTCATAGTCTCTGCAGGATAGACTTGGTGTTGAATACCAAGTATTAATTATGAAAATTGGAGTCAGGATTCAAACGAATTCTGCTTCCTATCATGGTGTCTTCATTATTCATTGACAAATTATAATGTTCAATCATCTTTGGATATTTATGATCATTACGATCAATTTTCATATGTGATACTATGTCTCTCAAAAGTAGTTTCTTCTTCATCTTCTTTGGTACATGGATGTATACATTCATGTACACAACTTGGATAGTTTTGTTCATGTCTCTTTTAATATGTTGCCTCCTACAACCTTCACTATAGTTTCCTTATGGCACCTGTGACCTTTCGGAAGAATAAAAAGAAGGGAGAAATAGAAGACAGGAATAATACTCTTTAAAGCAAAAATGACAACAATCATTAGAGTAGCTTCTTTAGAGATATCACATGTGATATGCCTAAACCAAAGGTTAAAAGTAAGAAATACAATACTGAGAGTAGCACTCTTCTAGTGTTGTGATCAATCATTCCTCCATGGAAACCTAGAGACAAACCAAGAAGTTTCTCCTAGAGGAGATGTTAGTTATATATGGTAAATTATTACAATAAGCATTTATCTCAATATGCTCACATGCTACCAAGTATGATATCTCAACTATGAGGTAGCTACGAAACTTGACATGTGCAATTTTTAATCTTATCAACTTAATCAATCAAACCTAGAACCTGAATTCTTTGTCCTCGAGAATGAGTTTTGCTTTTTTTCTTCCTAGTCTCCTTTACTAAAGATGGCAACCTATGCTGAGATAATATTATTTCTTGACATAAGTCTAAGTTAGAGAATAAAATCTATAATATTAGATTTAATCAATCTAATACCTTGACTTTAATTTTGACCAATGGTTAGTATGAAGGTCATAACTTCATCATACAATCCAGATCTTCATAATGTCATACCAAATAGATGGATATCACAATAATCAAACCTGGGGTGCATTATTCCTCTAAATGTGATGGGTATGAGATCCTTTTGGATATATGAAAAAAGATCCCTTATCCTACAAATACTCTTTAAATCTTAACAGTTTAAACATATGTAATTGCATACCTCAGATAGTATTTGCAGGTAGTGGCATCATTTGTTAGCAGCGGTAATAGATACCAAACCTTTAAAAACTTCAAGGGTGTTTCAAAGTTAGTCGAAGATTTTCTAAGGTAATGTAGACTACGACAATAAAAACCAGTCCTAAAGATTTCACTGCAACTGGTATTGTGGCTGGTGTTGGTACTGCAATTGGTACTTCAACTACAACTGCAACTTAGGGTTTTACTAGAAAACCCTAATTTTTCAAACTTCAAATTTTTAAATTCTGATCTAGGGACTAGATGTGTTGGGCTGAGGCAAGTAGGTTAGAGTTGTCTATTTTCATAAATTCCAAGTTTTACCCCTTAAAATTTGATCTGCGAAAAATTGAACTGGTACTTCTGGTACTAGTTCTGGTTTCCTGGTTTTATGGTTTTTTGGTACTAGTAAAAAAATAGGGTTTCACTTTATGGAGGTATTGGCCACTAAAAAGGTGTGCTCAAGCTACCAATGAGTTCACTAGGCTAGGGCAAACTTCCCTAGATGGTTTTTAGGAAAAAATTCCCTTCCATCAAAAATCCCTAATTTTCTTGTACGACAACAATGACATTTTTGGTTAACCAGTGAAAGATGCTCTACTTAGTTTATCTCTGATACCATGTTAAATTTAGATATTCTATTAAGTTCATTTCAATTTACTAGAAAATAATAGCATAAGCAGGATCACTGAGAGAAACACAATCACAAGGTACACAACATTTTATCATGGGAAACCCTTATCGAGGAGAAAACCCAACATAAAAACTTCCTTAATATAGATTTCCAATACAATGCCAAGAATAAAGACCAAACCACCAAGAATATCCAACACTAATCATGTGCCTCTCTCTTCTCCTTCTTCTAACTGCAGCTTCCTTCAAAACTTGTGCACTAGATGAGTGACTTGAGTGAGTGAGTGAATGAGGCATCATCCATTCTTATTTATGCTAGCTGGGAGGTGCTAGGGTTGTGTCTCTTCATCAAGCAAGGATGACTTCTCAATTAGTGGTTAGAACCACTTTAATTAGCTCTAGGGGCTGGCTTCTCAATTTCCACCATATAAACATGGTTTGACTAATCCACAAAAGGGGATTTGGTCTAATACAAAGCCCAATGTGATCAATACACAAAAGGGGATTTGATCTATAAGGAAATATCTCAATTATAGATCAATACCTTCAAGTTGCTCCCTGATATCAGAGAAGTCTAATTGTTGGTTCAAAGGCCGACCTGGTTTTCTGATATGGCCAAGGCACTGTGTGTGCTTATGAGAGATTGACGAACAATTTCATGTACGTCGGCCCCTAGGGGGTTTGGAGTTATTGGTTCAACGGTGATCCATGGATTTTCGTTTGATGTGGTTGCTGTTTGAGGGACAATGTTGTCATCAGAACAACTTCTTGTTACTATAGGTGAGCAGGTAGGTGGGGGAGGAGTCTTGTGACCTCCTCGTGCCATTAATAGTATTCAGGCCCTCCTTCTAGCGCCATTTGTTGACGGGCGAAATTGATCGTTCGTCAACTAGAAGAGTGAATCTGGTCCGAGGTTGTCTAATTAACCCAAGCCATTTGGATTAATTCACTCTAATGGGTTTAATGGCTCCGTTGGCCAATCTAAAGTCCTAAGGGAAGTAGAAAATAACTAATAGAAATGCAATAAATTACTAAATAATAATCCTTGAAACATATGTGTACATCTAAATATATATATGCAGTTTATCTAATTAATATGTATATAATAGTTCTATTTATCATATATACAACATATACAAATAGTGAGTTTTAATCTGAACTCATAGAAAATCAAATGTTTAATGGTTCTTTTCGATGAAAGTAATAAAGAAAGCGAAAATACTATTTGTTTTTTGGTTTGTTTTCTTGTTTGTATGCATTCATAAAATCAAAAATTAAACTACTTAATTAAACAGAAAGATATAGATAGTGAAAATTACACTATATATAAAAACTTATATAATAAGCAAGCAAATGAAATAAAAGAACAGACTAACCTATTAATGCATCCAATGTATGTACAGTAGAGAATATCCAGCCACCTTATCTGAGAATAAACCTGCAATGAATCTTAAGATCGCTCCGAATAAACGCGAAACGATATGATGGAAACTGAGTTTTGATAACATAACGTATAATGGAGATAGTCACAATGATCTTATGATTTACAAGTAACTACAGTGAGATAAATCTTCTTGTAAGAACTTGTATTTAAACATTCAACAGAAAATTAGAGATAAATCTCATAATTTGAATTGAATCGATGATCACCCTATATTGTATCTGAAAC
>ML778010.1:1202781-1217257 GCA_009831015.1 Picea engelmannii
GAATTTGAGATGTCCATGCTTGGAGAACTACCATTCTTTTTAGGACTACAGATTACTCAAACCAGCAAAGGTATATTCATTTCTCAAATAAAATATATCAAAGAGATGTTGAAGAAATTTGGAATGGAAGACTATAAACCTGTTAGCACACCCATGGTCACTAGTTGTAAGCTAAGTAAATAAGATGAATCAAAGGAAAAAAATCAAACCCTGTAAAGATAAATGATAGGTAGTCTCTTGTATGTAACAACTTCAAGACCATATATTATCTATATGGATCTCGGTGGCCATCCACCTTTTCCACTGAATCACCATTTTGAGCATGTGGTTTTGATAAACCATGACATTCACCCTTTTGGTGAGGAATGGAATGTAATGTCATCTTCATTTGTTAATTACAGACATCATGTAATGGTCTTATGTACATGACTACAACATAGCGTTAATGCATCAAATCCCATTAGAAATCTGCAGTTAAGCGTGCTTGGGATAGATTAGTACTGGGATGGGTGATCACTCGTGAAGTCCTAGTATTTTACATGCCTATGGCATTTTATAAACTTAGTCCAATTTATCCCACATGCATCATGGGAATTGTTCTCCTCTCACTCTCTCATATATAATTTAGGTGAAGGAGGCCCTTTAAGAATGCATTGGAGTGTGATGTAAAGATTCTTGTGAATGAAGCGTAGCCAACATCACTTTCTTTTTTAGAGATAAGCTACCCCATTTTCCATTTTATGTTCTACAATGGTTTTCTATCTTATTCAATAATAGAAGTTGGGTTTCACTGTATTTTTGTGTTCTCTTCTATATTTTTGTGTATTTCATTGTTATATCTTGGTTATATTTCTTCCTTCATGTCGTTCTCAAAATAATCTGGATCAATATATTATGCAGGTAGTACGGATAGTTGGAAGGTTTCAAGCAGCACCAAAGGAAACACATGTGCTAGCAGTGAAATGAATATCCAGATACCTGAAAGGAACATTGAACTTTGGTTTATGGTATCCCACAAGAAAAAACTTTACTTTGACAACTTACACAGATGCAGACTAGGCAGGTAGTGTGGATGACAGAAAGAGCAACAGTGGTGGTTATTTCTGGGAAATATTTTGGTGTCCTAGTTCAGTAAGAAGCAATCATCAATATCTATATCCACACCAGAAGCATAATACATTGTAGCAGCAGCCTGTTGTAAGCAAGTGTTATGGATGAAACAAACAATGAAATATATTCAGGTAGAGCATAATCATCCAATATCAATACTGTGTGACAATACTAGTGCAATAAATATCTCCAAAAATCTTTTCATGCATTCAAAGACAAAGAACATTCCAATAAAGTATCATTTCTTTAGAGAGCAACTCACAGAGAAAAATGTCAAGCTAGAATATATCGGCACAAAGAAATAATTTTTTGATATCTTTACAAATCCCTTCCTAGAGAAACATTAGAGTATCTCAGACAGAAGTTAGGGGTGGTCCCCATGCCATCTGCTCACTAAAACACTACAAGATGAGCACCAGCTTAGGGGGACTTGGAGAAGGAGAATAAGGTGGTTGGTTTCTAAAGAGTACTGCATAAAAGGGAGAAAATCCCCTTTTCATTGATCTCAAAGAGGGAGAATATAGAGAAATGGGGAGATTTGTAGAAAGAAAGACTTGTAGGAAACATAGGAGTACCAAAATTAGCAAGTGTTGCCATCAATGAAAAAGGGGGAGTTTGTTGGAAATTGTGTTGCCGTTGATGTCAAAGGATGTCATTGATATCACAAGTAGGGGGGAGATTGATTTTTTTAAGTTATAGGGGTAGACTCTGGGAATCGAACCAGATAAACAAAAGAAGCATCCAAAACACAAATCCATAGATAAACAAAGGAAGAATGTCCTCGAGTGTTGATGAGCCTGTATGCACAAAGATAACTATGAATTTATGAACTCTTGATAGAATTATGTGTTTCTACATTATGAATGAAATCAAGAGGAAGAAGATCAAAGAAATGTCAAAGCCCTAAAATGGATAAGTCCCAAATCAGATTATTACCATGAAGAAAACTTTGTGTTTGAGGTGGAGAACATCGCAATCGTTGATTCATCATAGCAAACAAATATGGACCATTGGTCGAAGCATGCAAGGTGACATGGAGTTTGACGATGAAGAAGACTTCGAGTTAATGACAGTCATTGATCTATTGGAGAACTTGCAGTAGAGAATATGGACGCTTGGTCAGATGGCAAGTCCATCAAAGTGTTTGAGTGAAATATTGCACAAGGACTCTGATGGGAAAAACTTCGATTTAACAGGAACCATTGATCTATCGAAGGACCAGAGAACTGAGAATCATGATCATTGGAGACATGTTTAAGTTGTCGAAGTGATCAATTGTAATGATAGTCGTTTATCCATTGGAGAGTAGTCTCGGAAAATCCTAGATCATTGATTGGAGTGTGAGCCATCGGAGTAGGATGTGATACTTGAGAATGGAGTATGACAATCAGAAGGTCTAAGGACCGTATATCCATCAGAGGATATACCTCAACTTTTGGATCTATGATGATCCATTTCAAGGAAGGAAAGTGATGTCAGGGTGACATGTTGTGACAACTTGGAAGTTAGAGTGACTAGGATGTCAGTGTGGCAGTTAGAGTGTTCTAAGGGTGACGTGTGCCAGCTTTTGATTGTTTCAGAAAAGAGTGGGCCTAGTTCGGTGTGGAGTCCTTAGGTCATCATCTTAGTCATTGATCAAAAATACATATGATGACCTATGATGACCAATGACCCCACATCATAAGTCTTTGTAGATGCCCTAAAGGAAAAGTTCTACCCTATCGAAAACTATGATGACCAATACATGAGATGGACAACTCTGTGTTATAAAAGAGATCATACGGTGTCAGAGTACACCAACATATTGCATACCTTACACTCAAATTTGGGTATCAAAGACTCTGAGTGACACCTGGTTTTGAAGTACCGCAATGTTCTACATAGGTACATCCAAACAGAGATGGATTTTATGGACATATCTGTTAGAGTATAGAAGATGGTGTGCTAGTTTTACCATTGATGATACCCTCATCACCCAACCATAGGCCGAAGCCTCCCTCCAAGCACCTTAACCTTGACTGAGAATTCCTCCAGAAGCAAACCCTAGGCTAAATAGTTTAACAAAGGGTAGTGCACTTTTCCCCAAGGATATCGCATCGCAAAAGCTGATTAGATAGTCCAAACCCTCGCCAATAGATAGTCCAAGCCAACACTGAAACTAGTTGTTGTTGCAGCTACACCTACAATCCTCCTCCACACGTGCGCACCAAACTGGAGCTGCAGTGCACACCAAACTGGGAACTGCAATTCTGAGATACTGCCAAATGAGAACTGGCACCCTGTATTTATAGTGGTTCTACCAGTTTTGCTAGGGCCGACTTCTCCTTCTAGATAAGTGTCTCTTTAGTATATTATTATTATTTTTGGTCGACTTCTTCTCTTGGAGGCTAATAACCTAATATAAATTATCTTCTTGAGCCGACAAGGCTTCTAGGGTTAATAGCCATCTCATTAGGGTTTCTCTTGCTTTCTGGAGTCTTCTATTCTCATCAGGTTCACAAGTGGAGGTAAATACCTCCCGCATCTACCATAATATTAACACTCCCTCCTAGCTAGAGAGGTATTTACAGGTAATGGACTTGAGCACAAAAATATACCATTTACCCGGTTTCATCAATATAGTCATCTAGACTACTTCATGACTAGATCATGAGCATCACCATCATCATCAGTTGCATCATCTCTCAAAACCATACTTCATATGAATAATTAGATATGATACTAGATATGTCACTCTCATCATAGAGTGATACAAGAGGAGTAAGAGCTATGAATTGTTTTCCGTCTGGAAAATCTATGTTCATCATTCATCTAAATGATCATTATCTCCAATAAACTGGAGATAGTCTTCAAGGCAATTTGAACAAGGATAGAACACACCTGTGTCTATTCATAGTAGTATATAAATACAATTTTGTGGTTCACTATCATACCAAGTAACACACAAGTACTTGATCAACAATGTAATGGTTGTGAACAATGGAACATATCCACCACAGTAGTCCTCATCTATTGTCATACAGTCTTCATAACAAACATCTGATAGCAACCTGCATAGAAACAATGTTATGATATAAACTAATTTGTCTAGGCAATTCTTTCACTCACATATGTGAGCTCTGAAAGAATATCTGCCTCAAAATAGTGAAACATATTCACCATCATCTGATGCCATCCTGCACAGAAAAATATTGTTAAACATAAACTGAATCATCTAGGTCAATCTTTCACTCACGTTTGTGAGATCTGAAAGAATATTTTCCCTCATCAGCAATGGGCTATCTGCCCTATTCTTCTCAACCGAGGAAGAAGGATTGTTTCTGATTTCTGAGCCTGGACCATTTCTCACCCTGGGCCATTCTTCCTACACTAATCAAAGTGCACCCTGGACAGAATGTATAAACCCTAAGAAATGTTTGGACCATTCCCCACCCTGGGCCATTCCTCCTACACTAGTCAAAGTTCACCCTAGAGAGAATGTATAAACCCTAAGGAATGACTGTCTCAATTGTTGAGCCTAGACTATTCCCCACCCTGGGCCATTCCTCCTACACTTATCAAAGTGCACCCTGGAGAGAATGTATAACCCCAAGGAATAATTGTCTAGACCATTCCCCACCCTGGGCCATTCCTCCTACACTTATCAAAGTGCACCCTGGAGAGAATGTGTAACCCTAAGGAATGTTTGTCCTGCATCAACCTCCAAAACGGACCATTCTTCAAAACTGCTCACAATTGTGAACTTCGAAAGAATGATTTCTCGACGAGGTGGACCATTCTTCTTGACCACTACTCAGAGTCACTACCAAGAAGAATGACTAGCCTAGACCACTCCCCATGTTAACCACAATGGGAAGTCGTTGTCTATGATACATGAGTAATCAGTCTGCCTCCCATGTTAACTACAATGGGAAGTCACTGTCCATCATAAATCTCAATCCACTTTCCGAACAGGAAAGCATCTGTCCAATCTGGACTAATTTTCAATTACAAAGATAAATAATATTTTCAGTTGTCTCTGCTAACTTGGAGAGTGATTTATTCCCTAATAAGAAGGAAGTTGTTTCCATGAGCTCTAGCTTGAGTATGCAAACTCTTTCATCTTGAATAGAAGCTTTTACCAAAATGTCTTCTTATCTGCTCATCTCTGGAGATATGTATTGGAGAAATCATTTTTTCCTTTCTGGACTTTATCATGGATAATGTAATTCTTGTACTTTAGTTTGGAACACTTGTGAAGGCTTCATATAGATCTAAACAATAGAGTATATCATAGTTGGAAAGCTAGAACATATCCGTGTGGCACTTCTTCTTTCGTCATGAGATCTGATCTACTGAGTAGTCGTCTTTATAGGAAATCTTCACCACGCTTCTACTATGCACTAGAGGTTCTCCACCAAGTTGTCTTCTTCTTATCTGCATACAGGAGTCTCTTTCTGGTATGCCTCAAAGTCTTGAGATTGCTCTTCATGCGCTCTTTATTCAATTTCTCTGGAGAACATTCTTTGCATTTATCTAATGTAGAATTCCAACTCATGGATGTTGTGGATGATATAATGACTCATGCAGTGATATGTCTGGTGTACTAGAACAAGTAATCATCATATTCTTCTCTCTCCATCTGGGAGAACCTCTGGTTATGGATCTCGCAATGCTTTCATTCATAATTCTTCTATACATTGTTCTTCATCACGACTTCAAGTTGTTCTACTTGATTGCTTTTATTGATTTCATATCAGACTGGTAATCTTTTGATTCTTGATACAATGACTGGTTGTTCTGGTTTCTCTTTCTTTCTTGGAATCTTCATGTTCTTCTTTAGTTTTTGGTTCCATGGAGTTTCTTATATATTCCATGCCCTAGATATTCCACTTCTTCCCTTCATCATAGGATCACGGATCTGGATGGACAACCAGGAATACTTTAAAGCTTGCCTTCGAAGAAGTCTTCTTCTGCAGTTGAACTAACCATGTACTGTCTTTCATGGCTGCTACCATGGATATATATTTTTCATCATCTTCAATGGATCATAAGATTAGCTCCCTCCTAATCCTTGTTTTATGTACAAGTGCATGTAATCGGCTCCCTCCATCTAATAGAGTCCTTGCTTCCAAATGCATCTTTATTGTCTTCTGCAATAGAGTCCACTCTTCCATCTGCATCCTTATTGTTTTCTGAAATATATAATTTTCTCTAGAGTCCACGCTTCCATCTTGTTGTCTTCTACAAAACGTCATAAGTCTTTTTCCAATTTCCTATTGATTGTTGACTTATTTCTGTCTTTGCTTCTTCTAAGTCTTTTCGCGATTGATTCTGATTTCGGCTTATCTTGTAATAGCTTTCACACGATGTATTTCATCTTTTCTTGTATATCAATCCTTATCTTGTTGTTCTTTCATGGATGTAGTTCTTCTTTTGGAAAACATTATTTTCCAAGAGATAGATATACAAGATATGTACAAAGATGATGCAAGCATGATATGTACAAAAAATAAGAAGAGTGTTGTTACCTTTTAGTAGAAGAAGTCTCTTCCATCCTGCTTAGTCTTCTTTGTAGGTTCCTTTTCTTCGGCAATCGATGCTTCATGTTTCTCCTTCCTTTTCTTTAGCTCGGGACACTGATCCCTATAGTGACCGTACTTTTGACAGTTGAAGCATTGTATTTCTGAAATGTCTTTTCTTTGTTTTGGCTTCCTTCTTGAATCAAACTTTCTTTTGTCCTTGAAGTTATTGAATCTTGTTGTGAAGGCTTGATCATTGTACTTCTTTTGGGGTTTCTCTTTTTCATTTATCCTTGATTCTTCTTGAGCACAGCAAGTCCAAAGTTCTTCAAATTTCGGGTACTCCTTCCTTGTGTTCATGCTTGCGGCAAATGCATCCCATGTCTTGGGAAGACCATTGGGTACTATGTTCACCAATTCCTTTTTCTGAGGTGATCTCTTCAATAGCTTGTAGTTGATCTCTTAACTGGGAGATCCTTAAAAAGTATGATGTTATGCTATCGTCATCATTCATATTCATGTCACGGAGTTCATTCTTCAAACTCATAACATGTCCAATGTTTCTGACTGAGAAGAGATTTGTTAGGGCATTGTACATCTTCTTCGATGAGTCAAGATAGGAGATGTAGGGTATCAAGTGGAATTTTATGGAATCCACTATGATACTCATGGCATTGATGTTAACATCTTTGAACTTCTCCATAGCTGCAACATTCTACGGTTCCTTCTCTTCTCCTTCTTTAAACTCTAGCTTCACGATCTTTCCTTTCACAATACGCAACACTGTATTCTTAGCAAGGATGAGGTCAATCCTTGTTTTCCATGCTCTGAAGTTAGAAGCTCCATGTAGCTTGTTCTCAGACTTCATAGAGTTCATCATGGCTTGCTTGACTTGGTCAAACCCTAGATTTGACCAGAAATCCAAACTTCACGTCTTGGCCTTCTGAGAGTACTAGGAGATGCACTGGGCTAGGGCGCACTGATATATCCATGGATTAGGTCAATCTCGTCACTTAATGTGCCTCGACAAGAGGTTTAGGGTTTCTACAACTGCTTCTGCTAGTAACCCTAGCTGCAGTGTTTTGGAAGCTACTTCTACTAGTAACCCTAGCGGCAGTTCCTCAATGAGATCAATATCTAGCGGCTATGTTTCCTTCCAGCATTTTAGGATGACTGAAGGGGTGTGGGACCATAACCTGTTAGAATATAGAAGATGGTGTGCTCATTTTACCATTGAAGATACCCTCGTCACCCAACCATAGGTCGAAGCCTCCCTCCAAGCACCTTAACCTTGACTAAGAATTCCTCCAGAAGCAAACCCTAGGCTAGATAGTTGAACAAAGGGTAGTGCACCTTTCCCCAAGGATAGTGCATCACAAAATCTAATCAGATAGTCCAAACCCTCGCCAATAGATAGTCCAAGCCAACACTAAAACTAGTTGTTGTTGCAGCTACACCTGCAATCCTCCTCCACATGTGCACACCAAACTAGAGTTGTAGTGCACACCAAACTAGGAACTGCAATTCTGAGATACTACCAAATGAGAACTGGCGCCCTGTATTTATAGTGGTTCTGCCAGTTTTGCTGGGGCCGACTTCTCCTTCTGAATAAGTGTCTGTTCGGTATATTATTATTATTTATGGTTGACTTCTTCTCTTGGAGGCTAATAACCTAATATAAATTATCTTCTTGAGCCGACAAGGCTTCTAGGGTTATTATCCAACTCATTAGGGTTTCTCTTGCTTCCCAAAGTCTTCTATTCTCGTCAGGTTCACACATGGAGGTAAATACCTCCTGCATCTACCATAATATTAACAATATCCTCATTGGGAGTTGCTTATCGATATGCACTCAAAATTGAGCAGAAATTCAAGCACCAGAGTAAGTGGGAGAAGCATGGCAAAGGAAACTCTAACTCACATAATGAACGATAGAGAAAGGAAGGACAACCTCAAGAGATCTAGTTCTAGATGCAGGAAAAGAAGGGTAATGAGAAGTCTAAGAAAGACATCGGAAAGTGGTGTGAGTTCCACAACAGCCCTTGGCATAACACTGATGAATGTCGCTCAATATAGTCATTAGTAGCCAAGCTCAAAGATAAAGATCCAAACCCCGAATTGGACCCTGATTCAAAAAATGATAAAAGGACATAGATCATTGATTCAGAACCCACTTCTATTGTCACAACTACAATAGTCCAACCAAAAGAGGATCTTGAGGAGGGGGAGCGACTCTTCCATTCATAGATGTGGGTGAAGGGGACTCCACTACATTTTATTGTTGATAGCGGAAGTCAAAAGAACATCATCTCAGCAGATATTTTCAAGCAGTTGGATTTGCCAACAACACCACACTCACAGCGATACAACACCAGGTGGCTTCGCCAAGGTCAATATCTTTGTGTCAGCCAACAATGTCGCTTGTCCTACAACATCAAGCCCTTCAAGGATGAGGTATTATGTCATGTTTCCCCACTAGAAGTCTGTGATGTTCTATTAGGCCAACCATATATGTGGAGGCGTCATGTTATTTATGAGTCTCAACCCTATAGCATCATTGTTACTCTGGGGGGTCAGCTATACAGGATACTAGAGGTAGTTTCAACTATTGTCCCACCAAAACAATGCCACAAAGTAATCTCTCATACTGGAATGTTTAGCCTCTTCACAATCCAATCAAAAGGTGAACAAAAGGACACTCAAACCACTGTAGCCTTAGCCCAAGACCTTTCTATCCAACAGAAATGGATCGACAAGATTGTAGAAGAGTACTAGATGTTCTTGTTGCACCTACGGGGGTGCCTCCACACTGTCGAGTCAAGCAAGGTTATAACAGGACCGTTCATACTCTTTATGGTGCATCTTCATCGATACAGTCTTTGCACACTCAGGTAGATCATGCAACTAGATTGGTTGAATGGATTCAGCCCCTCCAGCAACAGGTTCATGACAGCCTTCAACAAGCTAAGCATGACAGCTTCTTCAACAAGGCAAGTAGCACACCAAGCTTCAGATTTAGCAGAAGTCTCCCCGTCTCCCAAGGGAACTTGACGCAATGGGAACCATTGCTTCCTAAGGGGGGAGGAATGATCCAGATGGATATCGATAGCCATCCACCTTTTCCACTGAATCACCATTTTGAGCCTGTGGCTTTGATAAACCATGACATCCACCATTTTGGTGGGGAATGGAATGTAATGTCATCTTGATTTGTTAATTACAAACATCATGTAATTATCTTATGTACATGCCTACAACATAGCATTAATGCATCAGATCCCATTAGAAATCTACAGTTAAATGTGCTTAGGCTAGAGTAGTACTAGGATGGGTGATCGCCCGGGAAGTCCTAGTATTTTACATGCCTATGGAATTTTATAAACTTAGTCCAGTTTATCCCACATGCATCATGGGAATTTTTCTTCTTTCGCTCTCTCATATATAATTGAGGTGAAGGAGGCCCTTTAAGAATGCATTGGAGTGTGATGTAAAGATTCTTGTGAATGAAGCGTAGCCAACATCACTTTCTTTTTTAGAGATAAGCTACCCCATTTTTCCATTTTATGTTCTACAATGGCTTTCTATCTTATTCAATAATAGAAGTTGGGTTTCACTGTATTTTTGTGTTCTCTTCTATATTTTTGTGTATTTCATTGTTATATCTTGGCTATATTTCTTCCTTCATGTCGTTCTCAAAATAATCTGGATCAATATATTATGCAGGTAGTAGGGATAGTTGGAAGGTTTCAAGCAGCACCAAAGGAAACACATGTGCTAGCAGTAAAACGAATATCCAGATACCTGAAAGGAACATTGGACTTTGGTTTATGGTATCCCACAAGAAAAAACTTTACTTTGACAACTTACACAGATGCAGAATAGGCAGGTAGTGTGGATGAAAGAAAGAGCAACAGTGGTGGAGAATTATTTCTGGGAAATATTTTGGTGTCCTAGTTCAGTAAGAAGCAATCATCAATATCTATATCCACACCAGAAGCATAATACATTGTAGCAGCAGCCTGTTGTAAGCAAGTGTTATGGATGAAACAAACAATGAAATATATTTAGGTAGAGCATAATCATCCAATATCAATATTGTGTGACAATACTAGTGCAATAAATATCTCCAAAAATCTTGTCATGCATTCAAAGACAAAGAACATTCCAATAAAGTATCATTTCTTTAGAGAGCAACTCACAGAGAAAAATGTCAAGCTAGAATATATCGGCACAAAGAAATAATTTTTTGATATCTTTACAAATCCCTTCCTAGAGAAACATTAGAGTATCTCAGACAGAAGTTAGGGGTGGTCCCCATGCCATCTGCTCACTAAAACACTACAAGACGAGCACCAGCTCAGGGGGACTTGGAGAAGGATAATAAGGTGGTTGGTTGCTAAAGAGTACTGCATAAAAGGGAGAAAATCCCTTTTTCATTGATCTCAAAGAGGGAGAATACAGAGAAATGAGGAGATTTGCAAAAAGAAAGATTTGTAGGAAACAGAGGAGTACCAAAATTAGCAAGTGTTGCCATCAATGACAAAGGGGGATTTTGTTGGAAATTGTGTTGTCGTTGATGTCAAAGGATGTCATTGATATCACAAGTAGGGGGGAGACTGATTTTTTTAAGTTATAGGGGTAGACTTTGGGAATCGAACCAAATAAACAAAAGAAGCATCCAAAACACAAATCCATAGATAAACAGAGGAAGAATGTCCTTGAGTGTTGATGATCCTCTATGCGCAAAGATAACTATGAATTTATGAACTCCTGATAGAATTTTGTGTTTCTACATTATGAATGAAAGCAAGAGGAAGAAGATCAAAGAAATGTCAAAGCCCTAAAATGGATAAGTCCCAAATCAGATTATTACCATGAAGAAAACTTTGTGTTTGAGGTGGAGGACATCGCAATCATTGATTCATCATAGCAAACAAATATGGACCATTGGTCTAAGCATGCAAGGTGACATGGAGTTTGACGATGAAGAATACTTCGAGTTAATGACAATCATTGATCTATTGGAGAAGTTGCAGGAGAGAATATGGATGATTGGTCGGATGGCGAGGCCATCAAAGTGTTTGAGTGAAATATTGCACAAGGACTCTGATGGGAAAAAATTCGATTTAAGAGGAACCATTGATCTATCGAAGGACCAGAGAACTGAGAATCTTGGTCATTGGAGACATGTTTAAGTTGTCGAAGTGGTCAATTGTAATGATAGTCGTTTATCCATTGGAGAGTAGTCTCGGAAAATCCTAGATCATTGATTGGAGTGTGAGCCATCGGAGTAGGATGTGATACTTGAGAATGGAGTCTAATAATCAGAAAGTCTGAGGACCGTATATCCATCAGAGGATATACCTCAACATTTGGATCTATGATGATCCATTTCAAGGAAGGAAAGTGATGTCAGGGTGACGTGTTGTGACAACTTGGAAGTTAGAGTGACTAGGATGCCAGTGTGACAGTTAGAGTGTTCTAAGGGTGACGTGTGCCATCTTTTGATTGTTTCAGAAAAGAGTGGGCCTAGTTCGGTGTGGAGACCTTAGGTCATCATCTCAGTCATTGATCTAGCATGATGAGTGGAACTCCACCATTCGTCAGAGAATGGTCGAAGTGGATTATGATACCTACAACGAACATACTTCGACAACGACGAGGGACTTCGAGAGCCAACGACAATTGTTGATCAATGAACGGGCCAAACAAAATGAAATTCGTAGATCTATTATGGGCCGAGTTGGGAATGAATACCTTTAGAACTTTATCTCAGTCGTTGAGTTGGCACAGTGAATAGATCTATGTCATTCATCAGAGTGGAATATTTTACTAGAGGTAAACATATAACAACGATGAAGACACTGAGGAGGAACTCTGAGAGTGCTTATAAGTTGTAGATCGACAAGAAGGAAAGATGCAATCTCAATTTTATATATGTCGTAGTCCCACATGATCAGTTATAGAGAAAATGAAGAGATTGGAGATAACCATTGTGTAGGTTGGAGTGATGCGATCAGAACCATTTATTTTAGATTATAAGGATCGTTGGAACCATCATAGCATATTGTCGGAGAAGAGCCTTCAAAATTGAAGTTTTATATGTGATATTGCTATCCCAATGACGATGATCGTCGGCCTAGTGGGAAAGAGAGAATAGATCGAAGTCACGATTTAGTAAGGAACATATATGACAATTGTTGTGCATTGAGGTGGTTTTAGTACCTCAATGGTCTTGATGAACATGATTCAGATCGATGCTGGAAATTCAATGGATATCCAGATTGGGTGGTGGCTCGAAGACAAGGACCAATGAATGAGATCATGCAACAAAAGGGAACCAAGATCGATTTTCATGGAGGAATTTTGATAGCCTGATTTAATGGAGAAACAAAGGATTTGGTGCCAACCAATTGACCATGATTTGTATGTGGAGAAATCCATGAGCGCGTGAGCTTTATAAATAAGGACACCTGATTCATTTTGAAGGTGTGTGTGAATGTATGGATGAAAGGGAGTAATTGGGGATCGTGGAAGAAGAGATTTGAGGTTCACAGGTCTGAGTATGTCTGAGAATGGAAGGGAAGGTAATGTAATCATCTTGGGGTGTGGATTAGTGCATGGGAAAGGTGGAAGCGCTGAGATTCAGAGGTCCAAGGACATATGAAAATGAAAGGTAGATAAATCATAAGCATATCTACTTCAGGGTGGCAAGGCGATGCAGGGGAGAGGATTGGTGTCCTTGTCTTCTTAACAGGTTAGTGCTTGGAAAATTGGTGGTTGTTGACTGTAAGTGGGTGCTTACAGAGAGGATTGGTGTTCTCATCTTCTTAACAAGTTGGTGTCTGGAAGATTGGTGTCTATTGATTGTAAGTGGGTGCTTACACTGAGGATTGATGTCCTCGTCTTCTCAACAGGTTGGTGCCTGTCAATTTAGTTCTTGAAAAGTTGTAAGTGGGTGATTACTGCAGGGATTGGTGTCCCTCATAGGTTGAATCATGTATAGAATGTAATTATTGTTTAATATTAGAAAACATTTCCATGGTTTTCTCCCTTGTAGGGTTTCCACGTAAGATATCTATGTAGTGTTCCTTTGTGTTGATCTATGTTGATATGGTTGATTCTCTGCATTTCTTATGATTTATTATGTAATGAATAGTTAAAGTGTTAAAGAGAAAAGGTGGTTAAAATATGTCCAATACTAATTCACTCCCCCCCCCCCTCTCAATATTAGTGTATATTCCAACAACAAGTCCCTCATAACATTCAGGAGGAGATGGAAAATGTGGAAGATAAAATACGTTTGGACCAATGTAACATTCATGAGTGGGACATTGAAGATGACAATGGGGCTTGGATTATGGATCTGGCATGCTCCAAAGATAGAGATATCAAGTATTGGAGGATTGTATACTTGTATTGGCATATCAAAACCTTTGTGGTAAAGGTTCTTCAAGATTGAGAAGAGGATCAGGAGGAAATCCCTGTGTAGTTGGCAGAGGTCAAATAACAACTTCTGGAGATAAGGATCACTCTCTCAGTTCGCGTCCAATAGCTTATTGCTCTGGTTGACGAAAACCCCATGCCCCAACTCTAGTAGCACCTAGCGATGGAAGGTGGCCTCCCTCCGGCTTAGCTCTCTTAATGTTTAGAATTTTGAGTCTCTATAGTAGCCTATACATGATTTTTATGGATAACTATAGGAATTTTGTTAGGCACTTAGCTTGGCTTTATAGTACCATAAGTTTTTATGTCATTCAGAACTTAACTCAAATAATATGGACCGATCCTCCATTGTTGTTAGTCGGATTTTTCTAGCCATAACCCTATTAATATATGAAGATTGGTTCACTGATAAAAAAAAA
>ML778010.1:1222917-1237840 GCA_009831015.1 Picea engelmannii
TCTTTTCCTATCAACTTCAACTCACTACCTAGGACTTAGAATTATAAACTAATTGGTACCTTGGAACTTGGATGCCTCAATGGTAGGTTTCTTTGTTTTCAATAGTGGGTTTTCATTATTGACCTCTGATTGAGAGATTCCATCGAGTGTTCGACTTCAGTTCATTAATTCAAATTCATAGGATTGTACTAGTGTACCTTAGGAGTCATTGACATTAATGGTGATTTCCCTCGCACTTGTTCACGATATACATTAATGACCGGTAATCAAGTGGTTTCTACCATGTTCGACTTCAGCACATGTATTCACATGGTTAGATTCATACTATAGAGTGGTGGAGATGAAGACCTTGGATCTTTTCTGATAGATTTAGGTTGTGTTGGAGTATATTCAGATTGTACTGGTGCATAGATCCACAGTGTATGTCTCGTGGCTATGTTCAAATTTGAGTCTTTAACACATATATCCACAGTGTATTTTTGGTGGCTATGTTAAGATTTGAGTCATCTTGGCATGGATCCACAATGTATGTTTGGATGTTTTCATGTCGACATTTATACTTTGAGTCATTTGTATTATGATTATGGGAATTCCTACCTCAATGATGATATATTATTGTACTGTATTTCCTTGTTTGTTGGCAGGTTTCCGATCGACTGTTTCTTGTTCCCTACACATAATCGACAAAGTATTTCAGTTATCACTCCATTCTAACTTCATACTTTGGGGCTCTCTGTTACACATTATTTTTGTTAGCCTTATGACCGTTAATGATGTAAACCTATCTGTTGCCTTCAGAGGGGTTAGTGGACTGAATTCTCGAAGAAAGAAGGGAGAAGAACTTTTCCTGAGAGAAGAAGTTGTATTTTCCTTTGTAAAAGCCCTATTAAGGAGGATTTTTGCAGGTTTCACTATACATAGGATGTGAAAATGTATGATTTCCGCACCTTGCTCTATAGCTAGGTTGCGGGGTTTCCGCAGGTTGCTCTATAGCTAGGGTGCAGTGGCCTTTGTACGTGGGAAAAATAGGCGTCTTCTTGATGCTTCTAGAAGGAGAAGCTTCTATGGTGAGGTGGCCTCCGAACAGTTTGGATCTTACTCACTTTCATGATTTAGTGGGATCATCCTAACCTCCTCACCTTATCCTCTTCAGCTTATAAAAGGAGAGGAGATCTCATGGAGAAAGTTAGCTTGAGCTTGGCTTGGGATTAATTTGTTTTGGCTTGAGATTGTTAGCTTGGTTAGAGTGGCTTTGAGCATTGCTTTGTCAAGTTAGATTGTGAGTAGCTATTAGATACACAGTCTCAAAATCCTTGGAGCAAGAAGTGTGTGGGAAGCAAGGAATTGTTGGAAGGAACCCGACGACATCAAGGCATCTGGTTGTATCTTTCTTCCACAATCTTTAATACAGATATACTTTTCTTTCCTATATGAATACTATATGTCCATATTGTATGATTCCTTGATCACGTACATAGTTTCATATCAAATAAACTATGTTATTCTTGTCTTTGTTGGTTTGTGTCAATTTGTAGATATTTCTCCATAAGCCTTGCGACAGAGCTTGGATTGCATTGGCAAAGTTAGATCTTTGATATTTAAATGGTATGTCTTAGATCCATTTATCATTTGATAATTGAAATCTAAGGAAAGAGTAGTGTACTGTCTTGTTTTGTTCTAGATCTAGGTGGATCTAGGGGGATTGATTTGTGTTCGCACTTAACAATTAGCCCGATAACAAGGGAGGAAGCAAAATCTAGAGGGCTCAAGCACACAAACGAGGAGATAGGACACCTAGGAATAAAAGTAAGCGAGGGACAACCACAACTCCCACCCAAGTAGATGAGAAGGAAGAAAGGAAGGAAATCAAACAGCGTAGCCCTACAAGAACTTGGAGCTCTGCTGATAAACTCAAGTAAGATAAAAAAGATCTTTCCAAACTCCTCCCCACATATTTAAATGAAGATTATAACATGGAAAATTAGAGGCCTAAACAACCCACGAAAGAAAAGAATCCTTAAAACAGACTGAGGAAGGAACAACCAGACCTCTGTTTCATCCAAGAGACAAAATGCACAGTAGACAGAATGGAAACAATCAACAAAAAACAATGGAGAAAGTACAAGATGTTGGCTGTCGAAGGTCAACATATGGTAGGCGGTATTCTCACTTTGTGGAACCCACAAGTGATGAATCTACTAGCAGCCGAAGCCACGAGACACACTTTCGGTTAACATGCAAATCATAGGTAACACATAGGTGATTCTATGCACTAATGTGTATGGTCCCCAGATGTTGGAAGAAAAAAGAAGAATGCTCCTAGACCTACAACCTCCACTGGATCCTGGCAAGGGACTTCAACATCATCACGACACTTGCGGAGAAAAAAGGAGGCACCATGAGATTGGATAGAGATGTGGAAGAATTTTTAGCTTTCATTGACACGATGGAGATGGTGGACATCAAAACCAGTAATGGCCAGTTCACATGGAACAAAAAAAAAATAAATCAACATCAAATAGCGATAAGGCTAGACAGATTCTTGGTGTCAGAGTCCATCATTCTACAGGGTTTAAATTTAGACTACAACATCCTTCCCTGGGAGGGTTCAGACCACTAGCCATTTCAATTGGAAGCAAACTTCCAAACTACACCGAAGAATAGACCTTTTAGATTCGAGAAATTTTGGATCGAACATCCCACCTTCAAGGAGAACATCAACCAATGGTGGCGGGAGAAACAACCGGAGCAAGGGACAAGGATGTTAAAACTTTATAAGAAACTCAAGTACATCAAACATAAACTCAAGGAGTGGAACAAGGAAATCTTTGGAAACATAAACCAAGAAAAAAAATATTGAAGACATAATGAGGAAACTCCTAGAAATATGCATAGACGAGGGCTATATAGAGGATCAGAAAAAGGATGATATCCAAATGACCCAAGAATGGGAAGAAAGATTCCAGCAAGAAGGGACTCTATGGTGCCAAAAGTCCAGAATCAAGTTCCTAAAGGAAGGAGAGCGGAATACCAAGTTTTTTCATAAAACAACCATTGCTAGAAGGACCCACAAAAAAATCCTAAAAATTCGGGATCATGATGGGATTGAGAGAGAGTCCCATAAGGAGATTGAAAATATACTGGTAAATCACTTCCATGGGATAGCCCAAGAACCCAACCAAGATCGAATGGAGGCCATACAAAGGATAACTCAACACATCCCCAGGCTAGTTACCGAGGAACAAAATATCAACCTAAACAAACCCATCGCTAAGGAGGAAATTGACCAAGTGGTCCAGAAGATGCCCAACGAAAAGGCCCCAGGTTCAGATGGTTTCATAATGGAATTCTTCAAAGCTTGTTGGGAAGTGGTCAAACATGACGTTTATAGGGTGGTGGAAGACTCCAAATGTTCGACCTCCATTCTGAAAGCGCTAAATGCCACCATGATTACTCTAATCCCCAAAGAAAATGAAGCAAGGACCCCAGACCACTACATACCCATAGATTTATGCAATGTGGTTTACATTATAATCTCCAAAGTCATAGTCAATAGACTGAAACCTCTCCTACCCACACCGATTTTATAGGAACAAGCAGGTTTTGTAGAAGGGCGACAAATTTTGGGCAACATCATCAATTCCCATGAGGTGATACACACACTGAAAATCCAGAGGAGAGGGGGGATGATAATCCAACTTAACCTAGCAAAGGCCTATGACAAAATTAGCTGGCACTATATGGTCAAGACTCTAGAAGCTTTTGGCTTTGCGCAACACTGGATCAACTGGATTGTCAGCCTAGTCTCAACGACAAGTTACTCGCTTTTAATCGATGGAGCCCCAACCAAACCCTTCTGGCCTTCAAGAGGCTTCAGATAAGGAGACCCACTATCACCTTTCCTGTTCATTCTGATGATGGAAGGAATCAATATAAGCATAAAAAGCGCAATTGCAACAGGAAAAATAACATGCATCAAACCCTTCGAAATTTGCCCTACCTCCATGCACCAACAGTTCGTTGATGACACCTTACTCCATGGCACACCCACGGTCAAGGAAGAAAAAGACTATAAAATAATCTTAGAAGAGTTTGGGGAAGCCTCGAGAGCGGATCAATCACTCCAAATCCATGATCTATTTCTTCAATACCAACCCAACAATTCAAAGAAACCTGGCAAACATTTTGGGGTTTGAACGCAAAATGCTCCCAATGAAATACTTGGGAATCCCCCTGATGGACAGAGCATGCAAAATGGAAACATGGGAATGAGTGATCAACAAACTACAGGAAAGGGTGAAAAACTGGACTTGTAGATCCCTCAACCTAGCGGGGAGACTTATCCTAACCAAATCGGTTCTACAAGCAATTCCGACCTATATGATGTCAGTGTTTCCTGCTCCCAAAGGAAAACTCCAAAAAATAAGAGCCATCCAAAGGGACTTCCTATGGCGAGGAGCGGAAAGTAAGAAAAAATGGGCCCTGATGGCCCGGGAGAAGGTTTGCAAACCGAAATGCAAAGGAGGCCTGGGGTTACAAGATCCACAAGTAAGCAACGAAGCCTACGGGGAGAAACTTTGGTGGAGATGGGTCAAAGAAAAACCTTCATCGTGGGAAACCCTCTGGAAGGCCAAGTATGCCCCGGACATCAACAACCAAGATCAACCTTCTGGAATCTAGCCTGGCGCAACAAATCCTGGATCTAGAAACACAACTCTTGTGAAGTGAGGAATGGTAAAAACAACTAGATTTTGGGAGGATGCATGGCAACAAAAACCCAAAATGGAAAATCCAGACAGGGAGGAACTCCAACAGGAGATGACCATGCAAGGAAAAATCAAAATCCACCACTACTAGAAACAAGAAAATGAACGCGATAGATGGAGGATCTGGGACAAGCTGAATCCACAAAACAATGATCGGATCACAACGATAACGAAAGAGGTGGAGGAGGAATTGGGGAAAAGGAAAATTGTAGTCTTAGAAGAAGAGGACCAACTAATATGGGGTAGGAAAAGTGGGGGGGAATTCAACTTAAAATAATCTAGGAATTACATCACGGACCAGGACCAAGAAGATCCAACGCAACAATGGGGAAAGATTTGGGGCAGCCCCCAATGGCCAAAAATAAAAAACGTTCAAATGGCTAGTATTTCGCAACCAAATTCTAACCTGGGAAAACCTAAGGAAAAGGGGTTTCATAGGCCCATCATGATGCCACCTCTATTAAGCTAAGGAAGAAACAACTGATCACCTCCTCGATGAATGTAATTACACAACATAGATCTGGGATTGGGCGACATGCATCTTTCGCTAGTCCAATAGGACCTGAGGTAACATCAACGCAACCATCAATAATTGGAATGAGAGTTACAATGAAAATGAAATGGTGAACCTCTGCTGGAATCTCATGCCAGGGATGATCATATGGGAAATATGGAAAGAAAGGAACCAATGCATCTTCAGGAATGAAAGCCTCCCGGAAAGGAAACTCAAGGAAGTAATAATCTCACAAATACAAGAAACGGTGCAGAGCCGCAACCGCCAGATTGGAAAAGCGCAACTCATAGGCCAAGAATCCTACATGCTGGAATATTTTCACCCAACAGATAGGCGTAAAAACACACAAGTAGGGTGGCCACCACAACTCCAAATAGGTGAGCACAACTGGACACCACCTCCACCAGGGTTCCTCAAGTTAAATTTTGATGGGGTGACAAAAGGAAACCCAGGAATGATAGGGATGGGAGGAGTGATCAGAGATAGTGGTGGTAACATAATCTGGCTATACACTGGGAGTATGGGAAACTCAACCAACAATGCAGCGGAATTTAGAGCCTTGGAGCTCGGTCTCGAAATTCTAAGCCGCGAAAGGATGAACAACACCATTGTGGAAGGTGACTCCACCCTGGTCATCAACACGATGAAGAGACTCCAAAATGGCACTAGAGTGGGAAAGGTTCAGAGACACTGGTGCTTGGCACACTTCCTACAAAAAATCTAGGAGCATCTGCAAATGATGAACATAGTGGAGTTGCGCTGGGTACGCAGGTCAGCGAATGGCCTGACGAACAGAATCACCAATGAGGGGGTTAGCAAGGAAGGACCATAACTATATACTACCTGGACCAACATCCTAGAAGGACAATTCATAATGGATTGCATCCAACTAGCGACAAAAGATCGTGACGACAGCTTAAGCAAGGAAGGTCACATCGAGGAGGGCAACGAAAGGCCCAACAGAAGGCACAAAGGACCCAAGCATGATATGACTGCTCAACACTTGACCACGAATTACAATGCAAGATCAAATTATACAACATGCGAGGGTACAAAAACAAGGTCATGTCAACAATAAGATTTGCGAGGAAAGACCGTGGGAAAGTATCGAAGGAAAACAATAGGCAACGAATGACATAAGGCAAGAGGGATTGACATGGACCAATATTGACCCACCACGCCAAAGACTAGGTAAGGGGAGTGGCACAACAAGATATAAAGCAAGCAGGGGCAAGGGCCCGTACAGGGATAACGATTGAGTCATCATGATCATACATACCGTGATGGGGAAAAAGGACGGGAAGGTTCACCTCTACAGGAAGACCATGATTGGAAGGATGAGATTGCAACAGGGAAATTTCAATAAGAGAATAAACAACATAAATAGATGCAAATGGAAGAGCACAACTGTAGGGGCTACCATAGACATAAGGGCAGGGAAAGGAGCTGCCATAAGCCAGACAGGATGGTGCGAATGAAGCGAACGCATAGAAAAAGAAACACCCTAGGGAAGGGAACTCTGAACAATCCTCGACGGGTTTCAAGGATGGAGCAGGCGACAAAAGATGTGGCACTGAAATTAAGGCGATCATTGCCCGGTGGGAAAAGGAAATCAGAGAACAATGCAAGGGAAAACATGAGATGCTATGACTCAGGAAGCAGACTGGGTAACTAACCCAGGAGCCACACAACCTAGGGAAACCCTCTACCACAAAATGATGGAGATGGAATGGCAAACAAAGATGATGATTGGCAAAGTGAGCTCAAAAAGAGAGGACACTAGACTGGAGAACAACAAGGAACACACGAAACTGCTGAACGAAATCTTGAGTCACCTCAACAGTTTGGAAACCATTACCAAACTACTAACTAAGGTCGAGAAGGACCAGAGAGCCAAGGTGGAGCGGTTGGCCACTCAATTCCACGTCTACCTACGGTACGTCCATCACATGGAAATCATGCTAGCTGACGGGAATGGAGCGCCAACACATATCATAAGGACTCACACGGTCTCCCAAAAGGAGGAGAACACGGGCTAGGCGGATGAAGGAAAGAAACATATCATTATCCTAGACTAGTGTCTGGTTAGTCTATTGTCAAGTCAGTTGGGTCAGTCTTGTGTCAGTCTCAGCTTATGTTATTTTTTTTCATGTATGTTGTGCTTATCTTTTCAAAAACTGGATATGGTAGGACTGGGCTGGTTTCCCATGGTGGCGGTCTAGTCATACCCCTTGTTTATCTCAGAAAACGCAACTTGGGAACCTCAGGTCTGGTTTCCTTTTTGGCAGACCAGGGAGTCCCCCTTTTTTGTATCATAACCCTTCTTTAGTAATACAGGCTCATAAACTCACTTACAAAAAAAATAACCATATTATATTTACCCATAATATTGTTAAAGGGCATTGACTAGTTGTTCTACTAAATGACTTTTTTGGTCAGAATCCGACGATATAAATTTACACGAATCACTATTTTTTGTTGTTCAAAATCTATTTTTGAATGTAGAAATGGATTCAACATGCTGAAAAACTGCCAGGATTCTCGTATTCTACAAAAATACTCACTTAAATCTACGAATCCAACAATTTCTCGCCGGATTTTGGACAAATGTCCCCAGAAAAATCTTCATTTCATAGAATCTATAGCCTACGACTTGTTAAAGTATCTGTCATTAGTGTAAATCTATCCCTTTAAGATTCATTAGTGATTTTTTGTTGAATAACCCTATTTTATTTACACACAATATTATTAAAAGGTATTAAGAAAAATTGGTACATCAACCCTACTACTGTATACTTTTCCTATATTAATTTTGCAAAAAAGATATATTAATTTTGAAAAAAAGAAAAAGAAAAAGTTCATACAACTGGCCTCGACCACCGCTTATCTCTTTCTTCTCTTCATCACAAAATATCATCTAGGGTTTAACACTAAAATCTGCAAGCCTTCATTCAAGCGAGCTCGGTCGTCGAGGTTGATGTCGAGGTTTGGGGTTTTGGTGAACATTGCCAAGGGTTTGTATTCGATTTCATCACACATTGTAAATAATGGGATTACGATACATCGATTTTATTAAACATTCTAATAAGGTCTTTATCACTTTCTCTTTAGTTTTCTTCCCCTGGAATAAGAACCCATATAGATGGTTAACATTTTATGTTTTCCACTTTTTTTTTTCATCAATTTTCTAGTTTGTCATCGTTATGAAAAGAAGGAAAGGTGAAAAATATGTTTTCGACACTAATTTATTAGAGAAGAATGTGTTAAAACTTAGAACATAATAGTTGTAAATAAATTAAATAAACAACAAACCATTAAGAACATGATTTTATGAGGAAAACCGTTCCAAGAGAAAAAAAACTCTACACTCTAAAGCACACTCAATGCATTATTCAACAACTAAATAGTTACAATATAGCTTCTCAAATCTCTCAACAAGAGTGTTTAGTAGTAGCATAAGGATTTGGAGAAATTTCTGTAGCATAACAACAAGTCAAAACAAACAACAAAATTGAACCTAGATCTAAGTTATTCTAAATCTACATAGAGATTGAGAGAATATCACAAATTACAAAACAAAAATTACAAAACTAAACTTTGTAGGATCAAAGATTCATGACTACCCCGAAAAATAATCACGATACCTGAAATATTAGTAATCAATCCTAAATACAACAAGATCCACCAACATATAACAAACTTGCTAACATATTCAAACCAATCACGTGTTATTATAGCACCGAAAAACATCAAGAACTACAAACCTAAATTATTTCACTTTGTTATTATGAGCGGTCTCCTATCATATATAATTTTACAAATAAAATACATTCACACAAGCTAACAATAATCTGTACGATGCAGTTTTCGTTCCACCCCAATATCGACCTAGTCTTTCTTTGAAAGAATGCAACAGACATATCTATGTGGCAATCAATAAATAGATCATCATTTCATGTAACCACCGATCTAAAAATAAATCGAAGCTCTGTTGCAATGGACGTTACCATATCACTTTGTTGCAATGGGCTTGAATCGATCCTCTTCCCTTTGTATTACGCACAAAAAGAAAAGAAGAAAATAAAGAAAACCCATGATTACAAAGTTTTGTTTTGTTTGTTGATGTGCGCCTCCGAGCCCGCCTCGTCTGCCAACGTTGAAATATTGTAGTCATGTGTGCTGCTTTTATTCGGTGGTGCAACAAAATCCTTTCCCCACATCATATTCCTCCAAAGCTTCAACACTATCTTTTTTTTTCTTGTCCTTCTGAATATGAAGGCAATTGCTTTAATTTGTTTTCACACCGTCGATTCTCTCGAACATTGATTGACCCGTCATTCTCATTGCACAATCGGATTTGGCTTAGGAATAGGTCAACCCAAGTCAGAAGAAAATGGAGTGGCGACCTTGGAAGTCACAGATCAACATTTATACCTTGCTATTCTTGTGCATTTATTCACTTCCATTGCTATGCATTTATTCACTGCTACTATTCATCAATGATTTCCTTACTCCACTACATGATTCAAGGTGTATGACGCAGTTATTCCAACAGAGAATGAATCAAATTGTGAGATAATTGCTAGGGTCCATAAGGCCCATAGACTCACAACACCACTTGAATTTATCTATGCTCATCGGTTTTGTCCATGCATTTACAACATTCTACAAATTGTCCACTTTCTCTAGTATCATCTTTCCATCCTCTACCATGTCCCTAACGAAATGATACAGGATATCAATATGATTTGTCTTTGCATGAAAGGTTGGGTTCTTAGTTGGACAAATGAAATTGTTACTATCACATTCAACTGTAATAGCTCTCTAACTTAGCCCTACTTTTGAACAGGGTGTCATAAGCGAAATGGCCTCCTTACAAGCATGAGTAGTTGCCATATAGTCTGCCTCTGCAGTGGACAAAGTGACCACATCTTGCCACTTATTCATCCAACTTACTGCTCCACCAAAAAATAACAACACATATTTTCTCATAGATCTCCTTCTATCTACATCCCTTATACAATCAAAATCCACATAAACCTATATATGCATTAAGTGTGGGTCCTTTGAAACGTCACTATGACATCAAATGAAATATTCAAAAGTACCTAGAAAATACTTGAAGACCTTGTTTATTGTAGTCCAATGTCCACATCTAGGATTACCCATGAAACAAATCAAGGCTCCCACTACTTAGGCAATGTCTAGTCTAGTACATACCATAGCATTGCAACACCCCTAGTTTTGATCCTCATCATAGTAAATTTTTATGTGTACATGATGAATGGATAAGAGCCAAACAATGTAATATGCAATGGTACATTGATAATAATAAAACACATCTTAGGTTGCAGAAGAAAAATGACGAAAACATGGGGACTATGATTCCACAAGAGGGGAAAGAAAGGAGGCTTAAGGGGCTCAAGGGGGCCAAATAAAATATAATTATTTTATTGTGAACCTAAGTTCTTAAACCTTAGCTTTATTGAGTCTTTATGTATAATTATCCTAATTCCTATTTGTAACACCCCACGGTCGAGCCCCTGCTGAATTGTAATTATGTTTATAGGCTGGTGAGACGAGTGGTTATAAGCTGAGAGACTTATGTGTTTATTAGGCTGGTGAGCCAGATGCTAAGGCTAATGAGCCTGATTTTGTATATGTAAACACTCACATCATTAATAAAATTACACTGCTATGTGTAGACCGATCACGAAGAAGAGTTGCAGAGGACTAAGCTCCAGTATATAGGGTATGGGAGGGGGCTAAGTGTCTAGTCCTAGGGGCTAAGCTAGAGGGCTTACCTCTAAGGGAATAATATTTTATTATTATTTCCCAAAAAGCTATGGTTGAAATAAGCCGTGTTGTCCTAAGTTCCTGGGAGAAAGGGGAACGAGTGCTAAGTGGAACTCATGCGGCTTCAGAAAGACAAGTGTCAACCTGGGCGCATGCAGTTTATAGCTGGGAAAGCCATCTCATTATGGGGTTCGCTTCCCATTCGAGCATTGTTTCAATCCTTGCGTCTGGACCAGTTTGGAGTTTCCTCACAACCCTTACGTTTCTCTGGAAGTCTGTCACCTTCCCGATTGACCAGGGATTCACGTATTGAACCAGTTCTCCATTATCATTGCCTCTGTATCTAGTACACATTTTTGGAATCCTGCAGTAGTACTTGAGTTATCCCGTGTGTCTCCTGTGAAGCCTGACACAATTGTATTCGCTTGAGCCGTGTTGTGTCTTAACGTTTGGTTGTTTCCATTTTTAGTGTCCATACCCACTTTCTGTTTCATACTTTTACCCGTGTGAAGTTGAATGCTGTTGCTTTGTTGCTTAGGAGATGAATTGAAGAAGCAGGTTGTCAGGCTTGTGAGCAACTCTCCTAGGTGAGAGAGTTTGATGGGAAGTGAGTTCTCCTGGAAGGGAGTCCCATAGCAGCTACAGTACTCTGAGACTTTTGGTCTAGTCTGTTGCTGAAGCCCAAGGTAAGGGAGGTGTAGTAGCCGATGGACTTGTTTTAGTGAAGGTGTACCCTCCTGGGGTGGAGTAGGCATGTGGGGAATGAGGGTCTGTGGGTTGTGGACGTAAGTGGCTCCTGGGATAAAAGATCATTCCTATTGTTTTGTGCAACTTCCTTGTTTTCCTTGCCAAGCCTAGAATTCCCTTGCCCGATGGAGTTTAGTCCCAGCTCAGGGGTGACCCATTGCTGAGCGTGATGAACAATGCGGTCTAAGGCTGGGAGGTTCATGGAAGGTCTGTACACAGTTAGTGGTCATCTATTAAAAGATAAGTACCAATTATGTGTTCGTTGTATGCTGTGTATTTGTATTTGCATTATAATTAATGAGTAATACCTGTATATATATATATATATATATGATGCATATATGTGTTAAATTTTCCTTCTGCATGAACATGTGTATGAGTAGAGTAGGGACGTCTGTTTAATTGCATTAGATAGACATATATTTATAAGTGTGAATACCAGATGTTATCTGTATCTTCCGGTTAAGTTTTATGTGTGATTATTTCAAAAAGTTACTCGGTGGCATGGCCTGGCTTGCTATTAAGGTTGGGGATGTCACAAATTGGTATCAGAGCTAGTCGATATGTCCGAGTAGTGGCATTAGCCGATTGGCTGGTGGCCGGGGACGTTACAAATTGGTATCAGAGCCATGGTTTTGACATTGAGCCTGGATGGGCCATGTTAGTGGTTAACGAGACAATTATTCCAGAGTGAATTGTTGTCGAAAGGGACAAAATTCGAGTTTCAGAGCATCCCTCGGTGCAAGGGGTGCGTCGACAGAGTCTTTGACTCAAAAATTCGAAAGAAATCAAAAGTTCATGAGGAGGAGCAACAACAATCTTCAGATCTGTTGTTGGAAGGAGTCTAGAACGTTATATCCGTGTCCAGGAAAGCAAAGGAGAGCGGAATTGCCAAAATCCCGAAGTCCCAAAGTGATTGGGGGCTGTCCATTGCCAAGGTTGACAGGTGGCGCAAGATACACAACTCTGGAGCGAGAGCACTTCGAAAGTTCTGTGATCAAGGAGAAATTGAAATAGCTGAAGATCCGAAATAGATCCTGGCTATTGGTTGCCAAAGGGGTACGTGTCAACAGATATAAGACTTTGGGGAAATTCACTTCAAAATATTTCAAATGTGGAGTGTGACAAACTCCCAAAGTCCCGAAGGCTAAAGTAGATCACAACCGTCCTTTGCGAAGGACATGTGTCGGCAGATTATGAACTTCGGGTGAGAGCACTCTGGGAGGAACAAATGTGTAGTAGTCTGAAACTCCCGAAGTGCTGAAGTCACTCATAGCTGTTGATCATGAAGGAGGACATGCGTCAGTAGATCGTGAACTCTGGGGAAAAGTGCTCTGAGAAAAAGCGAGCGTAGAGGAGTTAAAACTCCCGAAGTTCAAAGCTCCGAATCCCGAAGAGCTGAAGTGGTGAGTCATGATGACATCACCTGGAGGTGACATGGAACTATCCTATACTTTCCACGTGCCCCCACCCAAAACACTGACAACTGTGCTATGTGGGCCCTGAAGTTTAATAACTTAGTTAAATGTTGGCAGGCCCACAATGGCATTGATCACGATACATCCATATCGACGACCAAGAGACATTGCGGGGACCCAAGTTGCATGGGAGTTAATTACCCAATGTGGTCCCGCAATCGAAACCATGGTTTTACCAGGGGGTTACATGTCAGCGTCAGAAGAATTGCAGGACGAAAGGTGGGATACTCCAAACCATGGATGAATTCCCCCACAATTTGAAAGGCGTTAAGTGATGTGAATATTCGGTATCTTAGTTCAAGTACGAAAACCGTGGGTCCTAGTGGACGCATGGCGCCAGTTGTGAAGTCTGAAGACTTAACACTTTGGAAGAATGGTTCATAAGGGAACGAAAGGAAGAACTTTCAAAATTTTCATAACATCGTGGTGACGAGACGTAATGACGTCACCAAAGGTGACATGGAAGTGTTCGGAGATTAATGGTTCGGGGTGTTGGGGGTGTGTGGATGTGAAATCCTCCGAAGTCCCAAAGCTTTGAAGCTTCGAAGTCCCGAATAAGCGCCTCTCGACCTAGCACTTGGCCACAACCCATGGTCGCATGGGTTGGGGCCTAAGAGAAAGGGACTAATGCCCGAAAAATTATTGCAGAATAGAGCAGATCTCAAAAAGAAAAGATCCACGAGGATTCTTGATTGATCAAGAACCGCTGAATCAAATATGAAATTTTTCTTTGAATCAGATTGGTTTATGAATACTGTGGAATTTATTAAGGACTGATGGCCTGACAAATTTCAGTTGACTGCGCATTTTGTTTTCATAGTTTACGATTGTCAAAACCCAATCGAAATGTTCCATAGTGCACCGAAATGGAGGAGGCACATAATTCTTTCAGTTCAGAGAATGAAGCTAAAGGAATGGATGTCCATTTGGGAGTTGAATGATCAAACTCCAATAGGCATGGAGAAGAGATAGATAAGGAAGGAGACATGATGAAAATCATTGAAAGATTGTAGAAAGATGTCCAGACTCACCGAATAGATAACAAAAAACTCATAAAAGCCAGGGAGCAACAGGGAGAATTCAACATAAAGTTGATACAAAGCCTAGAAAGGATAGAAAATAAATTGGATAAGGAGAGTGACTCCAGTAAATCAGGAAGTCACGGGTGTAATATCCCTAGGCCGCGCCCAATTGTAATATAGATGAAAATCTACTTAAGTTGGTGAGATATTTTGATATCATTTTGTATACACATTTCATGGCATAGTGCACACATGTATTGTGCAGTGCAATGATGAAGTGTGCACATTTTAGGATACTGCGTGCAACATCTTAAGTGCACGCTATTGTGAGGCCAATGAGCCTTTGTGTATATATTATGTTTTAGAGGCTGGTGATCCAGTTATTATAAGCTATGATGCTTATGTTTTGATTAGGCCGGAGAGCCTAGATGTTAAAGGCCAGTGCGCCTATTTTTGTATATGCCTCATGATTAATATAAAATACATCTCTGCGCGCAGACTGACCACGATAAAATATATGGGGGACTAAACTCCACTGGTTAGGGAAAGGGAGGGGCTAAGTTAAGGAAAGGAGCTAATCTAGGGAGCTTAAGCCAAAAA
>ML778010.1:1239021-1253901 GCA_009831015.1 Picea engelmannii
ACACCATCATCATTCCCAAGGGTAATCTAAGATAAGGGCACACAATAGTTCAAGCCCATCTCCTACCAGGAAACATAGGAGATATGAGGTGGATGAAATGAAGTGTGAAATGAATAAAATCAAGCCTCCTACTTTTGACGGAGAACACAAGAAAGATGAAGATGCCGAGACATGGTTGTTGGGCATGAGGAAATATTTCCAACTACAAAACTATTATTCTCATGCAGAGGGAAGAATTGTCATTTACCAACTTAAAGGAAATGCATCCGTGTGGTGGGATCAAATTGTGCAAGTATAACTCGTTAGAGAGAAGAATGTTACATGGAGGGAATTCAAGAGACATTTTGAAAACAAGTACTTAACTAAGAGGTATTATGACAAGAAAATGAAAGAGTTCTTCGAACTCAAGCTGGGAAATATGTCTATTGATGAGTATGAAAGAAAATTCTTGGAGTTGTTGAAATATGTCCCCTTCATCAAGGACGAAACAATTAAGATTAAAAGGTATCTGAGTGGGCTGTCATCTTCCATCAGTGACAAGATCCAGTATGATGACCCGAAGACTATGGAAGAAACTATAAGGAGAGAAAAATTCTTATATGATCAACAAAAAGAAAAGCCTACTTTCCAAAAAGCTTGGGAAGGCAAGAAGAATTTTAAGAGGGAGCAGAGCCAGAAGGGAAACAAACCACCATTTTTCAGGAATATCCCTCAAGGACATCTAGGTTTTAGAGAGCCCAGGAAGGCTGAAGTAGGTGGGCAAATGCCAAGAAAACCGTTTATGGAATGTTGGGGTTGTAAAAGAAATCATAGGTACAAATATTTCCCCCATAGAAATGACAAAGTGAGAGTTGTCCACAATGTTCAACATGCAGAAACAATGGAGGACATGGGCAGTAGAATACCAAGGATTTATGCAGCTCTGGACAACAAGCAAGCAAAATATCAGTCACATATGATTGAAGTGGAAGGTATGATCAACAACCAAACCATTGCTATTTTAATTGATTTGGGAGCTAGTCATAGTTATATAGATCCTAGAATGGTGGGAAGTTTGCATTTGCCAAGAAGCAAGCATGGAAAATCTTGGTTAGTGCAGCTGGCTACAGGAGCCAAGAGAAAGGTTGTTGAGTTGGTTAAGTCCTGTCCAGTGGACCTGAATGGACTAAGCACAAGGGCTGAATTGAACATATTACCTTTAGGTTCCTATGACTGTCTAATTGGGATGGATTGGTTGGACCAACACCATGCCATCTTAGACTGTTGTAGCAAGGCATTTACTTGCCTGGATGAGGAAGGAAACCCAAGGAAAGTGCAGGGAATCCCAAGGGAAGTTACTATCAGGGAAATATCATAAATGTAGCTGAAGATGTGTCACAGGAAGGGCTGCCAAATATTCACAGCTCATATGGAAGAAGCACCTAAGGATAGGGTGTAAAATATTGAAGACCATGCAGTATTAAAATATTTTGAAGATGTGTTCCAGGAGGTACCCAGACTACCCCCAAAGAGAGATATTGATTTCTCTATAAACCTGATGCTTGGAGCAGCTCCAGTGTTAAAAAATCCTTACAAAATGAATACACTAGAGATGAAAGAACTGCAATTGCAGCTTGAAGAACTTCTGAAGAAGGGGTATATATGACCAAGTGTGTCACCTTGGGGTGCCCCGGTCCTATTCATAAAGAAGAGAGATGGGAAATTATTGTGCATCGATTTCAGACAATTGAACAAAGTCACTATTAAGAACAAGTATCCTTTTCCAAGGATTAGTTGAAGGATGCCAAGATATTTTCAAAAATAGATCTCAGGTCAGGGTACCACCAGGTAAGGATAAAGGATGAAGACATCAACAAGACCACCTTCAGAACAAGGTATGGTCATTATGAATTCACAATGGTTCCATTTGGGTTATCAAACACACCCACTGTTTTCATGTGCCTAATGAATGGTGTATTCAGAGAATATCTAGACAAGTTTGTCATAGTCTTTTTGGATGACATCCTGGTGTATTCCAAGTCAGAGGAAGAGCATGAACATCATCTGAGGATGGTGTTGAAAGTGCTAAGAGAGCACCAACTGTATGCCAAATTGAGCAAGTGCTCATTTTATCAAAAGCAGATCCATTACTAGGGACATATCATTTCAAAGGATGGGATAGCCATGGATCCTGAGAAGATAGAAGCCACCAGAGAATGGTCAGCGTCGGAGAATGTGACAGAATTCCAAGCCTTTATGGGTCTAGCTGGCTATTACAGAAGGTTCATTGTAGGGTTCTCAAGGATATTTCACCCCATCACTTCCTTGCAAAGGAAGGAGAAGAAATTTCAATGGACAAAAGAATGTGAGAGAAGCTTCTAGCAATTGAAGCAGCTGTTAACCAGTGCTCCAATCCCGAGGATTGTAGATCCGAATGAAGATTTTGTAGTGTGTATAGATGCATGAAAAGAAGGACTGGGTGGAATCCTCGGTCATAATGGGTTTGTGGTATGTTATGAATTTAGAAAGCTGAAGGATCATGAAAAGAACTATGCAACTCATGATTTGGAGTTGAAAGCCATAGCGCACGCCTTGAAGAAATGGAGGCAGTACCTCATGGGAAGGAGGTTTGAACTGAGGACATACCATAACAGTCTGAAGTATTTGTTTGATCAACCAACCTTGAATGCTAGGCATAGTAGATGGTTGGAATTTCTTTGTGGGTACGACTTTGATATCAAGCATATCAAAGGAAAGGAGAACAAAGTGGTCGATGCACTCAACAGAAGAGTGCATGAACTACATGATACAACCATTAGCATGTATCAAACTAATATTAAAGGCATAATTTCAGAAGCTGCTAATGTAGATTTGCAGTACATAGAATTGGTAGAAAATCTACAACAGGGTAAGATGCTACAGAAAGTGGAAAATTATAAATTGGAAGCTGATGGAACACTCTTGTACAAAAACATAATTTATGTACCTAATTCCCAGGAGTTGAGAATTATGATCTTGAAGGAAATGCATAATGTGCCTTATGCTGGGCACCCTGGATATCAAAAAACAGTGGCAATAGTCAAGAGCCATTACTTTTGGCCAGGTATGAAGAAGGAAATTGCAAAATACATCGCCAAATGTATGGAGTGTCAAAAGGTCAAAGATGAACATAGGCATCCAATAGGGTTGCTACAACCATTACCCATTCCTGAGTGGAAGTGGGAAGTGGTGACAATGGATTTCATCACAGGATTGCCCAGAACCGAAAAGCAACATGATTCCATCATGGTCGTGGTGGATACGCTTACGAAAGTTGCCCATTTTATTCCATTGAAAACTACTCACAAGGCAACTAATGTCGTTGATATCTATATGAAGGAAGTAACACGATTGCACAGTATTCCCAAGACAATTGCGTCTGACATAGACCCAAAATTCACCGCAAAGTTCTAGAAAGGGTTATTCAAAGGGTTCATAACAAATTTGAATTTCAACACAACCTATCATCCTGAGTCTGATGGGAAAACAAAAAGGCTGAACCAAGTGATAGAGGACATATTAAGAATGTATGTGATGGAAAAACCATCTAAATGAGAAGATTATCTACACTTGGTAGAATTTGCCTACAACAATGGGTATCAGGAATCACTGAAGATGAGCCCGTTTGAAGCACTTTATGGTAGAAATTGCAACACACCAATAAGTTGGGATAACCCAACTGATAGAGCAATAATTGGGCCAGAGTTTCTCAAGGATATGGAAGAGCAAATGCTGAAGATTAAGCATAATTTGAAGGTTTCCCAAGACAGGAAAAAAAGCTATGCAGACAAAGGCAAAACCCACAGGGAGTTTAAAGTTGTTGATCATGTTTTCTTGAAAGTGAAAGACAACATAAGTTCCCTGAAGTTGGGAAACTGTTCCAAGTTGGTAGCCAAATATTGTGGGCCATTTGAAATCCTAGAAAGGATTGGACCAGTTGCATATATGCTTACATTGCCTGCATCCATGACTATACATAATGTGTTTCATGTTTCATTGCTTAAGAAATATATACCTGATGCTAATCATGTTATTGATTGGAATGTGATTCAGGTGGAGCAAGAAGGCATCTTGTAGGTGCATCCGGTGCATAAACTGGACTGGAAAAGCAAGCAGCTCCGAAATCGAGCCATAGGGATTGTAAAAGTTCAATGGACCTGGTACGGTCCTGAGGACGCAACATGGGAGCATGAATATTCCATGCGGGCAGAGTACCCGCATCTTTTTGAAGATTTTAGAAATCTTGCTATTATGGTGTAAATAAGTTGCAACGAGGACAATGCAAAAATAAGGGGAGGGGATTGTAACACCCCAAGGCCGAGCCCCTGCTGAATTGTAATTATGTTTATAGGCTGGTGAGCCGAGTGGTTATAAGCTGAGAGAATTATGTGTTTATTAGGCTGGTGAGCCAAATGATAAGGCCAATGAGCCTGATTTTGTATATGTAAACACTCACATCATTAATAAAATTACACTGTTGTGTGTAGACCGACCACGAAGAAGAGTTATGGGGGATTAAGCTCCACTAGGTAGAGTATGGGAGGGGGGTAAGTGTCTAGGCCTAGGGGCTAAGCTAGAGGGATTAACTCTAAGGGAATAATATTTTATTATTATTTCCCAAAAAGCTATGGTTGACATAAGCCATGTTGTCCTAAGTTCCTTGGAGAAAGGGGAATGAGTGCTAAGTGGAACTCATGTGGCTTTAGGAAGACATGTGTCAACCTAGGTGCATGCATTTTATAGCTGGGAAAGCCAACTCGTTGGGGGGTTCGCTTCCCATTCGACGTTGTTTCCATCATTGCATCTGGACTTGTTTGGAGTTTCCTCACGACCCTTACATTTCTTTGGAAGTCTGTCACCTTCCCGATTGACCAGGGATTCACGTATTGAACCGGTTCTCCATCATCATGGCCTCTATATCTAGTACGCATTTTTGGAATCTTGCAGTTGTAGTTGAGTTTTCCCGTGTGTCTCCTGTGAAGCCCGACACAATTGTATTCGCTCGAGCCGTGTTGTGTCTTAGCGTTTGGCTATTGCCATTTTCAGTGTCCATACTCACTTTCTGTTGCTACCGTCACCCATGTGCAGTTGAATGTTGTTGCTTTGTTTCTTAGGAGATAAATTGAAGAAGAAGGTTGTTAGGCCTATGAGCAACTCTCCCAGGTGAGAGAGTTTGCTAGGAAGTGATTTCTCCTGGAAGAGAGTCTCATAGCAGCTACAATACTCTGAGACTTCTGGTGTAGCCTGTTGCTGAAGCTCAAGGTAAGGAATGTGTAGTAGCCGATGGACTTGTATTAGTGAAGGTGTACCCTCCTGGGGTGGAGCAGACGTGTGGGGAATGCGGGTCTGTGGGTTGTGGGCGTAAGTGGCTTCTGGGATAAAAGATCCTTCCTGTTGTTTTGTGCAACTTCTTTGTTGTCCTTGCCAAGCCTAGAATTCCCTTGCCTAATGGAGTTTAGTCCTAGCTCGGGGGTGACCCACTGCTGAGCGTGATGAGCAGTGTGGTCTAAGGCTGGGAGGTTCATGGAAGGTCTGCATGTAGCTAGTGGTCATCTATTAAAAGATAAGTACCAATTCTGTGTTCGTTGTATGCTGTGTATTTGTATTTGCATTATAATTAATGAGTAATACCTGTATATATATATATGATGCATGTATGCGTTAAATGTGGCTTCTGCATGAACATGTGTATGAGTAGAGTAGGGATGTTTGTTTAATTGCATTAGATAGACATATATTTATAAGTGTGAATACCAGATGTTATCTGTATCTTCCAGTTAAGTTTTATATGTGATTATTTCCGCAAGTTACTTGTTGGCTTGGCCTGGCCTGTTGTTAAGGCTGGGGATGTCACAAATTGGTATCAGAGCTAGTCAATATATCCAAGTAGTGGTGTTGCCCGACCGATTGGTGGTTGGAGACGTTACACTATTAACTTTGAAGACACTTGAGTTAACATTAACATGCAAATATATTTCATAGTTTTGGGCATGCAAATAGGAGTTGATATTCATTCTTCCTTGGGATCTTTATCTAAAAGCTCATACTATTGTACAAAAACTATAATAAAATTATGAGAATAACTGAACGACTTCATACCTATGACAATCTAGTTTTGTTTTTCTTAATTAAAATTAAGGATTTTTTTATTTGAATATATATATATATATATATATATATATATATATATTAAAATATTACAATTGTCTTTTATTTTCAATTACTTTAAATCTCTTCATAAAGTTGATACAAAATTATCTCAATGAGTTGAACTCTTGAGAGCGGAACTTCTCAAGCATCAGGGAATATTCGTTTAAATGATTGCCTTGTGAAGAGAATTCAAGTATGAAATCTGGAATCACTTCAAATCTTCCAAAACACTTCTTCTTGGAAAAGAGCCTTCACCATGGTCGAAAAGCAATTGTTTAACTGTCTTATCGTTCTGCTTGATTGGAATGTCTGTTATTTGCAACGTTGTTTCTTTTTGTCTGTAAATTGTAGAACGAAGTCGATGATAATCTTTGTATTGTGAAACAATTGGCAGGGTCGAATATTGTAGTTACGAAGGAATATATTAGAGTAGTTGTTTAAACTTTTTAAGTTTTGATATTTTTAGTTTGAATTTGAATTTGGTGATATAAATTTGGGTGAAATCTCAATTTTTTTGTTATTTAAATTGTAATTCTGAATGTATAAATAGAATTAGTTAGTGAAAAATCCAAACTTAATCACTCAAATATACAGATCTAATAATTTTTCAAACAAAATTACCAAAATATATCTTAAAAAAAACCACCAAAACTTAAAACCTTTAAGCTACAACTATATGAAAACGGAACGCAAACATTAGCTTTTTAACTGTAAATTTCACAGTTTCGCCCTGACAGGAGTGCTCTAGATCCTCCACGCGAGGTGATACGAAGAGGAGGCACATGGTCTGAAAATTTTTTCCGTTGGTGCGAGGGCAACAAGAAGGTAAATGTTGAATGTTCATACCATCATCTGCACTATTCTTTTCCGTTAAAAAATACCTATAACGTAATAACTCCGGATATTTCTGGTTGTAAATATTTTTTTTTGGCAATAGATGTAATTTATGAGCCAATTCAATGCAACCTCCTGCAAGAAGGTGATGATCAACGTTGTGATATATTACCATTCCCGGTTCCTCTTCTGCTTTTTAAGCYCTTGACATTTGTTCAGCTGTTTAAACATTTTATCTTTCTTATYATCGTCTATATTATCTTTCTTATGATTCTCAAAGTTTGGACAACATTTTTRGTTTAGTGTTTGTCAAGATCACAAGATACAAATGGTTGTAACATAAACGGTTGCAAATGGTTGTAACATAAATGGTGGTTGTTGTTAATTTATAATGTGTTTAAGGATAAAATATCTGATTGTATTAAAGTTTAAATAAKAAAAATATTTAAGATTGGGATATATTTTTCCAAGGAAATTTAGTGGAATTCTCCTATTAATTYTCCATGAYTTGGTGGATACATTTAGTGAGGTCYAATAATCTTTACAATATATTTGGGTTGGGAGACCACCAAAGCACAATCATCCACTCAAACTAACTTAGCACATTGCATTCATAAATATACATTAATAAAGGGAGACATTTTAAAGAAAATTTATTKATTATATTTTTAAAACTTGTATTTATAAAATAAAAAAATTGGAAATTCTAATTTGTATTTAGAACTATTTTTTTTTTTTATCAGTGAACCAATCTTCATATATTAATAGGGTTATGGCTAGAAAAATCCGACTAACAACAATGGAGGATCGGTCCATATTATTTGAGTTAAGTTCTGAATGACATAAAAACTTATGGTACTATAAAGCCAAGCTAAGTGCCTAACAAAATTCCTATAGTTATCCATAAAAATCATGTATAGGCTACTATAGAGACTCAAAATTCTAAACATTAAGAGAGCTAAGCCGGAGGGAGGCCACCTTCCATCGCTAGGTGCTACTAGAGTTGGGGCATGGGGTTTTCGTCAACCAGAGCAATAAGCTATTGGACGCGAACTGAGAGAGTGATCCTTATCTCCAGAAGTTGTTATTTGACCTCTGCCAACTACACAGGGATTTCCTCCTGATCCTCTTCTCAATCTTGAAGAACCTTTACCACAAAGGTTTTGATATGCCAATACAAGTATACAATCCTCCAATACTTGATATCTCTATCTTTGGAGCATGCCAGATCCATAATCCAAGCCCCATTGTCATCTTCAATGTCCCACTCATGAATGTTACATTGGTCCAAACGTATTTTATCTTCCACATTTTCCATCTCCTCCTGAATGTTATGAGGGACTTGTTGTTGGAATATACACTAATATTGAGAGGGGGGGGGGGAGTGAATTAGTATTGGACATATTTTAACCACCTTTTCTCTTTAACACTTTAACTATTCATTACATAATAAATCATAAGAAATGTAGAGAATCAACCATATCAACAGATATCAACACAAGGGAACAATACATAGATATCTTACGTGGAAACCCTACAAGGGAGAAAACCATGGAAATGTTTTCTAATATTAAACAATAATTACATTCTGTACATGATTCAACCCGTGAGGAACACCAATCCCTGCAGTAATCACCCACTTACAACTTTTCAAGAACTGAATTGTCAGGCACCAACCTGTTGAGAAGACGAGGACATCAATCCTCAGTGTAAGCACCCACTTACAGTCAATAGACACCAATCTTCCAAACACCAACTTGTTAAGAAGATGAGAACACCAATCCTCTCTCTAAGCACCCACTTACAGTCAACAACCACCAATTTTCCAAGCACTAACCTATTAAGAAGACAAGGACACCAATCCTCTTCCCTGCACCGCCTTGCCACCCTGAAGTAGATATGCTTATGATTTATCTACCTTTCATTTTCATATGTCCTTGGACCTCTGAATCTCAGTGCTTCCACCTTTCCCACACACTAATCCACACCCCAAGCTGATTACATTACCTTCCCTTCCATTCTCAGACATACTCGGACCTGTGAACCTCAAATCTCTTCTTCCACGATCCCCAATTACTCCCTTTCATCCATATATTCACACACACCTTCAAAATGAATCAGGTGTCCTTATTTATAAAGATCACGTGCTCATGGATTTATCCACATACAAATCATGCTCAATTGGTTGGCACCAGATCCTTTGTTTCTCCATTAAATCAGGATATCAAAATGCCTCCATGAAAATCGATCTTGGTTCCCTTTTGTTGCATGATCTCATTCATTGGTCCTTGTCTTCGAGCCATCGCCCAATCTGGATATCCATTGAATTTCCACCATCGATCTGAATCATGTTCATCAGGACCATTGACGTACTGAAACCACCTCAATGCACAACAATTGTCATATTTGTCCCTTACTAAATCGTGATTGTCAATCTATTCTCTCTTTCCCACTAGTCCGACGATCATCGACGTCGGGATAGCAAGATCACATATAAAACTTCAATTTTGAAGGCTCTTCTCCGACGATATGCTATGATGGATCCAACGGTCCTTATAATATAAAATAAATGGCTCTGATCGCATCGCTCCAACCTACATGATGGTTATCTCCAGTCTCTTCATTTTCTCTATAACTGATCATGTGGGACTATGACATATATACAATTAAGATTGCATCTTTCCTTCTTGTCGATCTACAACTTATAAGCACTCTTAGAGTTCCTCCTCAGTGTCTTCATCGTTGTTATATGTTTACCTCTAGTAAAATAGTCCACTCCGATGAATGACATAGATCTATTCGCTGTGCCAACTCAACAACTGAGATAAAGTTCTAAAGGTATTCATTCCCAACTTGGCCCATAATAGATCTATGAATTTCATTTTGTTTGGCCCGTTCTTTGATCAACGATTGTCGTTGGCTCTCGAAATCCCTCGTCGTTGATGAAGTATGTTCGTTGTAGGTATCATAATCCACTTCGACCATTCTCTGACGAACGGTGGAGTTCCACTCATCATGCTAGATCAATGAATGAGATGATGACCTAAGGTCTCCACACCGAACTAGGCCCACTCTTTTCTGAAACAATCAAAAGCTAGCACATGTCACCCTTAGAACACTCTAACTGCCACACTGGAATCCTAGTCACTCTAACTTCCAAGTTGTCACAACACGTCACCCTGACATCACTTTCCTTCCTTGAAATGGATCATCATAGATCCAAAAGTTGAGGTATATCCTCTGATGGATATACGGTCCTCAGACCTTCTAATTGTCAGACTCCATTCTCAAGTATCACATCCTACTCCGATGGCTCACACTCCAATCAATGATCTAGGATTTTTCGAGACTACTCTTCAATGGATAAACGTCTGTCATTACAATTGATCACTTCGACAACTTAAACGTGAGTCCAATGACCATGATTCTTAGTTCTCTGGTCCTTCGATACATCAATGGTTCCTGTTAAATCGAAGTTTTTCCCATTAGAGTCCTTGTGCAATATTTCACTCAAACACTTTGATGGCCTTGCCATCCGACCAATGGGCCATATTCTCTCTCGCAACTTCTCCAATAGATCAATGACTGTCATTAAATCAAAGTCTTCTTCATCGTCAAACTCCATGTCACCTTGCATGCTTCGACCAATGGTCCAAATTTGTTTGCTATGATGAATCAATGATTGCGATGTCCTCCACCTCAAACACAAAGTTTTCTTCATGGTAATAATTTGATTTGGGACTTATCCATTTTAGGGCTTTGCTATTTCTTTGATCTTCTTCCTCTTGCTTTCATTCATAATTTAGAAAAACATAATTCTATCAGGAGTTCATAAATTCATAGTTATCTTTGCGCACAGAGGCTCATCAACACTCGAGGACATTCTTCCTCTGTTTATCTATGGATTTGTGTTCTGGACGCTTCCTTTGTTTATCTGATTCGATTCCCAGAGTCTACCCCTATAAATTAAAAAAATCAGTCTCCCCCCTACTTGTGATATCAATGACATCCTTTGACATCAATGACAACACAATTTCCAACAAACTCCCCCCTTTGTCATTGATGGCAACACTTGGTTATTTTGGTACTCCTCTGTTTCCTACAAGTCTTTCTTTCTGCAAATCTCCCCATTTCTTTGTATTCTCCCTCTTTGAGATCAATGGAAAATGGATTTTCTCCCTTTTATGCAGTACTCTTTAGCAACCAACCACCTTATTCTCCTTCTCCAAGTACCCCTGAGCTGGTGCTCATCTTGTAGTGTTTTAGTGAGAAGATGGCATGGGGACCACCCCTAACTTCTGTCTGAGATACTCAAATGTTTCTCTAGGAAGAGATTTGTAAAGATATCAAAAACTTATTTCTTTGTGCGGATATATTCTAGCTTGAAATTTTGCTCTGTGAGTTGCTCTCTAAAGAAATGATACTTTATTGGAATGTTCTTTGTCTTTGAATGCATGACAAGATTTTTGGAGATATTTATTGCACTAGTATTGTCACACAGTATTGATATTGGATGATTATGCTCTACCTGAATATATTTCATTGTTTGTTTCATCCATAACACTTGTGTACAACAGGCTGCTGCTACAATGTATTATGCTTCTAGTGTGGATAGAGATATTGATGATTGATTCTTACTGAACTAGGACACCAAGATATTTACCAGAAATAATTCTCCACCACTGTTGCTCTTTTTGTCATCCACACTACCTGCCTAGTCTGCATCTGTGTAAGTTGTCAAAGTAAAGTTTTTTCTTGTGGGATACCATAAACCAAAGTCCAATGTTCCTTTCAGGTATCTGGATATTCGTTTTACTGCTAGCACATGTGTTTCCTTTGGTGCTGCTTGAAACCTTCCAACTATCCCTACTACCTGCATAATATGTTGATCCAGATTATATTGAGAATGACATGAAGGAAGAAATATAACCAAGATATAACAATGAAATACACAAAAATATAGAAGAGAACACAAAAATACAGTGAAACCCAACTTCTATTATTGAATAAGATAGAAAACCACTGTAGAACATAAAATGGAAAAATGGGGTAGCTTATCTCTAAAAAAGAAAGTGATGTTGGCTACGCTTCATTCACAAGAATCTTTACATCACACTCCAATGCATTCTTAAAGGGCCTCCTTCACCTCAATTATATATGAGAGAGTGAGAGAAGAAAAATTCCCATGATGCATGTGGGATAAACTGGACTAAGTTTATAAAATTCCATAGGCATGTAAAATACTAGGACTTCCCAGGCGGTCACCCATCCCAGTACTACTCTAGCCTGAGCACATTTAACTGCGGAGTTCTAATGGGATCCGATGCATTAATGCTATGTTGTAGGCATGTATATAAGATAATTACATGATGTTTGTAATTAACAAATCAAGATGACATTACATTCCATTCCCCACCAAAATGGTGGATGTCATGGTTTATCAAAGCCACAGGCTCAAAATGGTGATTCAGTGGAAAAGGTGGATGGCCACCGATATCCATATGGATTATTCCCCCCCCCCTTAGGAAGAAATGGTCCCCATTATGTCAAGTTCCCTTGGTAGACAGGGAGACTTCTACTAAATCTGAAGCTTGGTGTGCTGCTTGCCTTGCTGAAGAAGCTGTCATGCTTAGCTTGTTGAAGGCTGTCATGAACCTGTTGCTGGAGGGGTTGAATCCATTCAACCAATCTAACTGCATGATCTACCTGAGTGTGTGAAGACTCTATCGGTGAAGATGCACCATGAAGAGTATGAAGGGTCTTGTTATAACCTTTCTTGACTCAACAGTGTGGAGGCACCCCCGTAGGTGCAACAAGAACATCCTGGTACTCTTCTACAATCTTGTTGATCCATTTCTGCTGGATAGAAAGGTCTTGGGCTAAGGTTACCGTGGTTGCAGTGTCCTCTTGTTCACCTTCTGATTGGATTGTGAAGAGGCTAAACTTTGCACTATGAGAGATTACTTTGTGGCATTGTTTTGGTGGGACAATAGTCAAAACTACCTCTAGTATCCTGTATAGCTGACCCCCCAGAGTAACAATGATGCTACAGGGTTGAGACTCATAAATAACATGATGCCTCCACATATATGGTTGGCCTAATATAACATCACAGACTTCTAGTGGGGAAACATCACATAATACCTCATCCTTGAAGGGCTTGATGTTGTAGGAAAAGCGACATTGTTGGCTGACACAAAGATATTGACCTTGGTGAAGCCACCTAGTGTTGTATTGATGTGAGTGTGGTGTTGTTGGAAAATCCAACTTCTTGAAAATATCTGTTGAGATGATGTTATTTTGGCTTTTTCTATCAACAATAAAATGTAGTGGAGTCCCCTTCACCCACATCTGTGAATGGAAGAGTCGCTCCCCCTCCTCAAGATCCTCTTCTGGTTGGATTGTTGTAGTTGTGACAATAGAAGTTGGTTCTGAATCAATGATCTATGTCCTTTTATCGTTTTCTGAATCAGGGTCCAAGTCGGGGTTTGGATATTTATCTTTGAGCTTGGCTACCAATGACTTAATTGAGCGACATTCATCAGTGTTATGCCAAGGGCTATTGTGGAACTCCCACCACTTTCCGATGTCTTTCTTAGACTTCTCGTTACCCTTCTTTTCCTACATCTAGATCTAGCTCTCTTGAGGTTGTCCTTCCTTTCTCTATCCTTCATTATGTGAGTTAGAGTTTCCTTTTCCATGCTTCTCCCACTTACTCTGCTGCTTGAATTTCTGCTCAATTTTGAGTGCATATTGATAAGCAACTCCCAATGAGGAGATTATTAATATTATGGTAGCTGCGGGAGGTATTTACCTCCACGTGTGAACCTGATGAGAATAGAAGACTTTGGGAAGCAAGAGAAACCCTAATGAGTTGGCTAATAACCCTAGAAGCCTTGTCGGCTCAAGAATATAATTTATATTAGTTTATTAGCCTCCAAGAGAAGAAGTCGGCTAGAAATAATAATAATATACTGAACAGACACTTATCCAGAAGGAGAAGTCGGCCCCAGCAAAATTGGCAGAACCACTATAAATACAGGGCGTCACTTCTCATTTGGCAGTATCTCAGAATTGCAGTTCCCAGTTTGGTGCGCACTACAGCTCCAGTTTGGTGCACATGTGTGGAGGAGGATTGCAGGTGAGCTGCAGCAGCAACTAGTTTCAGTGTTGGGTTTGACTATCTATTGGCGAGGGTTTGGACTATCTGATCAGCTTTTGTGATGCGCTATCCTTGGGTAAAGGTGCACTACCCTTTGTTTGGCTATCTAGCCTAGGGTTTGCTTCTGGAGGAATTCTCAATCAAGGTTAAGGTGCTCGGAGGGAGGATTCGACCTATGGTTGGGTGATGAGGGTATCGTCAATGGTAAAATGAGCACACCATATTCTATATTCTAACAGGTTATGGACCCACACCCCTTCAGTCAGCCTAAAATGCTGGAAGGAAACATAGCCGCTAGATATTGAGCTCGTTGAGGAACTACCGCTAGGGTTACTAGCAGAAGTAGCTTCCAAAACACTGCAGCTAGGGTTACTAGTAGAAGCAGTTGAAGAAACCCTAAACCTCTTGTTGAGGCACCTTAGGTGACTAGATTTACCTAATCTTTGGATAGGTCAGTGTTCCCTAGCCTAGCGCATCTCCTGGTACTCTTAGAAGGCCAAGACATGAAGTTTGGATTTCTGGTCAAATCTAGGGTTTGACCAAGTCAAGCAAGCCATGACGAACTCTATGAATTCTGAGAACAAGCTAGATGGAGCTTCTAACTTCAGAGCATGGAAAACAAGGATTGACCTCATCCTTGCTAAGAATAAAGTGTTGGATATTGTGAAAGGAAAGATCGTGAAGCCAGAGTTTAAAGAAGGAGAAGAGAAGGAACC
>ML778010.1:1267772-1295690 GCA_009831015.1 Picea engelmannii
TTGAATGTAGATCTTATGAAAGAAGATATAATGGAAGATTTCATAACACCATAAGGTGTTGGAGATGTGATCAAGTAGGACACATTGCTGTTCAATGCAACACCATGAGATGCTACAACTGTAGTGGATTTGGCCACAAATCCTAGGAGTGTTGGAACACAAGAAGAAAGTCTATGACGAGGACTTCAAATAGCATGGCTAGACGAAGGAATGAAGTAAGGAAGGGAGACATCTTTTAAAATATGGATGCTCAGAGCTCAAGTTCCGAGGAGCAAGGAAATATATAGAAGTGGGTGAAGAAGACAGAGCAACCAAAAGAGAATGAAAGACTGAAGGGAAGTTAAAAAATGTCATTTACTGAGGCATACGCGGGTGACAGTGGTATCAGTCGCATACATACATAGGATGAACTTGTATAGGTCGCGTACATATGCGAGTTGTCTATGCATCAGACCACATATATGTGGTGAAGACTAAGGAAAGGGGCTATGCACAAGGATTGCAGTTTGATGTGATGGTATAACTCTATGATGCAGGGTCTAACATGGTTTATTGTAGGTTCTGACATTGTTTGCTGCAGGTTTTCATGATTCTATATTGGATTATGTAAGGTGATGATGTAAAATAAAATCTTGGGTGCATGGCACTAACCCATGAGTATGGATTGATGCATTTTCTATTGAAGAACAATGTTGGTTATGATAGTGAAGTTATGACACCTTGGTTATGTGATATATCTTGATGATGTATTGGAAGCTTACTTGTTGGAAAGCTTGATGCATGCATTTATCATATGGATGGGATACACATTGGGACATGTGGTTGGTGAGTTGATGAGGTGATCATGTTGTACATCATTGATGATTCATAGCTTGATATACAATTGATATATGTTTGGTACACTCATAGATGGCATATGCTTGATGATACTGCACCATTGGTGCTACTTGATCAACACAACAATTGGTATTTAAGATACATGATTGTGGAACTTGGTTCATGATGGAGACATATCATGAGTGATATGACACATGGTTGGCATATTGGTGGATGCAAATGGTTCGCATATTGGTAGATGCACATGTTGGCATATTGATAGAGGCATATGATTGATACATTCCATGGATGATATCTTTTGGCACATTGCATGATGTTGATGTACATGGTTGATGCACATAGGTGTTGTGCATGATGAGCACACATTTTTGTATAGGATGTGCTTGGTTGATATTTTGCTCATGTTTCTTTATTTCATTGTTGACAGATCTTTTGCTTCATGATGCTTGGTATAGCATGAGTTTGATGCATGAACAGGTCCAAGGATCATTATATGGTAGTACATTGTTCATATTGCAGAGAAGATAGGGGAGACATACCCATAGGGGGGAGTAATTCTTCTTCCCATGATTCTAGGAGGAGATATTTATCATATGCATACCTAGAAAAGAGCCCTATATTTGAAGAAAGAGCACAGTGGCATAATTTAGGAGGAGCGATGGTCACAGGGGGAGTATGTTCGATGTATTTTCAACATTACATCAGAGTGATATCCCTTGTTCAAAAGGGGATAGATTATTCAGAGGAAGATAAAAAACACTCAAATAGGGGGAGCAACCCCAAAGAAAGTTCAAGCAAGAGGAGCAACCCTGAGAGGAAAACGACCCTCTTCCATTGATGTCAAAGGGGGAGAGATAATCACATTGATGTGATTATTGATTTGGAGAGATAGTCACATTTGGGAGATATAGTCACATTGACTATTGATGTAGAGCATGCCTTATCTACATGTTGACATCAATAATTGGTAATTGGTGTTGACATCAATATTAGTATTGCCATCAATGCCAAAGGGGGATATTGTTGGATCATGTTGTCATTGATTTCAATGGTTTGATTGATTGATGCCAACATATTGATTGATTGATGATTGATTTAATGTAATATGTATTTTCCTTGATGAGAAAGCATATATGAATATGGATCAATGAGTTGTCATTGATATGATGAAGATGGATCAATGAGTTGTCATTGATACATGATGAAGATGGATCGATGTGGTTTCATTGGTATATGATGAATTGTTGGAAAAATGTATAGATGACTCATTATTGTCTTATCATGATTGATAAGGTTCACAAATGGATGAACTCCAAAGTGGTCCCCTTATGGTGAAAGCCCTCACAGGAAGACGCTTTGCGGATTGAGTTATCCTAGAAGAATGGTTGGATGACCCATGCTCTCATTATTGTCTTATCATGATTGATAAGGTACACAAATGGATGAAATCCAAAGTGGTACCCTTATGGTGAAAATCCTCATGGGAAGGCGCTTTGCGGATTGAGTTATCCTAGAAGAATGGTTGGAGGATCCATTCTTGTATGTGGAATAATGAGATGAAGATCAAGGAAATTGTTAGTGAAACTATCCTAGATGGATAGTGCTTGTCATGCCATTTCCGGTGGTATGTGGAATGTCACATAACTCCTCATGGTTTGAGAGTTATGGCCTTACGAAGATGAAGGACCCCCACAAGAAGGCTTGAAGCCCCCAAGGTCAAAGAAGTCAAAGTGACCTAAAAGAAAAAATCATTATTTAAATGATAAAGTAAAGTGACAAAGTTAAGGTGGATTATTTAAATAATAAAGAGAAGTGACAAAATCAAGAAATGATAAAGAAAGGTGACAAAATCAAGAATGGATATTTAAATGATAAAGTATTGGAGAACTTTCTATTTATGGAAAGTGGTTAACCCTAAAATAAGGAAAATAGGTTAAGTGACCTAGAAATGGGTTAATATTATTTAAATGATAAAGTAAAGTGACAAAGTCAAGGTGGATTATTTAAATAATAAAGAGAAGTGACAAAATCAAGAAATGATAAAGTAAGGTGACAAAATCAAGAAGGAATATTTAAATGATAAAGTATTGGAGAACTTTCTGTTTATGGAAAGTGGTTAACCCTAAAATAAGGAAAATAGGTTACGTGACCTAGAAATGGGTTAATATTATTTAAATGATAAAGTAAAGTGACAAAGCCAAGGTGGATTATTTAAATAATAAAGAGAAGTGACAAAATCAAGAAATTATAAAGTAAGGTGACAAAACCAAGAAGGAATATTTAAATGATAAAGTATTGGAGAACTTTCTATTTATGGAAAGTGGTTAACCCTAAAATAAGAAAAATAGGTTAAGTGGCCTAGAAATGGGTTAAGTGACCTAGAGGATGAAAGTATAAATAAGATAGCAATGGTCTCTTGTAGATCATCCTTTGTGTGGATCAATGGAGAGCTTCTTGAGAGATTATCTTTTGGAGTATTGATGGAGAGCTTCTTGTGAGAACTTCTTGTGAGAGCATCCTTTGTGTGGATCAATGGAGAGCTTCTTGTGAGAATATATTTTGGAGTATTGATGGAGAGCTTCTTGAGCATTTTTGGTATGGAACATTTGAGCATATTGAATATATATAGGTGACTGAGGTAACCAAAGGATATATAAGATGAATTTTAGAGGGAAGGTGAAGAATAGAGGGCCGGAATTCAAGGGAGGATAAATTCTTTTCATGATGTTTTCTAAGGTATGTTATTTACAGGTCATCTCACCATTTTCGCAATAATTTTTTTTCTATAATGATTTAGACCGTGAGATTGATATTACATTGAGGAAACATATCCAAGTATCCGTGGAAAAAAAATAGCTTGTGGTTCATTGTATTTTTGGAGATACACTCTGTGGAAAATAGGGTTCGTGGCTAGTCCGAAAACTAGTCCAAAATATGTGTTTCGGGTAAAAACGTCATAAATTCTTCATAACAGATCCAAATTTAGTAAGACCAATTGTGTTGGTTAGAATACAATCTATAGTATGCTATGTAACATTTTCAGATCGATTAAACAAATATTACAAGCAGTGAACACTCTACAAGGTCGATCACTAGAATAATCCAGAATTCAGCAAGGTATGCCATTTTTGCTATAAATCCTTTTCTGAGAGGTTCCAAGTAGTGAAACCTAGAGGAATTTCATAAAAAAATTGAAGAAAATTGTGTATCAGTTTCAGATATTTATTCATTACATGTACAAATTTATGATTATTTCAAGTTAGGGTTGTTGACTAATCCAAAACTAGTCATGGTTGAGACAAGCAGTTGATGAGTTGGCACATACATGAGGTGTATAGTTGATGATGTTGGTACATATTGATGAGTCATTGTTGATGAGTAGTTGAAACATGATTTGTATATACTTGGTACATGGTTGGATGCACTTGTTTATGGTACAGGTTTATTACCGATTGTTTGGCATAGGTTGGTGCATGGTTGATGCACTTGTTTATGGTACAGATTGATATCTATTGAGGATTGTTGCCTCATCTCAGTTGGTACTGAGGGTGTAAGCCAAGTATTGCATTATAGAGATAGTGCTCTTGTAGAGTTGATCCAGGTGGATATTGGTGGCCACCCACCTTTTCCAACTGGCTCAAAACAACTTTATGGCAATTTTGGCAATTTACTATTTTTAGCAGGTTTTAACTTCCAGGGCCATTTTGAGGGCCTAAATGAAGTTTTTTCAAGATTGAGGTTCTCAATGATAGTTGAAGGCATAATCAAGACCCCAAAATGAATCTCCTCGATGATACCTTTCCAATGAGCTATCATACTCCTAAAACGAAGATCGTATGCAAAAGTTACGACCCCGGGAAGTTGAGGTACTAACTTACCCAAACGGGGCCCACATGACTTTTGGAGCTTCATCTCCTAGGGTTAGGTTTTTGGATGTCTAGGAATTTTGGCATTCCTTTTTATTATAAAAGGGCCTTCAGAGCCTCATTGTAATCATCTTCTTGTGAATGCGAGTAGCTGTCACATCTCTTCTTAGAGATAAGCTGCCACCATTCTAGCGAGTCTTTCACTTTGTATTTTTACATTCTCTGTACATTTCTCTGATTAATAGAAATCATGTATTACTGTATATCTATGTTTATGGTTGCATATCTGATACATTTATATTATATTATTGAATATCTGCAATATCTCTGTGCGTTTCTTTATTATATCTCTGCTCTCATTTCATGCTGAAAATAATCCGGATCAGTGGTATCAGAGAAAGCTGCTCTTGATCATTTTTTCAGTGCATGTCCCCGACGAGGTCCGAGTATAGCAAGTTGGGTCTCGAGCTTCTCTCTCTTGAAGACAATCACTCTCGCACACCCAAGAAACCCTCAATGGCGGAAGAAAAGAAAAACAATGGAGCAGACGATCCTATCAATCTGTTGCTTGAGCAAGCTCTCACGCGACAGAGGGACGAAATGATGGAGAATTTTTCCCACATCCTTCAACGCCTGCCGATAGAATCAGGCGCATCTTCATCAAGTGACCACTTTGGAGGCACCTTGCCTTTCAAGGTACAAGTTAATTTTGATATTCCTGTATTTGAAGGACAGATAGATGCAGAAGCCCTAGAAAAATGGTTAACTCTGCTAGAAGGTTATTTCTCTGTTCACAATTTTTATGACAAAGAAAAGATCACCTTTGCACTCCTCAAAGCTCTCCCTCATGTCAAACATTGGTGGGAAACTGACTGGGAGCAAAGTTCCACAGAGGAGTTTGGAATATATGGGGCCGATCCCACCTGGGATTTTTTCGTGGATGCGGTAAAATAATAGTATTACCCTGTTGGCAACTATGAGGACCAATACATGAGATGGACCACACTGCGGCAAGAGAGGGGCCAAGCAATTTCAGAGTTCACCAATACCTTCCATACCTTGCGCACCAAGCTAGGTATCAAAGACTCCAAGCAACATTTGGTTCTGAAATACCGTGGGGCTCTACACAGATACATCCAAACTGAAATGGATTTTCTGGACATCTCATCACTTGGTGCTGCTTATCGATATGCTGTTAAAATTGAGCAGAAATTTAAGCACCAAAACAAACAGGAATTCAGGTCTGCAAATCTGCAACAACCAAAGTATGACAAAGACGGCCCGAACAAACAGTCTCCCGAAAACTAGTCGAAGACACAGGAAAAGAAGGGTCACGGGAAGACAAAGAAGGACATCGGAAAATGGTGTGAGTTCCACAAAATCCCTTGGCACAACACCGATGAATGTCGCTCAAAACAATCATTGGTGGCCGAGATCAAAGACAAGGAGCCAAACCTTGATTCATAATCTGATTATGAAAATAATGGTAGAAGACAGATCATCGATGTAGACCCCACTGCTATTGTCGCGACCGCAACAATTCAACCAGAAGAACCAACAGATCCTGAAGAAGGGGAGCGCCTTTTTCATTCAAAGATGTGGGTGAAGGGGACCCCACTGCATTTTATTGTTGATAACAGAAGCCAAAAGAACCTCATCTCAGCAGAGGTCGTCAAACAATTGGGATTGTTGACAACACCACACCTGCAGCCATACAACATTGGGTGGCTTCGCCAAGGACAAGATCTCCGTGTCAGCCAACAATGTCGATTATCATACAACATCCAACCCTTCAAGGATGAGGTATTATGTGATGTTTCCCCACTCGATGTCTATGATGTGCTCTTGGGCCAACCATATATGTGGAGACACCATGTTCTTTATGAGTCTCGACCCCGTAGTGTCATTGTTACTTTGGGGGGTCATCTCTACAGAATACCAGAGGTAGTTCCGACTACTGTTCAACCTAAAAAGTGTCGCAAGGTAGTATCTCATACTGCAAAATTCAGCTTCTTCACAATCTGTTCAAAAGGAGAACAAAAGGACACTGCAACCACTACAACCTTGCCCCAAGCACCTTCTATCCAACAAAAGCAGGTCGACAAGGTTGTAGAAAAGAGCAAAGATTCCTTCTACACACCATCCTCTCATATATCTCGACTTGTTGAACAACCTCAACCTCAACAGGTTCTTGATAGACTTCCACAAACTGAGCAACGCGACGTCTCCAGTAAGACAAGCAGCTCACCAAGATCCGGATTCAACAAACACTTTTCCTTCTCCTCTGGGAACTCAACACAATGGAGACCATTTCTTTCTAAGGAGGGAGGATTGATATAGGTGGATATCGATGACCACCCACCTTTTCCAACTGGCTCAAAACAACTTTCTGGCAATTTTGGCAATTTACTATTTTTAGCAGGTTTTAACTTCCAGGGCCATTTTGAGGGCCTAAATGAAGGTTTTTCAAGATAGAGGTTCTCAATGATAGTCAAAGGAATAATTGAGTCCTAAAATTAATCTCCTCGACTATACCTTTCCAACGAGCTATCATACGCCTAAAATGGAGATTGTATGCAAAAGTTACGGCCTCGGGAAGTTGAGGTACTAACTTACCCAAACGGGGCCCACATGACTTTTGGTGCTTCATCTCCTAGGGTCAGGTTTTTGGATGTCTAGGACTTTTGGCATTCCCGTTTATTGTAAAAGGGCCTTCAAAGCCTCATTGTAATCATCTTCTTGCGAATGCGAGTAACCGTCACATCTCTTCTCAGAGATAAGCTGCCACGATTCTACCGAGTCTTTCACTCTGTATTTTTACAGTCTCTGTACATTTCTCTGATTAATAGAAATCATGTATTACTGTATATCTGTGTTTATGGTTTCATCTCTGATACATTTCTATTATATTATTGAATATCTGCAATATCTCTGTGCATTTCTTTATTATATCTCGGCTCTCATTTCGTGCCAAAAATAATCCGGATCAAGAGTTGTACTCTATTCAGTTGTTGCTGAAAAACCCCAAAGATTGTAGTCCGTAATAAAAAGAAAATTGTACATACATCTTCTGTTCTTTGTGTTCCTTGTGGTGATGACTTGTTGATGATATATTGCTGATATGTGTTGACATTTAACTAGTTATAAATGAAAACAATGAGTAATGAGTTAATGGTGATTGTTAGCTAAGGAGTTTTGGGGAAAAGAGCCCTACACTGTTCACCCCCCCTCTTAGTGTAGTCGGTGTGTCCAACAAAAGTATCCTATTTTTCCACAATTAAAACATATAAAGGAAATATTACCTTTGTGTTTTCTTGATCCTCTTTCGATATTTTTGACAAAGTTAGCTTCTTCCTCATCTAATTCACTGTCTAAGCTATCGATCGTATTTTATTATTCTATTTTTGACTTCTTTGATGCCTTGAATGTCCTTTATTGATGGTTTTGATGGTTTTTCCTATTCTATCCTCATTTCACATGCCAACAAAAAATTACCAGCTGTATCCCTAAACAAATATGATATATGCAACAATATTGAACAACCAATACCATCTCAAGAGATAAACCCTAGCTCACAAAACATACCTCAAACAAGATGTACCATATCTCTCATAAATAGACTCCAACCATGCATTAAATATTGTGCCCATATAAACAGCTATGAACCAGTATTGAACTTAATATATTCCTCAGATCAACTCTACAACAAGTCCTAAAATTCCAAGAGGGAATCCAACAGATTTACAAGCCAAACCCTCAACCAGATTCAATATAGATTCAACACTACACATATGAAAACCATGCCTTTTTCTTCTTGTAGCTGTGGATATATTACGAATTTGTTTCAGTATCCGTGACTTTGTTGCCGTGATTCTGCTACCACAGTTTTGCTACTGCGATTATGCTGCCACGGTTTTTCTGCCGCGATTCTGTTGCTGTGGGGTTTTTGCCACGATTCTGCTGTCGTGCTTTTTTTTGCTACAAATTTGATCTATCAATAATATTTGCCCAAATAACCTTTCACAAATGGATATTCAATTATGTTCAAAAATCATTTTCATAAGAGACCTTTGCTCTCTTATTTATACTCTCCAAGTATCTTTCTCTAGGGGTTATCTTCTAACCATCTTCCTTATTTTAGGGCTAACCCACTTCTAAGCACTTTGTCCACTTACAACCACTTTATGCACAAATACTAATCTTACCACTTCTAGTTGAAACTAATTTATTTTAATTATTTTATTTTTGCAACAACTTAACCCATAATTAACTCATAGTTGCAACCACTTTGACTAGTAAACTTCTTCTAGGAGATTCTAGAATAAATTGACTTCTTTGACCTTCTAGGGGCTTCTAGATAACTCATGAGGGTTCTCCAACTTCACTAAGACATAACTCCTCAACCATGAGGAACTACGTGACATACCACATATCACCGGAAATGGCACGACATGTACTATCCATCTAGAATAGTTTCACCTGAAAATTCATGGATCTTCATTACATTATTCCTCAACCAAACTTTGGTTCCATAACCACACTTCTAGGATTACTCAACCACTTAACCATTTGGACTTTACAAAACGTCTTCCCATGATGGATTTCACCATAAGGGGACCACTTTGAGAAATTTATCCAAGAGTGTCTTCCCGTGAGGGTTTGCGCCATAAGGGGACCACTTTGGAGTTCATCCATTTGGTACTTCCTATCAACCCGTTGGCAGCAATAGTATAATTGTTATTTTTTCTATATCAATTAAATGATATATATATAGCTGCCTAACTAGGGTCATGAAATTTTATTACTCTTCATGAGCAGTTTCCAAAATGATAGTTGTAAATTGTCACTTTTCCCTATTGTCTATTCAAGCTTTGTTTTCATGACTAAAAGCATGAAAAATTGTGACTGTGATTACCATTATGTTTTAAAATTTCATTAAAGGCAAATTGTTCATATAGTTTATTATGGAATTTTGATTCCTCGCCATGAAGATTTTACTCTCTTTGTTTTGATCCTTTCAATTCCAAGCATGCTTAAGAGGCTGATGGTTTTATGACCAAAGGACCCCCACGATTTGATTTTTTGTATGGTTTTGGTTTGATTCTTCGCTACGTTTCTTTTACAGAACTTTTGATTTTTTTTTTGACTTACCCAAACTTTGTGATCAAACCCATGATGCGTGTACTTATTTTCGTTTTAATTCTTTGGTCCTAGCTTGTACTGAATGAAAAGGTGGCATACAATTTGTAGACTGCCATCATTTCTAAGGATGGCCTTGGGCTTTGCAAACCTTCTTCGCATGCATTTCAATTAAATGTCCATCCCATCGTATGAGTCTTCACAACGTTCATTGTTGGGCTCAGGGTTATGGCTCTGTTGTGTTTTCACAAACCCTACCTGTATGCTTTGTTTGTTTGATTATCCTCTCGTCCAATATGGCTCCTGTCATGAGAATTGAACCAAATGGTATCCAAACCCTGCTCTTATACGACGATGCCAAAGGAGATTTGGAGAGAAGTGGCTGGCTTGTTTTCATTAGGAAGTTTTAGGGTTTCAATTTACAGCTTGCCCAAGAGTTCTCTTTCTCCTTTGATGGTTGTAGAGAGAAAGTTGGTGATGTGCAACTGGAGGTTACCGAGGAGTTCCTAATTCAAGCCACAGGGTTACCAACAAGCGGTCAAAGGTGGTTTAAAAATGCAAAATTAGAAGAAGTTCCTTGGACCCTGCTGTTTACATCTTAGAAAATTAAGGGATGCGAAAAAGGTATGCCCATTTTCGCCTTGAAAGCTTGGTGGCATGATTTACTTGCTATGTTAAAGAAGTTCATCACCTGTGAGGGACGTTTCGGTTTGGTCTTTCTCTATCATTTGCGCTTGCTTATGGTTTTTATGGGTTTTCCCTTGAACATGCTGTATTACTTACTGAGGAGTCTTTATAAAATGGGTAAAAGATATAAAAAACAACGAGCTAACTCTAGCCTCTTCCATCATGGCCTAATTAAAATCTTACTTGTGCATCAGTTAGAATTGCAGAGTGATAATTGGGACTCGTTTGTAGTGAGAAATGGTTTCTCTAATCCAAATATTGATGATGTTGATAAGCCCGTGGTTGAAGAAACCCTAACCTACCCTACAACGCTCCTCTCACCCATCCAAGCCTGTGTCTCAGCCCCCTACAACAAACCCTTAATTGATTCAAAGGTTTTTCAACAGGTATGTGAGCAGGTTATATATCCTACTGACTATGTTAAAAAATTAAAGAAACCTACAGGGAAGAAATCTAAAAGAAGTGTTGATATAAATTTTAAGAACAAAAGGGCTGGGAGTTTGATGTCATAGAGTCTTTGTAATAAGACGAATTCTGATGCAAACACGATCAGCATGATCGAGGTTAATGAGAGTTTTGAATCTGAAATCGACAAATTCCTTGTAGAGGAAGACCCTTTGTCATTCGAGCCACACCTTGATCGACCCTATAACTTTGTTGATAATTTACCTCCCTTTTTGAAAGACAATCCACAGTTTATTGGTGTCAAGCTTTGCAATGAATCTACTATCCGTATGGAGGGCGCTCCGGTCCACAATCTTGTTTGTTCTATTGCAACTGCCACACAGTCAAAGTGTGAGGTCTGTCTATCATGGATTGATAGATATTATACTGATATCCCGTTTCTACAGTCATAGGTTAAGGATTTAAAAGATCAGATCGATGTTTTAACAAGCGAAAACCACATGCTTGAATCTGTCATCCAAGGAAAAGAAAAACGTATGAAGACCACAAGTCATGTGATATTTAAAAATGTTGAGGTTGCTACAACCATTGTAAATTCCAAGGTTTCATGATACGATTTGATTTCATGGTTAGAGGTATGATCTCTTAAATTAATAGCATGTTTGTTTTCATTCTTAAGTTAGATTATTTGGTTTGTTGAATAAACTATATTTCATTATTAAATTAGTTTGTTTTATTCATTAAATAAAATGAGATTTCATTTACTAAAATAACTAGCTATAGAATCGCAAGATTCTGTAGCCAGTTATGTTAATTCAAATTGTGTAAACTAATGACAGGAAATATTTATGAAATCTTTCTATTTTCCTTTTCTTTCAGGATATCCAGTGGTCCATGATTTCAAAATTGATCTGAGGCACTCTTGAGACCTTCCGGTCATATCTGTGATGTATTTTGAATGAACAGAAATGAACTGTTGTTAGTTTTGGAGGATTTAGTAGGATTAGGGTGGTTGCATCCCCCTTTATTTTTGAAACAAATATTTGATCTCAGGAACATAAACAATTATCTTTTCTCAAGCCTTTATAAACCTATCATTTTGTAGTCACAGGCATCTCATCCTGGGGTTGGAGTATGGACAATTACACATAGACTTGAATGGAACAGAATGCATACTACAACTTTAGCTTTTGTGTATGATGTTTTAGTTTAAGTTATGTTTATTTCGATGTGATAATAGATGGTGATTGATTTTGTCTTCATTATTTATTATGAGTTGAAATAATTTATTATTACATGCTGCCCATATGTCATGTTTCAGATACAATATAGGGTGATCATCGATTCAATTCAAATTATGAGATTTATCTCTAATTTTCTGTTGAATGTTTAAATACAAGTTCTTACACGAAGATTTATCTCACTGTAATTACTTGTAAATCATAAGTTCACTGTGACTGTCTCCATTATATGTTCTGTTATCAAAAATCAGTTTCCAGCATATCGTTTTGCGTTTATTCGGAGAGATATTAAGATTCGTTGCAGGTTTACTTCCCGGATAAGGTGGCTGGATATTCTCTACTGTACAGACGTTGGGTGCATTAATAGGTTAGTCTGTTCTTTTATTTCATTTGCTTTCTTATTATAGAAGTTTTTATATATAGTGTAATTTTCACTATCTATATCTTTCTGTTTAATTACGTAGTTTAATTTTTGATTTTATGAATGCATACAAACAAGAAAACAAAGCAAAAAACAAATAGTATTTTCGCTTTCTTTATTACTTTCATCGAAAAGAACCATTAAACATTTGATTTTCTATGAGTTCAGATTAAAACTCATTATTTGTATATGTTGTATATATGATAAATAAAACTATTATATAAATATTAATTAGATAAATTGCATATATATATATTTAGATGTACATATATATTTCAACGATTATTATTTAGTAATTTATTGCATTTCTTTTAGTTATTTTTTGCTTCCCTCGGTACTTTAGATTGGCCAACGGAGCCATTAAACCCGTCAGAGTGAATTAATCCAAATGGCTTGGGTTAATTAGACAACCCCAGACCGGATTCACTCTTCTAGTTGATGAGCGGTCAATTTCGGCCATCAACAAATGGCGCTAGAAGGAGGGCCTGAATACTATTAATGACAGGAAGAGGTCGCAAGACTCCTCCCGCACCTACCCGCTCACCTATAGTAACAAGAAGTCGTTCTGACGACAACATTGTCCCTCAAACAACAACCACATCAAACGATAATGCACGGATCACCATTGAACCAGTAACTCCAAACCCCCCAGGGGCCGACGTACAAGAAATTGTTTGTCAATCTCTCATAAGAACACACAGTGCCTTGGCCCTTATCAGACAACCAAGTCAGCCTTTGAACCAACCATTAGACTTCTATGATATCAGGGAGAAACTTGAAGGTACTGATCTTACCCTAAACCCTATGGATCCAGATCACATCCTCACTCCTGCAGTAGGAGGATCTGGTATTACACCATCACCACCCCCTTCATCTCCTTCTTCTTCTGGAGAAGAATCATCAGACGAAGGTAGTTCCTAATATCATCCTTTGACACCACCCAAACCTATGGCCAATTCGAACAATCCCGCCAGACCTTGGCTTGATCAAGATGCAGTGGCGATACCTAGGCCCCGACATCCTTTGCCTAAATATCCGAAGAAATGGCTCCCTAAATTTGACCTAGATTTCAAGAAGATTGCTGAGGATCATATCAAAAAATTCATGCTAGCCATTAGGCTCTATAGTGTTGAACACGAAGACGTAGTGTGTAGACTTTTTCCCGACACCTTTGAAGGCAATGCCTCTACCTGGTACTTTGCCCAACAACCCCACACCATTGTGTCATGGGATAAATTCGAGTCCTATTTCCTTGAGAAATTTGGAGACGACAAATCTCTTGAAGTCCTAGTCATGGAACTCTCTAGTTTAAAGATGAACCCCAAAGAAAAGATAAAAGACTTTAATCAAAGGTTCCTGACATTAAAGAATCGAATCCCCACAGACTCAATGCCTATCGAAAATCTTATCGTCGCATACTACATGAAAGCCTTACATCAAAACATATCCATTTGGGTAAAAAGGTCCAAGAAATCCACGTTGTTAGAAGCCTTCGAAGAGGCGAGTCAAATCAAGAAAGATATTCTCAGCCTAAAAGAAAATATCTGTAACAAGGCAGAGACTACTTCATCCTCCAAGAAGAAAATCAAAATTCTTCCTAGACCTCCCCAAAACAAAACTCAATCAGATAGTTTAGATCTAGAAAACTTACAGAAGGTTGTTCAGAAGTTGTCTAATCAGGTTATAGATTTGAGAAGATCAGCTGAAGAAGCTTATTCAAGCAAAGGGCCTTACGAACCCCCTTTTAGAAAGCCTTTTCCCACAAACCAGCCTAACTCAAATTCTGAAGGTCTAAATCTAGAAAGCTTACAATTTTCCATTCAGACGATTCTAGAGGCACATGATAACTTGATTCCTCCCGAGATTCCTGAAGACGTGGCTGAACAAGAGATAGTGGAAGAGGACGAATCCTCTCCCAACATTTTCGGGCATTTTTCGGATAACATTTTTCAAGCTAATTTCGAAATAGTGCATACTTACAATACCAGGAGCAAGACAACAAATAAATCTTCTTCTGAAATCAGAACTAATGCACCTCAAAAACAGTCTAAATCAATTGAAACTAAACATAATTTAGCAGCCCCGAGTTTAGAGTATGATTTGATTGAGGATCTCAAAAAACTTAGAGCTAATATTTATGTTTACGAATTATTAAAATTCCCTTTTCTTCTACAAAAGATGCTGCAGAATATTGCAGAAAATAGCAAAAACAATAATCCGAACAACAACAAAGTTGCTAAAAATAGACCCAAAAAACCTCAAAAGGTCTCCGTCAAAACAACACCAGAGTCTTCTGATAAAAGAGACCTTACTGTTAAAAGTGTAACAAATGTAGATAAACTAGTTTCAGGGGCTGCGACTAAAAAACAACAAACTTCTGCTGTTAATACTCACAGAAATGTCCCACCCTTTTTGTTGACTTTTGAAATTTTCAATAGGAATGTACATAACTGTATGGTAGATTCAGGTGCATCGTCAAACGTAATGCCTTGGTTTGTCTGCCAAAAAATTAATGCCGAAGTTCAACCTTCCAGCCTGAAAATTATTTAGCTTGATCGAACTAGTGTTAAAGTAATAGGTGAATTAAAAAATGTGCTTATCAGATTATCATCTAATCCTAAAGTCCATCAAGTTATTGATATTATTGTCATTGATATGCCCGAAGTATATGGCTTGTTTTTAAGTAGAGATTTGTCCGAACAACTACATGGTTATTTTGCAATGGATTGGTCTCACTTGTGGCTGCCCGAGAATGGAAAGCCTAATGGAATCAACGTAAATCATGAGCGTTATCTTAAATTCATGGTAACCGATTTAAATGATCCTAATGAACCATTCAATGCTTCCGCCAATTCACCTGAAATATAGAGGATGGACACTTTTTTCGGCAATTTCATGGCTTCAACTTCTACCATTACTAACCCGGAATAGCAGTCCAAAATTATGACATGCACACAGTCAACAACCCTCTCTCAGTGGTCACATGCACCTAACGAAAATCAAATCTGGTGTCTTTACTTTGATGGATCTAAATCTAAGGAAGGAACCGATGCAGGATGTGTGATCATTGATCCAGCAGGTAACAAAAATTTGATTGCCCGTCGGTTAGAATTTGAATGCACAAATAATATGGCCGAATACGAGGCACTCCTACAAGGTCTCAGAAAAGCACTATATTTGAGGATTCAGAATTTGACTGTCTTTGGTGATTCAAAAATTGTGGTTAGACAGGTAAAAAATTCTATCCACTATTTATCTCCACACCTTAAAAATTATCAGATTGAGGTATGGAATTTAATGAACAATTTTTCTGCATTTAACGTTAATTGTATTCCCAGATTGAATAATTCTGAGGCTGATTTGTTAGCTAAGGTCACCTCAAAACTTTTTCCTGCAGAAGGCATTTCTTCGAATGCATTTTCTGTCGAGTTGTTGTTCAGAACATCCATCCCGGACAACATCACAAATTGGAGAGTCTTCGACGACGATCAATAGATCATCAGTGTTCTGCATATGGACGAGACTTTCCAAGGAGCAGTTATCAATGAAGGTACCCACGATGAAAACCTTCACGATTTTATGGTAATACCAGATCTAAGATCCCCGAAGTCTACATCAGATATGGTAAACTCTGTCCCAAAATCTGTGGTTAGATTAGAAATTTTTTATGATCTTCAAGATAAATTCAGAAAATCAGTGAATTGTAAAATGAATAGTTCTTCCTTGACACATGAAAAAGTAAATTTAGGAACTAAAGATAACCCACAGTGCATCAATTTGGGGTTGGGATATTCTGAACAAGAAAATATAGCATTTGTTAAGTTGTTTAAGGAATTTAAAGATGTCTTTGACTGGACATACGATGACCTAAAGACCTTTGATCCTAACATCATACAACACATTATTCCCATGAAACCCCAGACCCAACCTTTTCAACAGAAGTTAAGAAAGATGCACCCAAAACTTGAACCAATAGTCAAGAAAGAATTAAACAAACTCTTGAATGCTAAAATAATCTTCCCAGTAATACATACACACTGGGTCTCTAATCTTGTCCCTGTAAGGAATAAGAGTGGTGAAATCTGACTATGTGTCGATTTCTGAAATTTAAACCGAGCGTCTGATAAAGACAACTACCCTGTTCCTCCCATGGAATAGATCCTTCAACAAGTATCTTGTTTTGAAATATTATCGCTACTGGATGGTTTTTCAGGATATAAACAAGTCCTTATGTCTCCCCCAGACCAGCTCAAAACCACTTTTCGTACTCCATGGGGTACCTACGCTTATAGGAAGATGCCCTTTGGGCTCATAAATGCCAGTGCCACCTTTCAGAGAGCGATGGATATTGCTTTCCGCGATTTAAACAATCAATCTGTAGTAGTTTATCTAGATGATGTCACCGTCTTCTCAAAGAATAAAGGAGATCATCTAGCTCATCTAAGATCTATTCTACAACGATGTCGTAAGTACGACATTTCTTTAAATCCTAAAAAATCTGTCTTTGCAGTAGAACAAGGTAAGCTCCTCGGATTCATTGTATCAAATGAATGGATGATTATTGACCCTGAAAGGACCCAATTCATTTCAAAACTGCCCCCTCCCTCTTCCAAAAAGTCCATGCAATGTTTCTTAGGTCAGATAAACTTTGTTAGGATGTTCATCCCCAGCTTTTCAGAAATGGTTAGACCATTACAAAATTTAATAAAAAATGATGTACAGTACCATTGGGGACCTTTAGAAAGTCAGGATTTTGACTCAATAAAAAAGGCTATAGTAGACACTCCTTCTCTAATGAGCCCTGATTTTTTGCGAGACTTCACCCTCTACACATTTGCCTCTGATCGGTCTTATGCTGCTATCCTAACCCAAAAGAATGATGAAAACAACGAAGTCCTAATTGCCTTTACGAGCTCAGCATTTAAGGGAGCATAACTTAATTACCCAGCAGTAGATCAATAGGCCTATGCTATTTTTAAAGAAGTAAAAAACTTTCGATCTTATCTACTGAAATCTAGGACGAAAATCATTGTCCCTTACCCTGCTGTCAGAAATTTGTTAGTACAGAAAGCACTGGGTGAAAAAAGGGGAAACTGGGTCACATCCTTACAAGAATATGACATAGAAATTACCCCAACACGAATTGTTAGAGGCCAAGGTTTATGTAAATTGGTTGCTGATTCAACTATAGGACAACGAAATGAAATTGATATGTTAATTCAAGATCAACACAATCAAAATCAAATCTGTTGTAGACAAAACCTTACTAGCCCTTGGTATGACGACATCAAGTTTTATCTTGTACACGAATCAACTCTCTGTCACCTTGATCCAAAAAAGAGGAAAGCATTGAGATTAAAATCTTCTTCTTTTCAGTTGGTAAACGGTATTTTGTTTCGCCAAATTTCGATGGAATACTTATGTGCTTTCTTGAAAAGGATGAAGAAGAAAAAGTCTTATTGGAATTACATGCAGGGGAAGCTGGTGGGAATTTTGGTGGATACACCCCTACCCACAAAGTATTAAGAGCATGTTATTACTGGCCTACCCTTTTCAAAGATGCCCATGCCTTATGCCGCAAATGTGTAATCTGTCAAAAGGCATCTGGATGAGTAAAAAAGTCAGCATTCCCGCTGCAACCAGTTTCGGTAGACTCCCCTTTTCAACAATGGGGCCTCGATATTATAGGCCCAATCAACCCTACATCCTCGCAGCAACATAAATACATCATAACAGCCACAAATTATTTCACTAGATGGTCCGAGGCTACCCCATTAAAAGTGGTAAACACCAGCTAGGTAATATCTTTCCTAAATGAAAATATTATCACTCGTTTCAGTATCCCTGAATGCCTAGTATTTGATAATGCTTCCTATTTTTCGTGTCTTGAAATGACTGATTTTTCTTTAGAAAAAAGAATAAAATTAAAGTATTTCTCCAGTTATTACCCTCAAGACAATGGTTTGGTGGAATCAACTAATAAAAACCTGATCAAGATCATCAAGAGAACGGTCTTCGAAAACCACAAAAACTGGCATAATGCAATATTTAATGCAATCTGGGCTAATAGGGTAACTCCTAAAACTGTTGTTGGTAATTCCCCCTTTTTTCTCGTTTATGGCAGGGAAGCGATTCTTCCACCGCATGTCCTTCTTCCATCTCTGCAGTTATCATAGAAGGTGCAAGAAGAAAACTGTCCTCCCTTGGAAAATCGGATTAACTCTTTGCTAAAGTTAGAGGAAGTAAGGGCTCAAGCAAAACGAAAATTGGATCAACATCAACTCATTGTCAAAAACTGGTTTGATTACAATTCTGCCTCTGACATAAATTTTGAGGTAGGTGATCTTGTCCTTAAGTGGGACAAACCTCACGAGGGGAAAGGAGAACATACTAAGTTTCAAAACCTGTGGTTGGGACCATTTTTAATTGCTGAAAAACTAGGTCCCAGTTCCTTTCGCCTGCAGAATTTAGAGGGACAACCAGACACCTTCCCGGTGAATGGCCAAGCTCTCAAAAAGTATTTTACCCGACGACTCTCCCATACACCTTTTGTAAATATTTTCTGTTTTGGTGTCCTTGCTGTGTGTTTTTCTTTGCTGGTTTGTTTTTGTTTTCATTTCTGTTTATCAGTCTTTCTTTCTGAAACAAACATGCATGCACCACGGGCTAGCTTAGATAAAGAAAACACAATACTTCCCCTCGAAAATAGCTGCTAAAAGTTGTCAGAACATTAATTGCATTATTTCTCTCAAATTGTAGCTTGGTTAAAGATGACTTTTTGTTTGAAATGCATTTTCACAGTTTCAATTTGCACTTGAAAGTATTCACGACCATCTTTAAAAATCTTTTTATGCTGTCCCTGTTCTTTAAGAGAGAAACTCAACGATGTCTCCCTGTTCTTGAAAATTAGTTTTATTAATGAACTATTTTTGGATCTTGATGAAGGACAACATGAAAATTGTTAAGGTCTATGATATATCAAGGTGTGTTAAAAACTGGAATTTTCAACGTCACCCTGCTCTGTTGAATATCTTTAAAAAATATGCCAGAGAGCTGTGGGAAGTGTTTGTAAACCCGCCGGGATACTGAATAGGTCTGCTAGCAGTGGGTAAATACATGCATGATGCCAAGACAACTTCGCCGGGGTACTGAACAAGCTTGCTAGTAGTGAAGCAATGTCAGGTAAAAGAAAATTCTTAAATATGAATTTCATTTTGGCCCTAAGTGTCCTTCGTTCTGATTTGAAATTTCTTGACATGATACATATGTCACAGTGGGTTGATTGACATCCCTGTCGAGGCTATGAACACCTGTTGGCAGCAGTGGCCCTGTCAACAGTATTGGAGACATTAACTTAAATGTCGTGGCTTTCTTTTTCCAAGTTTGTCACCAATTTTCATTTCGTTAAAAAAAAAAAAAAGTTATCTGAAACTGTACTACGTCATGATTATTTAAAATGTTCAAATGACTTTTCAGTTGTTCTTTGATTTGAAGTTTTTCATATTTCTCTAACCCGAACTCGTTCGTATTACAGAGATAACTGCTTCTCCCAACATGTCACCATTGTTGGCAGCAATAATATAATTGTTATTTTTTCTATATCAATTAAATGATCTATATAGCTGCCTAACTAGGGTCATGAAATTTTATTACTCTTCATGAGCAGTTTCCAAAACGACAGTTGTAAATTGTCGCTTTTCCCTATTGTCTATTCAATCTTTGTTTTCATGACTGAAAGCATGAAAACTTGCGACTGTGATTACCATTATGTTTTAAAATTTCATTAAAGGCAAATTGTTCATATAGTTTATTATGGAATTTTGATTCCTTGCCATGAAGATGTTACTCTCTTTGTTTTGATCCTTTCAATTCCAAGCATGCTTAAGAGGCTGATGGTTTTATGAACAAAGGACCCCCACGATTTGATTTTTTGTATGGTTTTGGTTTGATTCTTGGCTACGTTTATTTTACAAAACTTTTGATTTTTCGTTTTGACTTACCCAAACTTTGTGATCAAACCCATGATGCGTGTACTTATTTTCGTTTTAATGCTTTGGTACTAGCTCATACTGAATGAAAAGGTGGCATACGATTTGCAGACTGCCATCATTTCTAAGGATGGCCTTGGGCTTCACAAACCTTCTTCGCATGCATTTCAATTAAACGTCCATCCCATCGTATGAGTCTTTACAATGTTCATTGTTGGGCTCGGGGTTATGGCTCTATTGTGTTTTCACAAACCCTCCCTGTATGTTGTGTTTGTTTGGTTATCCTCCTGTCCAATATGGCTCCTGTCGTGAGAATTGAACCAAATGGTATCCAAACCCTTCTCTTATACGATGATGTCAGAGGAGATTTGGAGAGAAGTGGCTGGCTCGTTTTCATTAGGAAGTTTCAGGGTTTCAATTTACAGGTTGCCCAAGAGTTCGCTTTCTCCTTTGATGGTTGTAGAGCGAAAGTTGGTGATGTGCAACTGGAGGTTACTGAGGAGTTCCTGATTCAAGCCACAGGGTTACCAGCAAGCGGTCAAAGGTGGTTTAAAAACGCAAAAGTGGAAGAAGTTCCTTGGACCCTACTGTTTACATCTTAGAAAATTAAGGGATGCGAAAAAGGTATGCCCATTTCCACCTTGAAAGCTCGGTGGCATGATTTACTTGCTATGTTAAAGTAGTTCGTCACCTGTGAGGGATGTTTCGGTTTGGTCTTTCTCTATCATTTTCACTTGCTTATGGTTTTTATGGGTTTTCCCTTGAACATGCTGTATTACTTACTGAGGAGTCTTTATAAAATGGGTAAAAGATATAAAAAGAAACGAGCTAACTCTAGCCTCTTCCATCACGACCTAGTTAAAATCTTACTTGTTCATCAGTTAGAAATGTAGAGTGATAATTGGGACTCATTTGTAATGAGAAATGGTTTCTCTAATCCAAATATTGATGAGGTCGATAAGCCAGTGGTTGAAGAAACCCTAACCTACCCTACAACGCCCCTCTCACCCATCCAAGCCTGTGTCTCGCCCCCCTACAACAAACCCTTAATCGATTCAAAGGTTTTTCAACAGGTCTGTGAGAAGGTTATACATCCTATTGACTGTGTTAAAAACTTAAAGAAACCTACATGGAAGAAATATAAAAGCAGTGTTGATATAAACTTTAAGAACAAAAGGGTTGGGAGATTGATATCGCAGAGTCTTCGTAATAAGACGAATTCTCATGCAAACACGAGCAACATGATCGAGGTTAATGAGAGTTCTGACTCTGAAATCGACAAATTCCTTGCAGAGGAAGACCCTTTGTCATTCGAGCCACAACCTGATCGACCCTATAACTTTGTTGATAATTTACCTCCCTGTTTGAAAGACAATCCAGAGTTTACTGGTGTCAAGCTTTGCAATGAATCTACTATCCGTATGGAGGGTGCTCCGGTCCACAATCTTGTTTGTTCTAATGCAACCGCCACACAGTCAAAGTGTGAGGTCTGTCTATCATGGATTGATAGATATTATACTGATATCCCTTTTCTATAGCCACAGGTTAAGGCTTTAAAAGATTAGATCGATGTTTTAACAAGCGAAAACCACAGGCTTAAATCTGTCATCCAAGGAAAAGAAAAACGTATGAAGACCACAGGTCATGTGATATTTAAAAATGTTGAGGCTGCTACAACCATTGTAAATTCCAAGGTTTCATGATACGATTTGATTTTATGGTTAGAGGTATGATCTCTTAAATTAATAGCATGTTTGTTTTCATTCTTAAGTTAGATTGTTTGGTTTGTTGAATAAACTATATTTCATTATTAAATTAGTTTGTTTTATTCATTAAATAAAATAAGATTTCATTTACTAAAATAACTAGCTACAGAATCACAAGATTTTGTAGCCAGTTATGTTAATTCGAATTGTGTAAATTAATGACAGAAAATATTTCTGAAATCTTTCCATTTTCTTTTTCTTTCAAGATATTCAGGGGTCCATGATTTCAAAATTGATCCGAGGCACTCTTGAGACCTTCTAGTCATATCTATGATGTATTTTGAATGAATAGAAATGAACTGTTGTTAGTTTTGGAGGATTTAGTAGGATCAGGGTGGTTGCATCCCCCTTTATTTTTGAAACAAATATTTGATCTCAGGAACATAAACAATTATCTTTTCTGAAGCCTTTATAAACCTATCATTTTGTAGTCACAGGCATCTCGGCCTGGGGTTGGAGTATGGACAATTACACACAGACTTGAATGGAACATAATGCATATTACAGCTTTAGCTTTTGTGTATGATGTTTTAGTTTAAGTTATGTTTATTTCGATGTGATAATAGATGGTGATTGATTTTGTCTTCATTATTTATTATGAGTTGAAATAATTCATTATTACATGCTGTCCATATGTCATGTTTCAGATACAATATAGGGTGATCATCGATTCAATTCAAATTATGAGATTTATCTCTAATTTTCTATTGAATGTTTAAATACAAGTTCTTACAAGAAGATTTATCTCACTGTAGTTGCTTGTAAATCATAAGATCACTGTGACTATCTCCATTATATGTTCTGTTATCAAAACTCAGTTTCTAGCATATCATTTCACATTTATTTGGAGTGATCTTAAGATTCATTGCAGGTTTACTTCCCAGATAAGGTGGCTGGATATTCTCTACTGTACAAATGTTGGATGCATTAATAGGTTAGTCTATTCTTTTATTTCATTTGCTTGCTTATTATAGAAGTTTTTATATATAGTGTAATTTTCACTATCTATATCTTTCTGTTTAATTAAGTAGTTTATTTATTTATTTTATGAATGCATACAAACAAGAAAACAAACCAAAAAACAAATAGTATTTTCGCTTTCTTTATTACTTTCATCGAAAAGAACCATTAAACATTTGATTTTCTATGAGTTCAGATTAAAACTCATTATTTGTATATGTTGTATATATGATAAATAGAACTATTATATAAATATTAATTAGATAAACTGCATATATGCATTTCAACGATTATTATTTAGTAATTTATTGCATTTATTTTAGTTATTTTTCGCTTCCCTCGGGACTTTAGATTGGCCAATGGAGCCATTAAACCCATAAGAGTGAATTAATCCAAACGGCTTGGGTTAATTAGACAACCCCGGACCGGATTCACTCTTCGAGTTGACGAGCGGTCAATTTTACCCGTCAACACAACCATGACATGACATCAATGGTATAAATCCCTTCGACATCAAACTTGAAATCAATGAAAACAAATCACTCTGACACCACTTTATATCAATCCTTTGACATCAATTACATTAATGACAACATAATCCAAAAACCAATACATAAATGATACAAGCACATCACTATGGAAATACTTGACATCAATCCTTTGACCTCAATGATAACATAGTACACCAATCTCCCCCTTTGACATTGATGGAAACACCAACATTGATGTCACCACCAATCATTGATGGAAACACTTGGACATGGAAATACTCATTCTCCCTCTGTGATCATCGCTCCTGATCAATGCTTATCTCACCACATAAATATGACTATATATCCCCCTTTGACATCAATGTAAAAGGGTATATCTCTTTGGGGGTGCTCCCCCTGATTGAACTATCCCTGAGGCTACTCCCTCTGGCTGCATTGTCTGGTAGGCTGATCTTCATGCATCTGATGGATCTCTCCTCCTAGAATCATACCTATATAACCAATCAAGGGAAAAATAATAACTCCCCATGTGGGTATATCTCCCCTATCTTCTCTGCAACATGCTAGGTAATCATTGTGAACAATATGTTACCACTATATTATGCTTCTGCTGCGGATGTTGCTACTCTAATGAAACACTGATCAACTGTTGAACAATACTGCACCAAGAATACCATTCTCTTCCTATGACGATCTTTGGACCTGTCCATGCATCGACCATCTAAATGCGTTCCATACCATACATCAAGTGTATTCCAATCATACATATTATCTCATGCATCAACCATGAAGCAAAGGATATGTCAACAATGAATAATGAATCATGAAAAAACCATCAAACATCAATCGTGTACCATATACCATCAATAAGTGCATAAACCATGCACCAAACCTCAAAAGACGAACCACAATCAAGATATTCATAAACCATGTGCTAGTGATACTACTAGCAAGTGCCTTTAACAAGCAACCAAGTCTGTACCAATCATGCATCAACTATAGATGAAGCTATGAATAATCAATGATGTACAACATCACCACCTCATCAAATCATCAACTACATGTCCCAATATGTAGCTCAACCATATTCCAAATACATACACCTAGATATCCAACAAATATGCTTCTAACAATACATCACAAGATATTTCAATGGAGGTCACATATGTACCATCTAGGTACTATAACATATTTTCCTCAAAACCATTCACTACAACAAGTACTAAGAAACCAATAGTACCTCTAAACATGTACCAAGAGTTTCCCTCAATAGATCAATGATATATCTCTAGCTAGTATCACATCATCATGATATATCTCATAAAAAAAGTGCCATAAGCTCACCCATAAAATACATAACATAACCAACATTGTACCTTAACAAAAAATGCCTCAATCCACACTCTAAAGTTAGTACCATGAATCCAAGATACGCATCAATCATATGCTCCAAATATCAACCACAAATTATCACCACACATACAAACATTAAAACCTGAAGTAAATCATCTGCAACCCTCCATAAACTATGTTTTACCATCAAACCATGCTGCAATCCATATGTACACCCCCTTTTCTAAGTGTTTTACCTCATGTATGCGACTTCACCACATACAACTCATGTGTGTACATGACTTTCTTCACATAGACCACTTATATACACTACTGTTACCATAGGAGCCCTCGTATGCCTCAGAAAATGTAAGGCTTTCCTCATTCTGCATGCCTTCATTCATATCTTGTTGTTCAGTCTTCTTCACCCACCTTTGAAAGTGTCTTGGTTTCTTAGCACTGGTTTTCTAAGCTTCCATCCTTTCAACATTATCTTTCTTCCATGCTTCATTTTCTCTTCTTTACATATAGTATGAAGTATTCCTCATTGAATGTCTTCTTGAATTCCAACAATCCTTGGATTTGTGGCCAAACCCACTACAACTGTAACATCTCATGTTGTGATAGTGTGCAACAATGTGTCCCACTTGATTACATCTCCAACATCTTAGGATTTTATGGAATCTTCCAACATATTTCCTTGCATAATGTCTGCAATACAAATCTTTGTGACCATATTCATTACATGAGAAGCAGTTACCATGAAAAATATTTTCATACCTTTGTTTTGGTGTCCACCTTGAAGGTGTCTCTCTTCTGAATTTTCTTTGAGGTGTAGGGATGGATTCTTTATGTCTTCTTTTCTATGTTCTTCTGAAGGTTTCCATGCTTTGTGTAGGTTCTTGAATTGTAGTGTTTCTTCCACCTTTTGAATATGAAGGACTTACCGCATGCTTCTTAGAAGTGCTAGATTCAGAATGTGTTGCTTCCTTGTTGTATCTTAGACCTAATTTATCATTTGGTGATATTTGATAATCCAAGATTTCATCCAAGATTGTTGAGTTGTTCATGAACCTTTTTGACTTCTATTCTTTCCTTATGAGTTCAACTACTTCTGCTTCCAGCTTATGGCATGATTCTTCCTTTTCATTTACTTGATTCTTCAATAGTTCTTCTATCCTTTTATTTTCTTCAAGTTGGATCTTCAAATTTACATTGATTTATTTTGTTTCTTTAATATATTCAAGGCTTTTGCTAAGCTCATGATCTACCTTCTTCTTTTCTTCTAATTGACTAATTATTTCATTCTTTAGTCTCTTGATCTCTTCTTCTTTTTATTCTAATTGAGTCCTTTGCTTGGTTGTTTCACTTCCTTCTTGTTTCTTGAGCAATTGTTTTAGTGCCATGAAATGTCTTTGATACTTATCTAGGGATTCCTTAGTAATTCTTTCAAGATCCTCAAAAGTATTTGAATCATCTCCTATTTCATTGCTAACTTCTTCTAGAGCATCTATAACTTTATCTTTAAGCTTCAAAAAATCTTCTTCTTCATCTACAAGATAACTATTAGTTGATTCTACACAAACTACTTCTAGATCTTGTTATTCGTTTGTAGGAGAACATTCAACATCATTACATTTAATATTATTGCAACCAAGAGAGTCTTTACCTTCATTGATGATTGAGTCTTGATATGTCTTCTCTAGCTTCAACCATAGGTCCTTGGCGGAGGTAAAGTTTCCTATGATTTCTTTTACAGAACCTGAGATTCCATTTAAGATGGTCTTGAATGCCACTACATTATTCTTCTTTGTTGCAAATTTTGACTGATTCTTCGAAGGAACTGGTCCAAAAACAACTGTATCCCAAACACCTGCTCCTTTTGACTTCAAATACCCTTTCATATTTATTCTCCATGCCGAGTAATCCGTCTCATCAAAGAATGGAACTTCATTGGTATTTTCATCCATTTGTGCATCCATGGATCTCCTTCAAGCTTGTAAGGCTTATAGTGAAAACCTACTCTGATACCAATTGTTGGACACACCGACCACACTGAGAGGGTGGGGGGTGAATCCATGTAGGGATATTTTTACACTTCTTTCAAAACTTAGTTAGCAACCACTTCAAATATTATTATTCATTCACAATTAGCTACTTGCATATAACAACACCATTCATCAATAATAGAGAACATTAAACCATCACCATAATGAACACAAAGAACACCAAATATATGTGTAAGATTTTGTATTATGCTGTTACATTAGATTACAATCTCCAGGGTTTATCAACACAAACTAAAAAGAGAACCAAATACAAGAGTGTACCAACTCTCAATACAAGACCCAACTTGCAGATCTCAACACCAACTAAGATGTGAAGAATCCAACCCTCAAGTACAAGACCCAACTTGTAGACATAAGACAATTTGTCCAACCTATACCAATAACCTGTCATAATATGTACTAGTCAACCTACATTATCAACCATGTACATCAATCACTCACAAAACCTGTACCATCACAAGTGCATCAACTATGCACAACACAACTTGTCACAAAAACCTATCTCCTCTATCAAATCAGATCTGATCTCATGGATATCATGTTCATGATCACAATAGAAAGCCTCAACCCAACATAGCATAGAAAAACTTCAAGAAAAGTACTCAACGCCTTGAAAAAGAGATAATATCAGATAATAAGCCTCTTCGAGGGGGCAACCTCCTTTTACCCCACTTAAATGTTCAAGTACAAGATGATTCAAAATGAAAATGTCTCCT
>ML778010.1:1300718-1314331 GCA_009831015.1 Picea engelmannii
TAAATCACAACTAATGGCCTAAAGCCGACACAAATAAAATAACATTACTAATCTAATATGCCCCAATTAAGTGGTAATGAGCCAATATTAGGGCTTAACACAACATCATCAATATATCTCTCACATACACAACATGAAGACCAACATCCATATGCCAAATACTAACAAAAAATACCAACAATATCCCTCTAGAAATATGATATATGCAACAATAGTGAACAACCAATACCATCTCAATAGCTAAACCCCAGCTCACAAAAAATACTTCAAACAAGATGTGCCATATCTCTCATAAATAGAATGAAACCATGCATTAAATATTATGCCAATATAACCAGCTATGTAATAGTACTGAACTTCAGTAGATCTGCCTCATATCAACTCTACAACAAGCCCTAAACTTCCAAGAGGGCATCCAACAAATTTACAAGCCAAACCCTCAACCAGATTCATAGATTCAACCCTACACATATGAAAACCATACCCTTTTCTTCTTGTAGCCGTGGTTCTATTACATATCTCTTTCTATAGCTGTGATTCCGTTGCCGTGATTCTGTTACCTCAGTTATGCTACCGTGGTTCTGCTGCTGCGATTCTGCTGCTACGATTCTACTACCGCGGTTTTGCTGCCGCGATTCTGTTGCTGTGGTTTTGTTGCTGCGATTCTACTGTCGTGTTTCTACAACTGCGATTCTTTTGCCACAATTTTTTTTCCGCTATTTTTCTGCTATGAATTTGCTGCTGCGAATTTGATCTATCAATAATACCTACCCAAATAACCTTTCACAAGTGGATATTCAATTATGTTAAAAAATCATTTTCATAAGAGACCTTTGGTATCGTATTTATACTCTCCAAGTAGCTTTCTCTAGGGTTTATCTTCTAAACAACTTCTGTCTTTTAGGGCTAACCCACTTCTAACCACTTTGTCCACTTACAACCACTTTATCCAAAAATAGTAATATCACCACTTCTAGTTGAAACTAATTTATTTTTAATTATTTTCTTTATACACCAACTTAACCCATGATTAACTCTTAGTTGCAACCACTTTGTCTAGTAAACTTCTTCTAGGAGATTGTAGAATAAATTGACTTCTTTGACCTTCTAGTGGCTTATAGATAACTCATGAGGGTTCTCCAACTTCACTAAGCCATATCTCCACTTGACATCAATTAAATCAATGAAAATGTAATCCAACAACTAATACATCAATGATACAAGCACATCACTATGACAATACTTGATGTCAATCCTTTGACATCAATGACAACATAGTGCAATAGTTGGACATGGTCAATTATAGCACAATGATAGAAAATGATGAAAACATGAGCGTGTGCAATTACAATAAGGATGAAAACAAAAGTGCACAAAAGGATCAATGATGCATTAAAAGTGAAGTACGATGGAGCAGACTGCAACAAAGTTCTCTATCCATGATATCGAAATGGACCGATAGATGTTGGTTCTACAATGCGATGAATAATATGCAACAACTATAGGGTGTCTCAAGATAGTATGACAAATAACATAGTGGAGTGTGACGATATGAAGCCAGTACGACAAGCAATGGAGTAGACTGCGACAAAACGGGTGGAAGTTCAGTAGTCAAGTAAGAAAGTCACTAGGGCACGTTCACAGTCTTTTGGGGTGACTGGGTGAGGGTGTTGTAGGGAAATCACGACAGGTTGAAGGCTTGAATTATTTCACTCCTATTCTATCTATGTAACATGCATTCTATTACTGTGAAAATGAACGTTTTGGTAAAATAAAGAAGAATTGACCAGTTTGATTTAGTCAAAGAATGTCCAACCACAATTCAACAAGAAATACTCTTAATTTAGACATACGTGTGTCCACATAAAACCAAATGGACTTTGATCTGGTCAATATATGCCCACAATGTAATTGTTATGAGTCCACAAACTTAATTTAGACATAAGTGTGTCCACATATAACTAACCAAACCTTGATCTAGTCAAGGTTTGTCCATAATGTAACTATTATGATTCCACACATAGTTAGTTGAATTGTGGAAAAGGTGTTATAAATAGAGATTCCATTTGATCATGTAAGATAGAGATGCATATAATGGGTCAAGGTCCTATACCAGTTGAAAGGAGTAGAACTTGAGAGATATCAAACTATCTTAAGTTGTAGAGAAACATTTTTGAAAAGGTCTAGTTGTGTAAGAAATTTTTTTGAGTAAAATAAATATAGGGTGGCGGGGTGGTGCTAGGGTGAGTTAAACCTCACTAAGGATTGGAGTCCTCATCATCTATGATAGGTTGGTGCTTGGTAGGATTCGTGTCCTCATTATCTGCAACAAGTTGGCGCTTGAGAGGATTGGTGTCCTCATTATCTGTGACAGGGTGGTGCCTAGGAGGATTGATGTCCTCATTATTTTTGACGAGTGGGTTCCTGTCAAGATGAAAAATTATAAATTTTAATTTGATGCTTACAAAATAACATAAAGAAATATGTTCTGTAGTTTTCTATCGTATTGGTTTTCCACGTAAAAATCCTGGTGTACGGTGTTTTCTGTGTTGTTTTGATTTATGCATGCATTGGTGATTAAGTAAACACTTCTAAATAAATTTAAATAATTGAAAGGAAATAAATTAGAGAAAATTTATACAATACTGATTCAATCCCCCTCTCAGTATTTCTATGAGTTTAAAAAATTGGTATCAGATCCAGGTTCCTTCAGTAACAACATAACAACTGGAAGGAATATCACACAAAAAGTATGGAAAGTCAAGATTCATTTTCTTCTTCAACCATACCTCCTCTATTCAATGGAACAAAGTTTTCTTTTTGGAAAGTCAGAATGAAGACCTACTTGATGTATTTTGGTATGGAAGTATGAAATATCATGGTAGATGGTTATAAAATTCCAGGAACTCTTCCAACTAATGAATCTGGTAAGAAAAATTACTAGAGTAATGCAAGAGATATGAATTCTATCCAAGGTGGGCTTGCAGAAACATAATTTTTTAAAGTGATGCAGTTAGAATATGCAAAGGAAATGTGGGACATACTGGTAAAAAATTATGAAGGAGATAAGAAAGTAAATTTGTCCAAACTTCAAGCTCACAAAACACAATTTGAAATCCTAAGGATGAGTGAAGATGAAAATATTGTAGGTTTATTTCTCAGAGTAGATGAGACTGTAAACATTATTAAAGTGCTAGGTAAAAAGATTGAAGAAGCTATGGTGGTTCAGAAGGTACTGAGGTATCTTCCTTCAAGACTTGATGCAAATGTTTCTGCTATAGAATAAATGAATGAACTAGATAAGTTGACTATGGATAGAATCCATGGAATATTGAGTCCTTATGATATGAGGACTGGGAAATAATAACCAGATCTAAAGGATACAGTATTCAGGGCATTTGTAAAATTGTCAACATCTCAAGATCATGATTCCTCTGAACATTTCTTAGATGAAGAAGAGGCTAAATTTGTAAGGAAACTAAATAGGGGCTCCATGAAGTATAAAGGTATGTTACCATTCAAATGTTTTCACTGTGGTAAAATTGGTCATTTTTCATATAAATGTCCTTTCAAAGAAAACAACACTAATGAAAAAGAAACAAAAGACAAATATAAACCTAGGGATTTAAAAAATAAAAAGGATTTTAAAAGGAAAAAGTTTTTATTCAAAGGAGGACAATAGTAGTTCGTCAGAAGAAGAAGGAGAAGAATTTGAGCTAGATGGAGCTACAGATGAAAAAATTATCATGGCTCTAGAGAAAAAGAGATCTGACTAAGAAAACACAGACATAGAGGAGTATGCAGCTATAGTCAACATGGAAGGAGAACTCATTAGTGCTTTGGAGGAAATCTCCCGGCTCAAGAAAAAGAAAAAACTAAGAAAAGAATAGTTATAGATCTACAAAGAAAAATAAAATAATATTAGTGAATAAATGGTCATCTTAAAAATTCATCTAGAAGAGGCCAAAAGAAGGGAAGAAATACTGATGAGTTAGATAAAAGAAACATATAACATTTGTGACAAACTAGTAGCATAAACAGTTTCCTTAAGAAAGGATCTAGATAAATACAAGACTCAAATGAAATTCATAAAAGGATCTAAAACTCTAGATAACATGCTCAGGAATCAGAGATCACCAGATGACAAGACAAGGCTAGGATATAAGGAAAGTCTGGAAATTGTCAAAGGTGAATCAAGAACCAACATGCCAACTAATGAGAAGCCTACAAGTTATGAAAATTATCTCAAGGGAAACAACAATCAACCTAAAAAATAAAAAGATGAAAAGAAGAAGCAGTTAGAACTGGATCAACCCAAATATGCAAACAAATATGAAGCAAGGAAGCAACAAGTGCCTGGATCATATCAAGTCGGTAGACAAAGACTGGTTCCTACAAGTAGTTTTTTAATTCCAAGGCATCCAAATTTTTTCTATGGATATTGTTTCTCTTTTGGCAACTTTGGACATAAGGCCGTGAATTGTAGGAATCTTAGAAATAACATAAATATAGGAATGAGATTCAATAAACCTCAAATGACTATGGTTCAAAATTATTTCAATAATTCCTTCTCCCCTCTACTGAATGTACTTGAGTGCTACATATGCAATAAATTTGGACACAAATAAAGTGAATGAAAAAGTAAGATGTTTCCCATTTTCAAGCAAGACATACAAGAAGATATTAATAAGTTTAAGAGGAAGAAAAATAAAAAACACAGAAAAATGTGGATTGGCTCTATATGCCAAAAATCAAGAAAATCAATGGTACATTGACAGTGGCTGCAACAAGCACATGCCAAGAGACAAGATTAAGTTTGAATTCTTAACTAAAGTAAAAATTGGTAATTTTACTTTTGGAAACAATGCTCCAGCTAAAATTAGCAGAAAATGAACTGTTATATTAGATACCGATAAGAAGGGAAAGACCAAAGCACATAATGTGTTGTATGTAGATTTTCTAAAACATATTTTGTTAAGTATTAGTCAAATGTGTGACCAAGGACAAAATGCTCTCTTTCATTCAAAAGGATGCAAATTAATGGATGTAGATACATGGAAGACTATTGTGAAGGAAGTTACAACTTCAAGAAATGTGTATGTTCTAGAAGAAGGAAAAGAAAGATGTTGCATTGGTAAGACACATGAGAGATAACTTTGGAACAAAATACTAGGTCATAGTAATTTTAATCATCTGGTTAAGCTAGAAATAAAATATGTTGTACGATATATGCCTAAAATTTCTAAACCTGAGAATACTATTTGCAAGTCATGTCAATTTGGAAAGAAATCAAGAGTTCAATTCAAGGAAAGAGAACACTCCACCACTCGACCTCTTGAGGTTATCCATATAGATCTTTGTGGCCCTACTAGATACACTTAGTTTTGAAAAAGTTTCACTGCTATCCATGAGTGAACCACAAAATTTTGTACAAGCAAGTCTGGATGACCATTGGGTCAAAGCCATGAATGAATAACTAGACCAAATAGATAAAAATAATACTTGGGATATTGTCCCAAGACCCAATGACAAGAATGTAGTTGGAACTAAATGGGTATATAGAAATAAGTTGAATGAAGATGGACATATAGTCAGAAACAAGACCAGACTAGTATGCAAAGGGTATGCTCAAATAGAAGGCATGGACTTTGAAGAAACCTTTGCCCCTGTTGCAAGAATTGAATAAATCTGAATCTTTCTGGCATTGGCATGTTGCAAAAAGTTTAATTTTTATAAAATGGATGTTAAATCAACATTTTTTAAATGGTGACCCAGGGGAAGCAGTTTATGTGGAGCAACCTGAGGGTTTTCAACTAACTAACAAAAAGGATTATGTTTGCATATTAAGGAAATCCCTGTATGGGATAAAACATGTTCTAAGAGATTGGTATTACATACTGGACATGTATTTGCACCAACAAAGATTCAAAAAAGGAACAATTGATAGAAACTTATACATCAAGGATGAAGGTAATGATTTGTTGATTATCGTAGTGTATGTTGATGATATTATCTTTGGAAGTAACATTGAATTAATGACTAAGAAGTTTGCAACTACAATGAAGAAAGAGTTTGATATGTCTATTTTGGGGGAACTCTCCTTCTTTCTTGGTCTCCATATTCATCAATTAGGAAGAGGATTTTTCCTTTCTCAAAGTAAATATATCAAGGAAATCTTGAAGAAGTTTGGCATGGAAAACTGTGCACCAACGAGCATGCCTATGACCACCAGTTGCAAAGTCAACAAAGATGACGATGCTCTAGAAATAGATCAAACACTGTACATGTCTATGATATGAAGCTTACTATATCTCACAAATTCAAGGCATGACATCATACAAGTAGTGGGTTTGGTAGGTAGATTTCAAGAAAATCCCAAGGAAACTCATGTTCTTGCAGTTAAAAGAATATTTAGATACTTTCAAGACACCCTTGATTATGGATTATGGTATCCAAAAGACACAAACCTCATTCTCAGAGCCTATACAAATTCTTAATAGGTAGGAAATATTGATGATAGAAAAATCACTAGTGGAGGCACATTCTTCCTTCGTAGTTGTTTAGTGTCCTAGTTCAACAAGAAATAAATTTCCATCTCTCTCTCTACAACTGAAGCTGAATATATAACTGAAACATCTTGCTGTACTCAAGTGTTGTGGATTAAAAACAATCTCAAGTATATGCAAGTTCCCTGTGACCAACCTCCCTCCATCGTGTGTGACAATACAAGTGCTATTAATATATCTAAAAACCTTTCTCAACACTCTAAGACTAAGCACATACCAATCAAATATTGTTTTCTTAGAGAACATGTTCAAGATCAGGTGGTCAAATTAGAGTATGTTCCTTCCAAAGAGAATATTGTAGATATTTTTACCAAGCCATTACAAATAGAACCCTTTGAGTATCTCAGATAGAATTTGGGGGTGATCTTGCCTTGCTTTGTTCCATAAATAACACAATTCACTATTTTGTAAGGTGGCCCATTTGCTGCTGTATCAGGGACAAGTGATGTTGTTGCTAATATCTACATTAATTAGAAAAATAAGTCCACTTATGTGGAGATGCACATAGTTGAAGTTTGCAATACCTCTCGATGATATTCTGTTTGAGGGTTGTTCTGAGCGTGCAAAGCGACTAGGCATGGAGAATATCCAACGTCTCTCTTTGTCATTGCTGTCAAAGGGGGAGAATAACCAAACCCTGATGTTGATTCACATTGAAAGGGGGAGAAACTTAGCATATTGATTTGGCAGCCACAAACATTGAATCACATTGAAAGGGGGAGAAACTTGGCATATTGTTTTGACAGTCATGCACATTGAAGTACATTGAAAGGGGGAGTGACTTAGCATATTGTTTCAGAAGTCAACTTTCAGAACAAAGAAGAAGGCTCTTTTGGTTTCCATCAATGAAAAAGGGGGATTTTTTATGCATATGATGTCATTGATGTCAAAATGATCATGGATATTATCAGTTCTAGCACAATGAAAGACAAATATTTTGCACATATAGATAAAGTTGTGAAAGGATGAAAAATAGAACTGCGCAAAAGGATCAAAGGATCAATGATGCATCAAATGTGAAATATGATGAAGCAAGCTGTGACAAATTTCCCTATCCATGATTGCGAAATGACATAAAAGGATGAAAACACAAGTGCGTGCAATTACATATAAGGATGAAAAAAAAGTGCACAGAAGGATCAATGATGCATCATAAGTGAAGTGAGATGGAGCATACTACGATAGATTTATTTATCCATGATTGCAAAATGGATCAACTGATGTTGATGTTGCAACATGATGAATAATGTGCAAGTAATGTAGGGTGTCTCGAGCTAGTATGACAAATGGTGTAGTAGAGTGTGACGAGACGAAGCCGGTGCGACAAGTGATGGAACAAGTGGAAGTTCAATAGTCAAGTAATAAAGTCAGCAGGGTGCGCTCACAGTCTTGTGGGCCGACTAGGTGAAGGTGTTGCAGGGAAATTACGATAGGTTGAAGACTTGAAGTCTTGCGCTCCTATTCCATATACGTAGTATGTGTTCTATTGATGTGAAAATGAACATTTTGCTAAAATAAAGAAGACTTGGCCAGTTTGATTTAGTCAAAGAATTTCCAACCACAATTGAACAAGAAATACTCTTAATTTAGATAGAAGTGTGTCCACATACAATTAACTGGACTTTGATATAGTCAAGACATGCCCACAATGTAACTGTTATGAGTCCACAAACTTAATTTAGATAGAATTGTTTCCATATATGACTAACCAGACCTTGATCTAGTCAAGGTTTGTCCACAATGTAACTATTATGAGTTCACAAACAATTAGTTGAACTGTGGCAAAGGTGTTATAAATATAGATTTGGTTTGATCACGTAAGATAGAGACGCATGTAGCGGGATGAGGTCCCATACCTGTTGAAAGGAGAAGAACTTGAGAGATATCAAGTTGTCTTTAGTTATAGAGAAAATATTTTGAAAAGGTCTATTCATGTAAGAATTGTTTTTGAGAAAACTAAATACAAGGTGGCAGGGTGGTTCTAGGGTGAGTTAAACATCACTATGGATTGGAGTCTTCATCATCTGGAATAGGTTGGTGCCTGAGAGGATTTGTGTCCTCATTATATGCGATAGGTTGGTGCCTGAGAGGATTGGTGTCCTCATTATCTATGCCATGTTGGTGCATGAGAGGATTGGTGTCGTCATTATCTGCGATAGGTGGGTGCTTGTAAAGCTGAAAAATTATAAATTGTAAGCTGGTGCTTGTAGAAGAACATAAAGAAATATGTTCTGTGGTTTTTTCCTGCATTGGGTTTCCATGTAAATATCCTGTTGTATTGTGTTTTCTATGTTGTTTTGATTTCTGTGCATTGGTGATTAAGTAAGCACTTCTAAATAACTTTAAATCCTTGAAAGGAAATAAATTAGAGAAAATTGATACAATATTGATTCACCACCCCTCTTAGTATTGCTGTGAGTTTCAACACAATGCATGAATTTGGTATACACTGATTTTGATAAACCAGAAATAATAACATTCATGGACCTATAATTATTGTTACTGAGCCTTATTCCATATGTATCTACTAGTGGAGTTTTGGAGCTGTCTAACCATTCTCAAACTCTCTCCAAACATCATACCCAAGTGACATCAAATAGGTTTGCATTCTTATCCTTGATAAAACATAATCTAATCCATCAAATATTGGGGCTTTGTTTGTGGAAAACCTTCTTGTTCATCCATTTGAGCTGTGGGGATTCACCTTCTAGTGGTTAGACCATTCCTAAGGAAACCTCCTCTGATGCCAATTGTTGTAATATACACTAATCTTGAGAGGGGGGGGTGTGAATCAATATTGGACAAACATTTACCAAATTAAATATTAATTACATAATCAATCATAAGAAATGCATATAATTAACCATATCAACATAGATCAACACAAATACATAATTCAAATATATCTTACGTGGAAAATCTACAAGGGAGAAAACCATGAAATTTTTTTCTTATATTAAAAAAGAATTACATTATGTACATGATTCAACTTGTGAGGGACACCAATCCCTGCAGTAATCACCCACTTACAACTTTTCAAGCACTGACTTGACAAAAACCAACCTATTGAGAAGATGAGGACACCAATCCCCATTGTAAGCACCCACTTACAGTCAATAGACACCAATGTGCTAGGCACCAACCTGTTAAGAAGATGAGAACACCAATCCTCTTTGTAAGCACCCGCTTACAGTCAACATACACCAATATTCTAGGAACCAACTTGTTAAGAATATGAGGACACCAATCTTCTTTCCTGCACCACCTTGAAGTAGATATTATGATGATTTATCTACCTTGCATTTTTATACGTCCTCAAACCTCAAAATCTCAACACTTCCACTTTTCCCATGTGCTAATACACACCCTGAGATGATTACATTACCTTCTCTTCCATTCTTGGATATCCTTGGACCTGTGAGCATAATATCTCCTCTTCCACGATCCTCACTTAGAGCTCACATGCTCATGGATTTTTCCACATACAAATCATGATAAACTGGTCATCTCCATATCCTTTGTTTCTCCATTAAATATGGCTATCAAAACACCTCCATGAAAATTGATCTTGGTTCCCTTCTGTTGCACGCGATCTCATTCATTGCTCCTCATCATTCAAACACAGTATGAGCTAGATCTCCATTGAACTGTGATCATTGATCCACGATCGTGTTCATTGGGACAATCAAAGTACCGAAACACTCAGCACCACATTAACGCACAATATCGACTAGGCCAATGATCATTGTTGTCAGGATAACAATATCATGGATATAAACTTCAATTTCGATGGCTCTTCTCTGACGACATGCTCTTATGAATCCAACAGTCCTTAGAAGATGAAATCAATGTCTTTGATTGCATCACTCCTTCAACCTACATGGCGTTTATCCCCCATCTCTTCATTTTATCTTTGATTGATCAGGTGGGACCATCACAAATATATGATTGAGATTGCATATTGCCTTCTTTCCAATCTATGGATCATAAACACTCTTGGATTTCCTCATCGTCGTCTTAGTATGTTTACTTCTAGTAACATGGTCCACTTTGATGAATGACATAGATCTATTCACCATGCCAAATCAACACCTGATATAACATTCTAAGGGTCTTCATGCCCAACTGGGTCCACGATAGATCTACGACTGTCTTTTCATTTGGAATTTTCTTCGATCAATGACTGTCACTAGCTCTCTAAGTCCCTCATCATCGTCGAAGTATGTCCACTACAGGTATCATAATCCACTCTGACCATTCTATGACAAACAATGGACATCCACATGCCATGCCGACTCAAAGACTAAGATTATGACCCAAGGTCTCCACGTCGAACTGGGCCCACTCTTTTTTGGCACAATTAAAATCTTACACATTTCACCCCTAGAACACTCTAGCTTCCATGCTTGAATCCTAGTCACTCTAACTGCCAAGCTTTCACAACACGTCTCCTTGACGTCACTTTCCTTCCTCAAAATGGATCATCATATATCCAACATTTTAGGTAGATCCTCTGATGGATTGATAGTCCTAAGAACTTATCATCGTCAGAATCCATTCTCAAGTATCATAGCCCACTCTAATGGATCAAACTCCAATCAATGGTCTAGGATTTTCTGAGACTAATATCCAATGGATCAATGAATGTCATTGCTTTGACAACTTAAATTTTCTATCAACAACCACGATTCTCAACTCTCTAGTACTTTGATAGATCAACAGTTCTTGTTAACTCAAAGTTTCTCCCATTAGAGTCCATGTGTAATATTTCACTCAAATGCTTCGATGCATTTTCCTTTTGAGCAATGGTCCAGATTCTCTCCTACAACTGCTCCAATAGATCAACAACTGCCATTGAATAAAAGTCTCCTTCATTGTCAAACTACTTGTCACCTTGGATGCTCCAACTAATGATCCAGATTTGTTCATTATGCCGAATCAATGGATGTGATGTCCTCTAACTCAAACATTTAGTTTTCTTCATGGTAATAGTCGAATTTGGGACTTTTCCATTTTAAGGCTTTGGAACTTCTCCGATATTCATCCTCTTTGTTGGTTGTGGAGCTTGATTATCTTCCTGATTTAGAGGTCTTTGTTTTCAGCCATGTTTATACCCCATGAAGACTTTACACCATAGAAGAATATACACTCTTCCATGCAGGGGAGTATAGAGGGGAAGCGGGCCCCCGATGGGGGTTTGGGGGCGAAGCCCCCAAAGTAAAAATTGCCTTGTAAATGTATATTGTAATTTCAATGTAAATCTGGACTGCTCATTATAAGGTCACATATATGACAGTAGAAGTTATGTTAGGGTTTTTTCCCTAGAAGGCAACCCTCTTTTATGAGGGAAATGTATTGCAGCTATGCATCATTGTGAATATTGTATTATGAGAGAGGAGACTGTGAGAGAAAGAAGAGGAAGGTACAACAGGTGTGCTGTAGGTTGTATCCCTTCATTTGATAGATAATAATAAAGGAAGGACCTGGAAATTTCTCTAGTGGATGTAGCCCACACTGGGTGAACCACGTATATTTGTGTCTCTATTGTATTGTGTATCTTCTGTGATTTATTTTTGCATTTGTTTTATTTTATTGCTCCGCGATCCTGTTTTTCTAACACTCTTTCCTTTATTCATAGGGTAGACACACAAAAATCTATCATGAGTTCATCAATGCATATTTATCTTTTCACACAAAGACTCATCAACACTCGAGGACATTCTTCCTTTATCTAGCTATAGATTCGTGTTCTAGACACTTCCTTTGTTTGTCTGTTTCAATTATCAGAGTCTCTCCTATCATTGACAACAATCAGTCTCCCCCTACATGTGATATCAATGACATCTTTTGACATCAATGACAACACATTTTCCAACACTTGTTCCCTGTATTCCTTTGCAACATCTTTGGATTCAAGCATCACTCGTGGAATGTTGGGATCTGAATTGGAGATATGAGAGGTAGATGTTCTAGGAGGGGTCCTTCTATCTTAGCAATAAATACAACTATATCCATAACTAGGTAGCATCGTAGTAAAAAAGGATAAATAATTCGGTTGAGGGGTGAAGGGATCCCAAAACACAAAATATTTCACACAAAGATTCACTGCAATGCCTCAATGCGGAAGGGGTGAAACCATCTCCTTTATCTTCACAGGAAGGCTTAGAGGCAAAGTGCCGCGACCTAGTAGCATCATTCTACTGAAATGGAAATACAACTTTGATCCATGATTTCATATTGAGACATGAGAATACCACACAATTGAATAATAGTCTCTGCTACCAATTGTATACATGATTATGCGACATATTTTACAGAAGGGATTGACTTAGCTACCCTTGTAGTTTATGTTATCACCCTATAAGTTATAGGATCAACTGATGACTGGAATATTATCTATCTCTAGTGTTTTTGTTGACAAATGATTTTTCATTCTGCAAATAATTTGAAAAAGAAAAGAAAAAAAGAAATAAAAGAAAAGAAAAAGAAAAGAAAAAGAAAAGAGGGCATAAAAGAATTTCAATAAAAGCCCCATGCAATAATAGTAACTTGGTCCATACCTTTCAAGCATGGCCAATTTCTTTTTAAATTGATGTTGATAGGATTAGTGAATAAGCTTGGTTAAACTGTTCAATCTTAGCCAAGCGATCTAGGGTAGATTAGTGAATAAATCTGGCCAGACTGCCTAATCTTGGTCAGATAGCCCCAGGGTAGAGTAAATTCTTAACCCAATAGTCTAATCTGGGTTAATTGTCATAGGAAACTAGGTTAGAATATAGGCTAGTGTCCTTACTTCAATAAAACCATCTTGATGATCAATGTTACACCATGATTTGGATACCTAAAAGGTTGTTTGTCTAACCCCTTGGTGGTGTAGACATGAGAAGCCTTGGGAAAAACCCGTGAAATGCACTTATCCTAAGTTTCTCGATGGATGTATTTTCCACGCTCTCACTTATGCTCTGTTCATATATCAATGGTCCGGATGATTGCACCCAGATCTACTGTGAACAGATTTTTCCAGACCCCCCCGACCGTTCTATCTTT
>ML778010.1:1314413-1335604 GCA_009831015.1 Picea engelmannii
CATCTGGATGGATCGGGTTTAAGTGCATATATCTATGATCAATATTGGATTCCAGACCCCCCCGTCCAATCTGCCTCTAATGGAGGGGGGGGGGTTCGGAATGTGTGATAAAGAACGCGCATAGATTTGTGGCCTAGAAATAAGCGCACAGATCAACGGCTCTAGGTGTTTTTCAGACCCCCCTGACTGATCTAATTTTAACTGAGGGGGGGGGTCTGAAATGGATTCTTTCCTCTGGCGGGCCCCTATCTATACGTGGCATTAATCTACCGATCCTGATTCCCATCGCCTCCTACCGACTGACATACCGTCGTCACCTCTTGATGTCACCATCCACCTTTCTAAAAAGAGTCACATCCCTTAATTTCTGTCAGTCCTTCTCCCCCATTCACTCATGGCAAGCCCCCTCACCATGATTTTTACCCCAATCGGTAACCACCACTTCACCCATCCATATTCCTCAGTCACCGTCACCTGCCATCTCACACTCTAAATGATCCGTTGGCCATTTATTACTAGATAACCTATAAGTTAACCATCTGACCTGTCTCCCGCACCCAACAGACACCCGTTTACTCAAAACTACCCTCACTCTCCCTACTTTCACCATTTACCCACTCATCGCACCAGAGAAATTTACACCGTTTTCTCCTCAGGTTATAGTCAGTTGCCCCCATCTACAGTCGTCCTCGCTAACTTTGTTTTCTTGAAGGTACTGTTGTAGTAATGGCGCCAAAGTCAAAACAAGCAGAAGGAGAGGAGAATCTGTTTCTCCCGCCTCCTGTCGACCTTGACAGGATTCCACTGGTCAACAAAGATCGCTTAATCGCCGATACAAAGTGCGATTTTGATTTCCCAAACCTTCAGTCGTGGCTCAAGGAAGTTTTCCTGGACCAGAGTGACGAAATTGGACTATGGGAGTCCAACTTACCCCTATATCTCTTTCCTCAGATTCACCCTTTTCTAGAGTTTTCCCTCAAGTGCCAAGCCCACTACATTCCCAAGCAAAGAGCCATCGTTTCCTCGTCTGGAGAAATTCTGTTCCTCATCACGCCTGAAACCATCGACCAAATGATGCAAATCCCCTGAGCTGACTGTGCTTCACCTTTCAACCTTGAAATTCTCACAGAATTATACCAGAAAATGAAGTTCCCCCAAAGAGCTCAAATATTTGAGCTTTTCCTCCCACCATCCGCTCAATTTCCCTCCACAAATCCCCCTTATCCTTCTTCCATGTTTTCGATCAAAGGAAACCAGATAATCTCGTCCCTATGCGCCTTGTTGGGTTATTATTCAGATCAGTGGGTATATGAACCCATTCTGGGATTTTAATCCATTTTCTCCACTGATGAGAAGCCCACTACCCAGTTCAATTTCAGCACGTTCCTGGCGAACAATATTCATGAATAGTTTGTTAATTTCGCCATGGAAGGCATGTTCTGGTACTCTTCCTTACTGGCGTACTTGTTCATTTTCTTCCAAGAGGACAAGTTTTCTTTTTCCATCAAGAAGATGGTTGGAGATGGTAGACCCCAGGCAGTGACCGCATGGACCTCCTTACTCAAGCATAACTTCACAGAGTTCAGTTTCAAGGAGTTCATCGATCAATTTTACCACCAAGTGGTAAGTATGCTTAGCGGCAGGCCCGAGCCTAGGATAAATGATGAAGTTCAGAGGATCCTGCATCTTTTGGATCACACCAAGACTGGTGATTGGTATTTATACCAAGATCACACTGAGATCAGAGTATACGGGTGCGAGTTGGCCCCATAAAAGCTTCCGAAATACCTGCCTGTCAGAACTTTTGCTTTGGAGTATATAAGGCAGATGATAAACTCTGATGATATCCATTTTGTGTCTCTAAAGAAAAAAAAAAAACTCAGAATCAAAGGAAATATTGGCTCTTTCATCTGCAACAATCGTGGCGCTAGATAAGAAGTAGACAGGCTGTTGAAAGAAATGAAGTTCTTCATGAGTTTCCGATGGCATTATGATCCATGTGGGATTATCTCTGAGATGAGGGTGAAAAACAAGAACATCCCATATGTCCATGAATCTAGGCCTGAAGTCGAGAAATTTTCAAACCAGACAGTATGGGAACCTAACACTTTGGTCGAAGCAGAACAACAGGATCCCCCTACCACTGTATCGCAAACAACCACACCATAGGTTCCGAAAGAGAAAAGGCCTAGGTAATATTTATCTCCACCTGTCACTGAGGTGTCGTCAGAAGAAGTCCAATTGCATACCAAGAGGTCTAAAACCATTTTAGCTCCTGACCCGACTGGGGAAAAGGAAGTCCCGTCTACTACAATGACCAAAGTTGATAGGCCACCCCTCAGTGCAAGCCTCCAGCACATCATAACCTCAGCATTGCCGAAGAAATCTACAGATACTCCATCGACCACCCAGCCAGGCAAGGTAGGACCAAAGCTGAGCATCTTTGAAAAATATGATCTGATCAAGAAAAGGAACCAAACCCTAACCAACAGCACTTGCGCCCAGTTCTGGAAGCAGACGTCAAATGCACAACATAGGATGCTATCGACATTTGACACTGAGAAGGGAAGAATGCATATGGCATTCCTCCAAGCATAGGTGCCACATACAAAGGTAATCACTGATTACAAAAGGGCCACCTTTGAATTCCAAACTAAGGATGTGCATCCGGTCGATCAGATGGATCTGCACAAGCAAACAGTAGAGATTGTTTTCTATACGTTGGCACATGCTTCCACAATTGTGTCCAAATTGCAAGTGTCCCTGAACAACGTCCAAACACAGTTGAAGTTGGAAAATATATCATCTTTTTCCAAGGACAACATGATTAAGACTTTGGAGGAACTGGTCCTCAAGATCGGTTACGATCCTTCGAACGTGAAAGCAGCCAAGGAGATGATTAAGAAGAAAAATTCTGACATAGCCTCCTTAAGGAAACAACTGAAACTACTGCCAACAGAGGATTCACAGGTGAAGGAGATAGCAGAGACAGAAGGAGAAAAAGATGGAATGCTCAAGCTACTCATGGAGTAGAATGCACAACTAAAGGAAATGAAAGCTGAGATGGAGAAGCTAGTAAAAGAGAAAGAACAACTGAAGTCAATGGAAGTCATTCCATTAAGGGCCATTCCACTTTCGAGAGTGAGCACAACATCAGTAACAAAATTCCCATTCACGACTCCACTGACATCCCTAGAAAAGACAGCCGAATTGGCTAAGTCTATGGAAAAGATGAACCTGCAGGAAACAGAGATCAGCAGGCTCAAAAAGGAGATTGAGAACCTTCAGGAACTCAAATCTTCCTTTCAGATCAGCCTCTCCAAGATAAATCAGGTGTCAGACCAACTCAAACAAGAGTTACAACAGCTCCGGAAGCAAACGGTGGCAGGTAAAACTTTGGCCGAGGTTAAAGAAAGTGTCTGGACAAACATCACCAAGTCTATGAACGAGATATGGCCCATGATACAGATCATGTTTGAGCAGAATGAATTGGTGCAAAGAAGCAAACAAGCCATTGAGAAGATCATATCGGAATTGGGGGAGATGCCTACACAAGTTAATGAAATCATCAAGTTCCTAAATTCTAAGACCAGGGAGGAGCTAGAAGAGCTTAAAATTGAGGATAGAACAGAGACCATCCTTGAGGTCAAAAGAGTTTTGACCAAGAGAGGATTAATGCTTCAGCTGGAAGAAAAGGTCTAGGCCATGGACCTAGGGGTACAAAGGTTTTTTAGTAAGATTGAGGCTCTACAGAAGAAAGGTCTTCCTGGTCTGAAGGTAATCAATGACAAATTGATGACACTCCCAGACTACAAAAAGAGACTGACCGATGTGGCTAAGGACAGTTCAAAGTTTTCAGGAATTCAAGGCAGCATCACTGGTAAGGCATTTCTAGATGCACTTCAGTGGGACATCAATATTCAGCATGAGATTCAATACATCTTCGTAACCAAACCTACCTTCGCCAAATACACAGAAATGGATGAAGTTTATCGAAGGCTACTCAAAGTCAACATGCCCAGTCATCTTCGATGGGAAGAACTCTGTGATCTGATCAAGTAGCTGATGAGCTGTCCCAGTCCAGTCATATGAGGTTATGCAGAGGCCTCACCAATGGTCTACCCAGAAAACAACATGTAGTTGTGACACATCATCAAGCAGTTCCTAGATTTCTGAAATTTGTTAAGTTAGTTAGGCTAAAAATAGATTTAGCATGTCCTGGTTATTGATGACAGGATCGTTTGTAATTTTGAGTTATAAATACTTCATCTTTCGAAGTATTGGGGGTTGTTGATCTTCACGCCCTGAAGCTATTAGACTGTAATATTTTTGAAGAGATCTTCAATTAATACAAAGAGGCATTTTACATGATTCTTGCGTGTATTCACTGGTGATGTTTTCTCTCTAAGTTGAATGTTATTCTCACTTTGTTATCACACTGTTTCTAAATCTAATCTTTGGAAGTAACAAACGTTGCAGGATTTATCTCATATACCTTGTTTCTGACTTAAAATATTTTAGTGTTTTATCTTCTCATTTTACAATAAAGAAATTCTTAACTGCTTCTTTGTTGTAATTGTCTTTCTCATCTTTTCTACTATTTCTCATTTATGCTACTAAATAATCCAGTGATTATATTATCTCGCCCTGTGAAAGGTTCCTTTGTTTTTCTAGTTCGGATTTCATCTTTACGATACAAACCCCATAGCCCAATGGATGTGTAAACTATCTCAACCAACTTGACAAAAACTACAACAACAAAACCGACTTATTTATTTACCTAGCCTAATATTTAAAATTTGAAACATATTTAAATCATATAGAGAGATCCCTCTCTGAAGTTGGAAGGGCTAGATCCTAGCTTCAAAAGCGGTTGGATAAAGTTACCTCTCATATATTTCTTCTTCCAAACAACCTCTAGGAAATTTACAGAATGCTAACATAGTGGCAACCATACTGGGGACAATAGAACTAAAAATTTATAGCTTCACATTTTATTTTCCTTAGAAGAAAATCTTGTTCCTAAAATATTGCAAATTTGAGAAGAAAGTAATGTTTAGAGGTTGATTAAAATTTGTACATATTATTTTCAGACTCATAAAACTAAAAAGTCTATATATAAAAATCAAAAAAGAAATTTGGCTCCCAAGAAAGTTTATACTCGATCTCATCCAGACCTAGAACCTGAGATAGTAACAGATAACCCAGAACAGTTGCTCAGGAAAAAGACCGTTGATGAAGGTTCAGTAAGTCACACTCCCTTTCATAAGTCCCTTTCCTTTTCAGGGAAGCTCGTTACCTTTCAAAACCTTGAATTTGACTCCCTCTCTGAACAAAGCCTGGTTATAACAAGATCTGATAGTGTTGTGACTGAAATCATTTTCGACCCAACCGTTTTGCAACCTCGGACTCCTGAAGTTCTATCTCCCTCTGCTAAACTGCAAACCACTCCCTCAGTGCTAGCTAGTCCCTCCTCATCCTCTTCTTCGGTCGCTACCTCGCCTATCATCCAGTTTGTTATCCCACCTCCTCCACCCATCATGGAAGCTAGATATGCTCCCTTGGTGTTGGCTGTGCCTCTTCATGCCATGCCCCAAGAATATCAAACGAGACTCCCATAGTTCGATGAAACAGTACCTTTGAATTCCCAACAACACGTTGATAAAATGAATGATTATTTTGACCTGCACGAAGTAGATGAGACCAACATTCAAATGAGATTGTTTGCCCAAAGTTTGATAGGTGACATTAAGAAATGGTATAAAGGTTTACGTGCCGCCTCAGTCCTTGGCCTTACCGCATTTCAAAGGATTTTTCTAGACAGATGGGAATTAGCCAAAGTAAAAATTCCCAAATATTGTCAGAATACAAAAACCCTCTCCAAATATTGTCAGAATACAAAAATATTAGAAGAAATCAAGGTGAGACAGTACAGGATTACTGCACTCGTTTCAATAACCTGTACAACGTGATCCCAGCTGAAATCAAACCTCCGTAGGGTTTGGCATTGATAAAATTCCCTGATGGTTTTGACGTTGATATGTCGTACCAACTAAGGGAAAGAAATTCTACCACCCTGGAAGACATGCAGAAAAGAGCAATAAGTGTGGAGGCCAATTTGTTGGAAAAAAGGGCACGACAAAGGTCAGAGAGTAGAGTTACAATTAAAGAGGAACCTTCCACGTCAACCTCCAACTCCAAATTGGATTCCTTGGCTAGAGAAATGGAAAGAATGATGGAAAGACTTACGGTATCAGAAAGAAATCCTCCGAGAGAAAACCCACCAGCTCCTCAAGTTCAGAATCCTAATTTTAGGAGAAACCCTCCTCAAATCAGACAGAGAGACCCCAGGGATCAAAGAGAGCAGAGAGGTCCGGATCAACAGATCAGACCTCCCCTACAAGAAAATTATGCTGATGAAGGAGAGGAAGTGATCGAGGAACTAGAGGATACTCACATAAATCTCATGGGAATTCACAATAACGAAGCTATTTTCCTTACCCAAGAAGAGAAAGAATGTTTTCTTCTCAATCAAACAAAAGTAAGTGAAGAAGTTGAAGATGTCGAATAACAGGCATTCGAAAATGCCATTTTGGAGGTACACCGACAGTACAATCTGCGAAGTAAAAAGACTGAAGAAAGTTCCCCAAAAAAGATGGTTGAAACGAAGAAAGTAGTCGAAATCAAAAAAGCCTCTGAGCCATCTGCTAAGAAGATTCATGAGAAGAGTAATGCTGAAGTTCCAACAAAAAGAAACCTTGCTATTCTGAAAAGATCACCACAGCCTGAAGATTCATCAATTAATCAACCAAGTACTTCTGGCCAGAAGAATGTGGTAGACAAACCATAATTGATGAGCCAAAGCAGATCCCCTACACCTTTCATCCTTGAAGGGGAATTAGCCAAAGTAAAAATTCCCATTCCACTTTCCGAGTTGATGAACAAAGACGCTTATTTTTCACAAGTGATTAAAGCGCTGACCATTGAACCTGATATAGGTACAAAATCCTTAACCATTGGATCAACAAATCATTCAGACACTGTGAACCTTACAGATGATCAACCTGAACTTCTGTTCGAACCTGAAGTAGATGGCCAAGCCAATAATGGTGTTGTCACTCCTTTTTACATCAGTCTAAATATACATGACCTGATCTTGCATAACGCTATGCTTGATTCAGGTGCTTCCCATAATCTAATTCCTAAAGCACTGATGGAGAAACTGGGACTGGAGGTCACCAGACCTTACAAGGATTTATACTAATTTGACTCCAGTAAAGTTAGATGTATTGGTATGATCAAGGACCTATGTATCACCCTGGTTCAGATTCCTGCAAAGAGCATGGTCATGGATGTGGTGGTTGCAGACATTCCCCTGAAATATGGAATGTTGCTATCTCGATCTTGGGGGGCTAAGTTGAGAGGTACCCTGCTACTGGATATGTCGTATGCCACTATCCCAGTTTTCAGGCAACAAAGAAGGCTATACAGAGAAACATTGACGAAATACATGGTCAGTAGTCAAGAAAAACCGCACAACTATCCTCTTTACTCCGCGTATTCTGACTTGGATTATTTTATCCTGTATAATGATGGTGACATGGAGGAACAAATCACTCAACTGGAAGAAGATACATCTGGTCCGGATGAAGGCCAAGAAATCATTGAGGTAGAAAGAAAGGAAAACGGGATAACTGAAGAATTACTGACAGATTTCTGGAGCATGGATTTTGATGGAGCGGTAAGCAAAGAAGGAGTCAGAGCAGGAGTTTGGCTGCACAATCACAGAACCATGTATTCAAAAAACCATTCTTACAAATTAAATTTCCAATGCACTAACAATATCGCTGAGTATGAAGCCTTGATGCTCGGTCTGAAACTTTTGAAAAGAGTTGGTGCCAAACAGATTATGGTAAGAGGTGATTCTGAGTTAATAATCAAGCAAATTAAAGGTGCATATGCTATGAAACATCCCCGTCTTAGAGAATATAGGAATGCTGTTCTTGATGCCCTTAGATGTTTCACTGAATTTGATTTGTAGGTAATGCCTAGGGGACAAAACATTTTGGCAAACGGATTGGCTACGTCAGCAGCCACATGTAAGATTTCTTTTCGCTCGACTCTCCCATACACGGTAGAGGTGAAGTGCAGACCAACCGTTCCCGACAATATCAGGTACTGGAAAGTGTTTGGTAATGATGATCAAATCGAAGAATTTCTGCAGTGTAAAAATGATTTTGAATGTACCAATATAGATTTAGAGAACGAAGATGAAAATGTAAATAGATATGATTTTGAAAATAATAGTGTAAATAGCGTAGATTTAGGAGATTTGGTGCTAAGATGGGACGCCAGAAATGAAGACAAGGGAAAGCATGGAAAATTCGATAGTCTGTGGAAGGGACCATTCATGATTCAAGCATTCAGAGGAAACACCACTTTCTTGCTAAATAACGCTGATGGGACAGATCTGCCAGGAGGATCGGTAAATGGCATAATGCTGAAGCATTATTTTCTGCCTTAGTAGAGACTCGATGTTGCACTCTCCATTGTACATACCATCTTTATTTTTCGCCTGCATTTTCTGAGTGAATAACTTTAGTTAGTTGGTTGAATCCTGAAGAGAAGGCCCTAAGTCGCTAACCACTGTTCTTCCATTTTTTGAGAATAAAACCAATCAAACAACAAAGGCAACTAGGAGAAATATTCAGAGAATCGAGAACCAGGATTCTTGGCACTTCACAAGGAAAGTACCATCCCCAGGTGGAGCCGCTGTTATCACCCTATAAGTTATAGGATCAACTGATGACTGGAATATTATCTATCTCTAGTGTTTTTGTTGACAAATGATTTTTCATTCTTCAAATAATTTGAAAAAGAAAAGAAAAAAAGAAAGAAAAGAAAAGAAAAAGAAAAGAAAAAAAGAAAGAAAAGAAAAGAAAAAGAAAAGAAAAAGAAAAGAGGGCATAAAAGAATTTCAATAAAAGCCCCATGCAATAATAGTAACTTGGTCCATACCTTTCAAGCATGGCCAAGTTCTTTTTAAATTGATGTTGATAGGATTAGTGAATAAGCTTGGTTAAACTGTTCAATCTTAGCCAAGCGATCTAGGGTAGATTAGTGAATAAATCTGGCCAGACTGCCTAATCTTGGTCAGATAGCCCCAGGGTAGAGTAAATTCTTAACCCAACAGTCTAATCTGGGTTAATTGTCATAGGAAACTAGGTTAGAATATAAGCTAGTGTCCTTACTTCAATAAAACCATCTTGATGATCAATGTTACACCATGATTTGGATACCTAAAAGGTTGTTTGTCTAACCCCTTCGTGGTGTAGACATGAGAAGCCTTGGGAAAAACCCGTGAAATGCACTTATCCTAAGTTTCTCGATGGATGTATTTTCCGCACTCTCACTTATGCTCTGTTCATATATCAATGGTCCAGATGATTGCACCCAGATCTACGATGAACAGATTTTTCCAGACCCCCCCGACCATTCTATCTTTAATGGAGGGGGGGGGGGTCCAGAATTGCTGATAAGACCCACATGCATCTGGACGGCTCGAGTTTAAGCGTGCAGATCTACAATCAATATTGGATTCTGGACCCTCCCATCCATTCTGCCTTTAATGGAGGGGGGGGGGGTCTGGAATGTGTGATAAAGAAAACACACAGATCTGCGGCCCAAAAATAAGCGCACAGATCAACGACTCTAGGTGTTTTTCGGACCCCCTCGACTGATCTGCTTTTAACTGAGGGGGGCGGTTCTGGAATGGAATCTTTCCTCTGGCGGGCCCCTATCTATAGGTGGCATTAATCTACTGGTCCCGAGTCCCATCGCCTCCTATCGACTGACATACCATCGTCATCTCTTGACGTCACCATCCACCTTTCTAAAAAGAGTCACATCCCTTAATTTCTGTCAGTCCTTCTCCCCCATTCGCTCGTGGAAAGCCCCCTCACCATGATTTTTACCCCAATCGGTAACCGCCACTTCACCCATCCATATTCCTCAATCACCTTCACCTGCCATCTCACACTCTAAATGATCCATTGGCCATTTATTACTGGATAACCTATCCGTTAACCAGCTGACCTGTCTCTCGCACCCAACGGACACCTGTTTACTCAAAACTACCCTCACTCTCCCTACTTTCACCATTTACCCACTCATCGCACCAGAGAAATTTACACCATTTTCCCCTCCATTACAGTCAATTTCCCCCATCTATAGTTGTCCCCGCTAACTTTGTTTTTTTGCAGGTACTATTGTAGTAATGGCGCCAAAGTCAAAACAAGTAGAAGGAGAGGAGAATCTGTTTCTCCCGCCTCCTGTCGACCTTAACAGGATTCCACTGGCCGACAAAGATCACTTAATCGCAGATACAAAGGGCGATTTCGATTTCGCAGACCTTCAGTCGTGGCTCAAAGAAGTTTTCCTGGACTAGAGTGACAAAATTGGACTCTGGGAGTCCAACTTACCCCTATATCTCTTTCCTCAGATTCACCCTTTTCTAGAGTTTGCCCTCAAGTGCCAAGCCCACTACATTCTTGAGCAAAGAGCCATCGTTTCCTCGTCTAGAGAAATTCTGTTCCTCATCATGCCAGAAACCATCGACCAAATGATGCAAATCCCCCGAGCTGAATCTGCTTCACCTTTCAACCTTGAAATTCTCACAGAATTATACCAGAAAATGACCTTTCCCCAAAGAGCTCAAATATTTGAGCTTTTTCTCCCACCATCCACTCAATTTCCCTCCACAAATCCCCCTTATCCTTCTTCCATGTTTTCGACTAAAGGAAACCATATCATCTCATCCCTATGCGCCTTGTTGGGTTATTATTCAGATCAGTGGGTAGATGGACCCATTCTGGGATTTTTATCCATTTTCTCCATCGATGAGAAGCCCACTACCAAGTTCGATTTCAACACATTCATGGCGAACAATATTCACGAACAATTTGTTAATTTCTCCATGGAAGGCATGTTCCGGTACTCTTCCTTACTGGCGTACTTGTTCATTTTCTTCCAAGAAGACAAGTTTGATTTTTCCATGCAGAATATGGATGGAGATGGTAGACCCTAGGAAATCATCGCATGGACCTCCTTACTCAAGCATAACTCCACAGAGTTCAGTTTCAAGGAGTTCATTGATCAATTTTACCACCCAGTGGTAAGTATGCTTAGCAGCAGGCCCAAGCCTAGGATAAATGATGAAGTTCAGAGGATCTTGCATCTTTCGGATCACACCAAGACTGGTGATTGGTATTTATACCAAGATCACACTGAGATCAGAGTATACGAGTGCGAGTTGGCCCCGTATAAGCTTCCGAAATACCTGCCTGTCAGATCTTTTTCTCTGGAGTATATAAGGCAGATGATAAACTCTGATGATATCCATTTTGTGTCTCTAAAGAAAAAACAACAGCTCAGAATCAAAGGGAAGATTGGCCCTTTCATCTGAAACAAACATGGCGCTGGAGAAGAAGAAGATAGGCTGCTGAAGGAAATGAAGTTCTTCATGAGTTTCCCATGGCATTACGATCCGTGTGGGATTATCTCTGAGATGAGGGTGAAAAACAAGAACATCCCATATGTCCATGAATCTAGGCCTGAAGTCGAGAAATTTTCAAACCAGACAGTATGGGAACCTAACACTTTGGTCGAAGCAGAACAGCAGGATCCCCCGACCACTATATCGCAAACAACCACACCACAGGTTCCGAAAGAGAAAAGGCCTAGGCAATATTTATCTCCACCTGTCACTGAGGTGTCGTCAGAAGAAGTCCGATTGCATACCAAGAGGTCTAAAACCATTTTAGCTCCTGACCCGACTGGGGAAAAGGAAGTCCCGTCTACTACAATGACCAAAGTTGATAGGCCACCCCTCAGTGCAAGCCTCCAACACATCATAACCTCAGTGTTGCTGAAGAAATTTACAGATACTCCATCGACCACCCAGCCAGGCAAGGTAGGACCGAAGCTGAGCATCTTTGAAAAATATGATCTGAACAAGAAAAGGAACCAGACCCTGACTAGTAGCACTTGTGCCCAGTTCTGGAAGCAGACGTCGAATGTACAACATAGGCTGCTATTGGCATTTGACACTAAGAAGGGTAGAATGGATATGACATTCCTCCAAGCACAGGTGCCAGATCCAAAGGTAATCACTGATTACAAAAGGGCCACCTTTGAATTCCAAACTAAGGATGTGCATCCGACCGATCATATGAATCTGCACAAGCAAACATGAGAGATGGTTTTCTATATGTTGGCGCATGCTTCAACGACTGCGTCCAAATTGCAAGTGTCCCTGAACAACGTCCAAACACAGTTGAATTTGGAAAAGATATCATCTTTTTCCAAGGACAACAGGATCAAGACTTTGGAGGAACTGGTCCTCAAGATCGGTTACAATCCTTCGAATGTGAAAGCAGCCGAGGAGATGATTAAGAAGAAAAATTCTGACATAGCCTCCTTAAGGAAACAACTGAAACTATCGCCAACAGAGGATTCACAGGTGAAGGAGATAACATAGACAATGAGAAAAAGATGAAATGCTCAAGCTACTCATGGAGCAGAATGCACAACTAAAGGAAATGGAAGCTGAGATGGAGAAGCTAGTAAAAGAGAAAGAACAACTGAAGCCAATGAAAGTCATTCCATTGAGTGCCATTCCACTTTTGGGAGTGAGCACAACGTAAGTAACAAAAGTTCCATCTGGGACTCCACTGACATCCCTGGAAAAGACAACCAAATTGGCTAAGTCTATGGAAAAGTTGAACCTGCAGGAAACAGAGATCAGCAGGCTCAAAAAGGAGATTGAGAACCTTCAGGAACTCAAATCTTCCTTTCAGATCAGCCTCTCCAATGAAAAGCAGGTGTCAGACCAGCTCAAACAAGAGTTACAACAGCTCCGGAAGAAAACAGTGGTAGGTAAAACTTTGGCCGAGGTTAAAGAAAGTGTATGGATAGACATCACCAAGTCTATGAACGAGATATGACCCATGATACAGATCATGTTTGAGCAGAATGAATTGGTGTAGAGAAGAAAAAAGGCCATTGAGAAGATCAGATCAGAATTGGGGGAGATGCCTACATAGGCTAATGAAATCATCAAGTTCCAAAATTCTAAGACCAGGGAGGGAGCTGGAAGAGCTTAAAATTGAGGATAGAACAGAGACCATCCTTGAGGTCAAAAGAGTTTTGACCAAGAGAGGATTAATGCTTCAGCTGGAAGAAAAGGTCCAGGCCATGGACCTAGGGGTACAAAGGTTTTTCAGTAAGATTGAGGCTGTACAGAAGAAAGGTCTTTCTGGTCTGAAGGTAATCAATGAAAAATTGATGACACTCCTAGACTACAAAAAGAGACTGGCCAATGTGGCTAAGGACAATTCAAAGTTTTCAGGAATTCAAGGCAGCATCACTGGCAAGGCATTTCTAGATGCTTTTCAGTGGGACATCAGTATTCAACATGAGATTCGATACATCTTCGTCACCAAACCTACCTTCGCCAAATACACAGAAATGGATGAAGTTTATAGAAGGCTACTCAAAGTCAACATGCCCAGTCATCTTCGATGGGGAGAAATCTGTGATCTGATTGAGTAGCTGATGAGCTGTCCCAACCTAGTCTATTGTCCAGTCAGATGAGGTCGTGCAGAGGCCTCACCAACGATCTACCCAGAAAACAACATGCAGTTGTGACACATCATCAAGCAGTTCCTATATTTCTGAAATTTGTTAAGTTAGTTAGGCTAAAAATAGATTTAACACGTCTTGGTCATTGATGACAAGATCGTTTGTAATTTTGAGTTATAAATACTTCATCTTTCGAAGTATTGGGGGTTGTTGATCTTCACACCCTAAAGCTATCAGACTGTAATATTTTTGAAGAGATCTTCCATTAATACAAAGAGGCATTTTACAGGATTCTTGCATGTATTCACTGGTGATGTTTTCTCTCTAAGTTGAATGTTATTCTCTCTTTTTTATCACACTATTTCTAAATCTAATATTTGGAAGTAACGAACGTTGCAGTATTTATCTAGTATACCATGTTTCTGACTTAAAAGATTTTAGTGTTTTATCTTCGCATTTTACAATAAAGAAATTCTTAACTGCTTCTTTGTTGTAATTGTCTTTCTCATCTTTTCTGCTATTTCTCATTTATGCTACTAAAGAATCTAGTGATTATATTATCTCGTCCTGTGAAAGGTTCCTTTGTTTTTCTGGTTCGGATTTCATCTTTACGATACGGACCCCATAGCCCAATGGATGTGTAAACTGTCTCAACCAACTCGACAAACACTACGACAACAAAACTGACTTATTTATTTACCTAGCCTAATATCTAAAATTTGAAACATATTTAAATCATATAGAGAGATCCCTCTCTGAAGTTGGAAGGGCTATATCCCAGCTTCAAAAGTGGTTGGATAAAGTTACCTCTCGTAGATTTCTTCTTCCGAACAACCTCTAGGAAATTTACAGAACGCTAACAATTTCTTCATTACTATCTGACACGTACCTAGGATTCATACTAAGTGATTCACCGCCCAACACATTTCTCACTTGTCGCATCTGTGGGATAAGTGATCTGTCATGCAATATGCATCCCACATGTTTAGACAGAGTCCCAACCACTGTATCCCATGTCCCTATCACCCCATCCAAGGGGGTATTTAGAACTATTAATAAATTTGGTAAGATCTTAATTACATAAATGTGATCCTTCACACATATAGATACATACTTATGCACACATGTATGGTGTTGGACCAGGCCATTTTGGTAAGTTTGGGAATCACACAGGAGCGAATTGCACGACAAGTCAACAAAGGAGCAACGCACGTGGAAGATAGTTAGTGTACTTTAAGGATTCAGGGCGTAAAAGGTGGAAGTTAGTTAGGAGTTTTGGGACATTTTGCCCACATTGTAATGGACTAAGCCCAAATATATATGTATAAATAAGTATTGGTTTTGGGGTAGAAAGTAACATTGAAGGAGAGATAACATGAGTGAGTGAGTTAGTTAGTGAGTTTATCAACGCGATTTTTTGGAAGAGAGAACATAAGGGAATGAGCGGATGAGTAGTTGATTATCTTGTAGGTTTAATACTATAGTTTTGTTGAGTTTATGAGTATGAGCTAAGTCGAATATCAGTCGAGAGGTATGCATGCACTACAACATAGAACAACTTGGGCAGGTTTGGGTTTTTACTGAAGATCCTTGTATGAGGATATTGCACACCCATTGTAAGGAAGACTATGAATGAATAATATAAGAATCCAATCGTTGTGGACATAGCCCAGTTTGGGGTGAACCACGTTAAATCCTTGTGTTCTTATGTGTATGCTGTTCTAATGTGTTTTTCTTTCCAATTCATTATACACATAGAATGGATAATTAATGATGAATATGAATACATATCTGATGGTTTTGTGCACATGTTTAATGGTTAAGTAGAATTATGTTATGGTACTGTTATGGTTTTGCGCACAAGATATATGAATGAATGTTAAGTAAATAGTAAGGATGAATTCCTCATGATATTCCCCCATGACTACAGAAACCTGGTTCCTGCAGTCCCCATATGTACCCCATGTGATATTTCACCTTCTTGCAGGTGATGCCAAAAGGGTTGATATCTTTGGATTTGTTGGTAAATTCATGTTTAAGTCTTCCCACTGTGATCCAAAAAATGGTTTCATTTTTAGGACCAGGATTTGTGAATGAGGGGAATGTGGAGGCCTACTAAGGATGAGATCAGAGGCCTACTTCGATAATTTCACATTCTCATTTTCGTAAGTGTCACCCTTTTGTCGCAAGTGTTGTAAGTGTTCCATTCTCATCACACAAGAGTCACATCACAAACGACACCTCAAAAACACTTGATACAACCCATAAATCATGTTAGAAGAAGAAGCCCCATCATTTGATAGTTGGAACAAAGTTTTTTTCTATGAGAAATAGTCATCTTGGAAACTTTTGGAAGATCAACGCTCCCCTACTCATATGCAGGGAGTGCTAGCGCTCTTTGTCTATCTAGCAGAGAGAGTTACAACGTTGTATTTCCCATTGTAAGGGGGCACTGAATTGGTTGAGAAAATCTTGGGAGAAATTCCCTTTTTCTCTAAGGAAAATTATGGATGGATCAAATTAGTTTGGCTCGAATCTAACCCCCAGACTGCATCTAAGGGAGATATCACAACTAATGTAGTCATATCCTCAACTAATTCCAAATATAACCAAGGTAGTTGAGCCTCTCAAAGCCTATAAATGGAGGCATTCTCACGGTGAAAAAAAGAGGAGAAATAATCAACAAAGTATTGTTATTCTGATCGTGGATATTTCAAGCAAGGGGTTGGACAAGAAGGATTGGGAGAAGCTGCAACATCATCTAAAGATTGTAAATGTCTCTTTAAAGTTCTCATCAATATACATGGCCTATTTCCTTCTAATATGTGTTTACATGTATTTGTAAATTATTTTTTTAATACTTCATAGATAGATCATTTTTGTCTAATCCATTAGAGTAGGAAATAATTGTTTGTCTCTTGTCATCCATCACAGGTACTATTAAGAACTCGTGGATTGGAGCAGCGTGGAAAAACTTTGAAAGTGAGGTACATCATACTATCCCTCTTTCTCTCTTTTTCGATGGGAATAATTATTCTATAGGAATGGTAGTGTCCAAAGGTAGTTTTATGTCTCGGTAGAGGGGTCTGTACTCTAAGGGAAGATTCACCTGTCTGGAGGGGAATTATTCCTTAACAAAAAATGGCAACTCCACTGGGGATGGACATTGAATTGTATTTCCTTGGATCATTTGAAACTTTGCCTTATTTGATATTGTTTGTTTGATTGTTTCTGAGCCTTCCCTCTTCCTTTTGCTTCATCAAGTAGTAGTCGTAGTTACCAAGCCAATCTCTGTTGAATTTTTTCTTTTTTACGCTTATTTTCAAGCATCTACAGGACTAGCACTCCCCCAGAGTAGCTACCAGGGCACTGGTTATCTGATCAATGCTCCTCAATGGTCTCTTAGGGAGAACTATAGCACTCTGTCTTTTTGTTTTAGGGAGTGTTGCTCTCTTGTTTTTGATCAGATCCAAGAGAATATGCCCTGTTTTGCTCAGCCCTTTGTTGGAGGTATTTTTCCCAGAGTCCGTTCTTTTGCTTGTGACTTTGTTTAGGTTGAGGCTATGGCTCCTTATCACTCTTTTTGTTGTATTTTTTGATGTTGCAACCTTTTCCAAATTGCAATATTGATTCACCTTGTTTTTTCTTGGTTTGGTTTGAGTCTTGCGAAGTTTCCCATTATCTAATTGATTGAAAAGGTCTGCAAAGTTTTGTTGGTTCAAATATTTCCTCTTTGAACTATTTGAGACCTTATGATGACCACAAACTAGCTTAGATTTATCTTTCTTGCTTCTCGTTTTGTCAATAAAATTGAGTGATTTCTCTTTCTCCTTATCAATTTTTGGATTCTTCTCTGAACTTTCTTGTATCCAATGAATGCTTGTCGATTGTTAAGTCCTTGATTGAGTGAGTTATCATACTTTTTTCTTTCAGTTATCTTTATCCTTTGAGTGCATTCTTTATTTGAAATCTTTTTTCTTTGTGTCTTTTGTATCTGCATCCAAATCTTTCATTTTGATTGAAAGTAATGAAGTATTAACGGATTTGGATTTGCTTTATTTTAAAATCAAATAAAGAAGATAATTGCATTCTTGCTTTTCGGTAGTGTAGTAGATTGCATTTAGAAAATTGCATTTGGGAATTAGGTGTTTTGTTGAAGAAAGTTGAACCTCTTCTCCATCTCATATGTATGATTCATTGAAGAAAAAAAATTGCATCTCATTATTCTGCATTCTTTTGGAGTCGAGTCTAAAACATCATAAGTTTCACTTTCACACCCTTGAGTAAACATCAGACCTAAAATGAAGTGCTTATAAAATTGATCAAACACTTTTATTATCTAGTAGAGAACCTACATTAGCTTAAAGTGTAGGGATTTGGAATAAGTTGTGAGGATAACTTTCCAAAGCCATTAGAAAAACATAGAATCTTGTGCTAGGGAGAGGTAAATCCAATTGTTCATATAAGCATAGCCAAAATCCCCCTCTCACACAGGGGTTAAGCACAAGGTCGTATGCGTGAGAGAAACAAAGTTTTCCTCTCCGAAGCTTAGCCCACGTAGGGGAAATATCATATATCGGGGGTTCTTCCTAAGAAACAACTAGTTTCATTTGGTCTCAGAGCTTCGTGAATCTCGAATCTATTTGGGGTTCTCAGTAGTATTCCAGTCCACTTGTCTTCAGTTCTCTTGAATAATTTCAAACTTGTTATCCTACCCATATGTTCCTTCCTGATTGTTGACTGTACCCTCTCGGAGGCTGACTACGAGTTGGTAACCATAGTGGCATATATCTGTAGGGTTGGTACACAAGGTGACGATGAAGGGGAGTATTCACCATACCTGGGTCAAATGTTGGTCAAACTCACTCGGGCTCCTTGGAGGGTACACCCATGGGTAAAACTGTGTGGGAACTTGCACCAAGCTGTAAGTCTATTAAGTAGGTTGCCAGCGTAACTGATCCACCCACTCTATCCCAACCCCTTCCTATATTGATCTCGCGATGTTGGATTTCATCACCAACTAGTAGTTTCATTGTGGGAAGGTTTGTTTGATTTTTTTCTTCTTAGATTTGTAGCGTGTGCTATTTTTTTTACTTAGTGGACTTTAGTACGAGTCAGTGTCAATGGCATCAATTCGTGGGAGTACCAACGAAGGAACCCCTTTTCTCAAAGAACCTTTCACCTTTCCTTCTTTTGGAAACATTGGTCCTTCGTGCATTGCCACACTGAGTATTTCGGGACTCACCATGATCCAGGTGGATATCGGTGGCCACCCACCTTCTCCAACTGGCCCAAAACATGTTTATGGAAATATTGGTAATTTACTATTTTTAGCAGTTTTTAACTTCCGGGGCCATTTTGAGGCCCTAAACGATGGTTTTTGAGAAAATGGGGAGCAACATGGATCATAGATCATGTTTCTCACCCAAAAGCTGTATTTCTCGGATATATCTTTCCAACGAGCTATCATACGCCTAAAACGGAGATCGTATGCAAAAGTTACAACCCCGGGAAGTTGATGCACCAACTTACCCAAACGGGGCCCACATGACTTTTGGCGCTTCATCTCCCAGGGTTAGGTTTTTGGATGTATAGGGTTTTTGGAATTCCTTCTTATTGTAAAAAGGCCTTCAGAGCCTCATTGTAATCATCTTCTCATGGATGCGAGTAGCCGTCACATCTCTTCTCAGAGATAAGCTACCACCATTCTAGTGAGTCTTTCACTCTGTACTTTTACAGTCTCTGTACATTTATTTCATTAATAGAAATCATGTATTACTATATATCTGTGACTCTTGTTTTATTTCTACTATATCTCTGTTATATTGTTGTCTCTCTTTCAATATCTCTGTGCATTTCTTTATTATATCTTCGATCTCATTTCGTGCCGAAAATAATCCGGATCAGTGGTATCAGAGCAGGCTGCTCTTGATCGTTTTTTAGTGTATGTCCCCGACGAGGTCCGAGTATAGCAAGTTGGGTCTCGAGCTTGTCTCTCTTGAGGAAAATCACTCTCGCACACCCAAGAAACCCTCAATGGCGGAAGAAAAGAAAAACGACGGAGCAAACAATCCTATCAGTCTGTTGCTTGAACAAGCTCTCATGCGACAGAGGGACGAAATGATGGAGAATTTTTCTCACATCCTTCAATGCCTACCGATAGCATCAAGCACATATTCATCAAGCGACCACTTTGGAGGCACCTCGCCTTTCAAGGTACAGGTTAATTTTGATATTCCCGTATTTGAAGGTCAAATAGATGCAGATGCCCTAGATAAATGGTTAAATCTGCTAGAAGGTTATTTCTCTGTTCATAATTTTTCAGACAAGGAAAAGATCACCTTTGCACTCCTAAAGGCTCTCCCCCATGTCAAACATTGGTGGGAAACTTACTGGGAGTAGAGTTCCATAGAGGAGTCTGGAATATATGGGGCCGAGCCCACTTGGGATTTTTTTGTGGATGTGGTAAAGGAACAATACTACCCTATTGGCAACTATGAGGACCAATACATGAGATGGACCACACTGCGGCAAGAGAGGGGCCAAGTAGTTTTAGAGTTCACCAATACCTTCCATACCTTGCGCACTAAGCTGGGTATCAAAGACTCCGAACGACATTTGGTTTTGAAATACCGTGGGGCTCTACATAGATACATCCAAACTGAAATGGATTTCTTGGACATCTCATCACTCTGTGCTGCCTATCAATATGCTGTTAAAATCGAGCAGAAATTTAAGCACTAGAACAAATGGGAGTTTGGGTCTACAAATACACAACAACCAAAGTATGACAAAGACATCCCTAACAAACAATCTCCCGAAAACCAATCCAAGCCACAGGAAAAGAAGGGTCATGGGAAGACAAAGAAGAACATCGAAAAATGGTGCGATTTCTACAAAAGCCCCTGGCACAACACCGATGAATGTCGCTCAAAAAAGTCATTGGTGGCCGAGATCAAAGACAAGGAGCCGAACCCTGATTTAGAATATGATTTTGAAAATATTGGTAAAAGACAGATCATCGACACAGACCCCACTACTATTGGCGCGACCGCAACAATTCAACCAAAAGAACCAACAGATCCAGAAGAGGGGGATCACCTTTTTCATTCACAGATGTGGGTGAAGGGGACCCCACTGCATTTTATTGTTGATAGCGGAAGCTAGAAGAACCTCATCTCAGCAGAGGTCGTCAAACAATTGGGATTGTCGACAACACCACACCCGCAACCATACAACATTGGGTGGCTTCGCCAAGGACGAGATCTTCGTGTCAGCCAGCAGTGTCGATTGTCATATGACATCCAACCCTTCGAGGATGAGGTATTGTGTGATGTTTTCCCACTAGATGTCTATGATGTTCTCTTGGGCCAACCATACATGTGGAAATGCCATGCTATCTATGAGTCTCGACCCCGTAGTGTCATTATTACTCTGGGGGGTCATCTCTACAGAATACCAGAGGTAGTTCCAACTATTGTCCCACCTAAACAGTATCGCAAGGTAGTATCTCATACTACAAAATTCATCTTCTCCACAATCTGTTCAAA
>ML778010.1:1335720-1386435 GCA_009831015.1 Picea engelmannii
TCATCTCTACAGAATACCAGAGGTAGTTCCAACTATTGTCCCACCTAAACAGTATCGCAAGGTAGTATCTCATACTACAAAATTCATCTTCTCCACAATCTGTTCAAAAGGGGAACAAAAGGATACTGCAACCACTATAGCCTTGACCCAAGCACCTTCTATCCAACAGAAGCAGGTCGACAAGGTTGCAACAAAGCACAAAGATTTCTTCTGCACACAGTCATCTAAAATAGCCAGACTGGTTAAAAAGGTCCAAACTTTCCAGCCAAAGGTTCCTGATAGCCTTCAACAAGCTAAGCAATGCCACTTCTACAGCAAGGCAAGCAGATCACCAAGATTTAGATTCAACAATTGCTTTCCCCTCTCCCCCGGGAAATCAACGCAATGGAGACCATTGCTTCCTAAGGAGGGAGGATTGATCCAGGTGGATATCGGTGGCCACCCACCTTCTCCAACTGGCCCAAAACATGTTTCTGGCAATTTTGGTAATTTACTATTTTTAGCAGTTTTTGACTTCCAGGGCCATTTTGAGGCCCTAAACGATGGTTTTTGAGAAAACGGGGAGCAACATGGATCGTAGATAATATTTCTCACCCAAAAGTTGTATTTCTCGGATAGATCTTTCCAACGAGCTATCATACGTCTAAAACGGAGATCGTATGCAAAAGTTACGACCCCAGGAAGTTGATGCACCAACTTACCCAAACGGGGCCCACATGACTTTTGGCGCTTCATCTCCCAGGGTTAGGTTTTTGGATGTCTAGGGTTTTTGACATTCCTGCTTATTGTAAAAATGCCTTCAGAGCCTCATTGTTATCATCTTTTCATGGATGCGAGTAGCCGTCACATCTCTTCTCAGAGATAAGCTACCACCATTCTAGCGAGTCTTTCACTCTGTACTTTTACAGTCTTTGTACATTTATTTCATTAATAGAAATTGTGTATTACTGTATATCTATGACTCTTGTTTTATTTATGCTATATCTCTGTTATATTGTTGTCTCTCTTTCAATATCTCTATGCATTTCTTTATTATATCTCCGATCTCATTTCATGCCGAAAATAATCCGGATCACACCATCGGGTTACTAGTTTGGTTGTTCCCCACTCCAGTGATCTCGAATTTTCCCAGTGCTTCAAATGCACCTAATGCTTCAGATGTAAGCACACCACCCACAAATCAACCTCATGTCGACATTTTTCCTTCTTCACCCACCAGGTCTCCTTCCATTTCTCCTTCTTCTCATAGTGAAAGCTCTAAAGCAAGTAACCATGTTGATAAGAAGGAGAAGAAACAGAAAGGGAAGAAGAAGAATAAGAAAGAGACCAAGCCTCCAACTACGTCAAGTCATGTTGTATTTGAGCAACCAACTATTATTTATTGTACTGGGATTGTTGATAAAGTTGAAAAGTATAAAATGAAGAATCCTAAACCCAAATTCCCTTGCATGCTTTGTAAGGGTGACCACTTTCTGAGGGATTTCCTTGGTCTCCGCAAGGTCTTAGAAATATGGTCTTCCACGTCATCAACTCCTCCCGAACATGCTAGTGACACCCCATCAACTAGTGATGTTAAGATTGGTAAGAAGAATAGAAATGTCAAATTTCCTTGTATGTTATGTGAAGGTGATCATTACTCTCACCTTTTCCCTCGTATGGACGAGGCTTCTTATATTTTGGAAAATATTCAACTTCCAACTGGTTATCATAAGATCTCTCCCAAATCGTAATTATTTGATGGACTAGTTAATCTGGTTCCATCCTCGGTCAACCCAGTTGATTAGGTGGTCAATCTGGTTTCATCCTCGGTTGAACCACTAACCCAAGTAGCTGATCCAATTCTGTCATCAATCAGCCCCAATATTCATCTAGAGAGTGCCAAAGTGGTTGATCCAGTTTCTTCATTGATCCATCCCACTCCTCCCTTGAAGAGTTCCAAAGTGGTCGATCCAGTTCTGTCATAAATCGATCCCACTCCTCCCTTGAAGAGTGCAACCAAAGTGGTCAATCCGGTTCAATCATTGGTCGATCCCACTCCTCATTCAAAGAGTGAGGATGTCTCTCAGTTCTACCTCATTAATACTGACTCACTTGGACAAGGGGACAAGGCCCCATATTCCTTCTTACATTCATTTCCAAATCATCGTACAAGTTTGTGATAGGAATATTACTAACACTATAATATAAGAAGGTGCTTCTATTAGCATCTTATCCATGAATGCTTGGAAAGATTTTGGTTAAAGAGTTAGTCAATATTTAGGGATCCTTCCTCATTTTCCAATTACTTTGGGAGGAAAAAAAGTCTACATCGATGCAATGGTAGTTCATGACCCCTTGGACTTTAACCTGCTCCTCAAGCTAGACTATGTCTACATTATGAGAGATTTTGTGTCCACTCTCTTTCAAGTGATATGTTTCCCTCACAATGGAAACATAGTAAGGATCGCCCAACTTTCATTCATTGACCCTCATTTGATGGTCAACCATCCACCTTCCCTGAACGGTCCATACATGCCAGCGATGCCCGCCCCGTTGTAGGTCAATTATGTAACGACCTGCCCCATGCGTTCAACCCCACATGAGAGGGAATCTCTCCCTTCTTCTGACTTAGATCGAGTAGTTGACATGATCATCTCTTTGATAGGGCTATTAGATCCAAATCTCCCTACCCTTCTCGAGGCCGTCGACATGTATTCCTTCTGGAGTGTTTTTCTTCCATCTAGTGAAGATCTCTTAGAATCCATGGCTGACATTTTTCCCTTGACATGTATTCCTTCTAGAGAATTTTCCTCTTGGAAGCCATGATTAAGGAGAGGTTTTGAGCATAGTTTTCCTCTCTGTGGAAAGCTCGTTAAAAAATGAAATAGAGGTTTTGAGCATAATTTTTCTTCTCTGTGGCAAGCTCGTTAAAAAATGAAACAAAGGTCTTGAGCATAGTTTTGCTTCTCTATGTCAAGCTTGTTAAAAAATGAAACATAGGTATTGAGCATAGTTTTTCTTCTTTGTGGAAAGCTCATTAAAAAATGAAACATAATCTATGCGCATAGTTCTTTTCATGTTTCAAGCTCGTTAAAAAATGAAAAAGTCACCTCTCCTATAAAGTTGAGTATTTTCACTAGATCGCATAGATATTGAGTCAAGTATTTAGCTATATATCGTAGATGTCGAGTCGAGCCTTTAGCTAGGTCTCATATTTAAACCTTCCTTTCATCCACCTTTATCAATTGAACTTTTTTCCTCATCTGATACACAAATTAGTGACAATATAAGCATCGACGAATGAAACGAAGCTTGGGGGGACATGTCTCTAGCCTTTGATTATCATTCTGGAGTTAAGTAGCTAGATTTTCAAGCTAGGGGTAGAGTACCAACCATCCATGGGTATCCCTGAAAACCTTTGGAAATTATGTTGGGAAATTACAAGCATAGTTTAATTTTGTTTCAATATTGTGTAAAAATGAAATCAATACCAAGCTTAGTCTTTGTTCTTTCTCATGCTCATAAATACATGAGAATGTGACCGAGTATAATTTTATCAAATTTTTGGACTCGTAAAGTTTATACAAAAAAGGAACCCCCTGGAGTTTTCTTTAAGCTCTTTTCAGACTCTCTAAACATGAAAATATTGTCGAGTGATCTTGCTTCCTTTCACACTCGTTAAAAGGTTTGAAAGGTCATCTTTCGAGTGGCAGTTTATATTTTTTCGGCCTCGCGAGACTAATTACGAAAAATTAACACTCTAATCAAGCATGATTAGAAGAGTTCTCCATTGTATTGTTTTACACTTTTTTTGGCTTGGGAGTTTTCCTTCTGTGGACTCGCTAAACTACACATTTAAGGACCCATATGGGAATGAACCCTTACTTCCTCTAGTTTGTTAAATAAAGGAAGAGGAACTTACCGAAGGTAAGTTATATCAAGCATGTGTTATCCTCTTGAAGATCGTTAAATAAAAAAGAGGTACTCATTTATATAGGTGGGGGGAAAATTGAAGGCAGTGGGTCAAGTTTTTGGGAATCCTTTATGGCATCTATTGTCTCCCTTGAACATGGCACCTGTTTGTGTCTCGTCTTACAGTTGGGAAATTCACTTGTCTCTGAGTCATACCAATTCCATGTGTTGCCATACTTTTTAGTCCAGTTGAAGAGTGATCTTATTGTCGTCACATCACATTCTTGTTACTCGTCGAGTCAATGTTGCCAAGTCATTTGTCATACCTTATCATGTTCAAGGAAAGTTTCACTTCAAACAATCCATCTGCAGTATTTTGAGTTTCCATTTCCTGTGTCATTCCATACTTATTCGATTCACCATCTTACATCACTTTCATGTGTCAGTTTTGTGTCGATGATGGGGGATACATCAAGGCCCTCCTTCAACGAGTCTTTTTGTTTCGAATTAAACACATCATCTGAGAATTAGACTTAGAAACCAGTTAGTACCTTGGGACCTGCATGCCTCAATGGCATGCCTCCTCGCTTCCGATAGTAGGTTTACATCATTGAACTCTGATCAGATGATTCGATGAATGTTTGACCTCATCTCATTTATTCACATTCCCTGGAATGTACTAGGGTACATTGGGAGTCATTAACATCATTGGTGATTTCCCTCGCACTTGTTAACAATTTACCTCAATGATCAGTAATCAAGTGGTTTCTACCATATTCGACATCAAATCATCTATTCACATGGATAGATTCGTACCACATCCATATTGGGACGAAGACCCTGGGTTGAGTTTTCACTTTGTTATCTTCTTTTCCGAGGCTATGAAGAAGATCATTTGAGCATGCTGATATATACACTATCACATAGATCCACATTGTATTAGTCCGTGGCTATGTTTTATCATCTCGTAGCTTCACTGTATTTTTTGTGGCTACGATCAGTTCATGTCATGGAGTTATGGATCCACATTGTATCTTTGGTAGCCATATCCTTAGTAAATATTTTTCATGGATCCACAGTGTATTGGTCGACGACCATGCTTTGAGTCATCTCGTATTCCAAGCATAGGTATGCCTACCTTGGAAATGGAACTTATATTAATATTGTTTGATGATTGTTTGCAGCTTCTGCTAGGTTCTCCAACTCCACACCCTTGCATTGAAGAATTGTAAAGTGTTTCGGCCATCGGTTTCTCTTCTGACCTCACACTTTAGGGGGAAATCTATCACAAATCAAAATGCCACACTTAAGTATCTCACCCTAAGTGTTGCAAGTGTTGTAAAAGTGTCGTATGCACCTTGGTAAGTGTCGTAAGTGTTGTCAAGTGTCGTATGCACCTTACTAAGTGTCACATGCACTTTTATATGTGTTCCTATGTGTTTTAACCCATTGAAACCATCAAAGAACATTTTCCATGATCCCTAAGTCATATTGGAGGAAGAAACCCATCATTTCAAGGGCATAAACAAACTTTTTACTTGAAAGATCGACCATTTTTTGGGCATTTTTGAAGGGTAGAACCCCTCTGGCCATGCTAGGGGAGTGCTACCCCATAGATTAGCACCCTATTTACCTTATTTATGGAGCACTGATCTAGTATCAATGCTCTGTCTCTAACTAGAGGGGAGCACTGATTTTGGTTAGAGGAAAATTTGGAGAATCCCGCCTCTTTCTAAGGACCAACTCTTGGGGATGAGGTTGGTTTGGATCAAATGCTATCCTATGGCACTATCCTAGGATCAGATACTAACTTAAAGGATTCATATCATCAACTAATACCCAAATATACTCATGGTGGTTGAGCCTCCCAAGCCTATAAAAGGATGACTTTCTAAGGGTGAAAGGGTGAAGCTTTTAGATATCAAACTTATGATCTTGGTAGCATCGTGAAATGGCTAGACGAGGGGAGATTGGAGGAGTGCTACATCATCATCCATGTTTGTAAGTATTCTCTTTGGGTTCTCATTCTAATATACTTGGCCTATTTCCTTCAATCTTGTGTATTCTTGCATGCGCTTGTCTACTGTTCTTTCAATCTTTGTAGATAAATTTATTTGATCTAATATTGTAGGGTAGGATTTCTTTATTTCTCTTTGTTGTCAATTTCATTTCAAGTATCAAGTTGTGCTAAGGAGTTTAGATATCAAGCTCGGATTGGAGGTAGAGAGGAAAAAATTCGAAACAAGGTGCATCACACCCTTTCTCCCTCTCTCTCTTTCTAATTAGTTAAACTAGATTCAAAGGGATGTTAGTGTCCACTTGTATTTTCCTGTCTTGGTATTAGGGCTTTGTAATCCAAGGGAAAACTCATCTATCCGCAGGGGAATATTTCCGTAACACTTAACTTCCCTTGTAGTTTCTTCATTACTCGTGCGAGTCTCCTCATCCAACACATTTCTCAATTGTTGCATCTGTTGGATGAGTGATTTGTCACACAATATGCATCCCACATGTTTGCATAGAGTCCCAACCATTGTATCCCATGTCCCTATCACCCCATCCAATGGGGTATTTAGAACTATTAATAAAATTGGTAAGATGTTAATTACATAAATGTGACCCTAGACATATAGATACATACTTATGCACACATGCATGGTGTTGGAGCAGGCCATTTTGGGTAAGTTTTGGGAATCACACAGAAGCGGATCACACGACAAGTCAACAAAGGAGAAACACACATGGAAGATAGTTAGTGTATTTTAATGATTCAGGGCGTAAAAGGTGGAAGTTAGTTAGGATTTTTGGGACATTTTGTCCACATTGTAATATGATAAGCCCCAATATATATATATGTATAAATAAGTATTGGTTTTGGGGTAGAAAGTAACATTGAAGGAGAGATAACATGAGTGAGTGAGTGAGTTAGTGAGTTGATCAACGAGATTTTTTGGCGGAGAGAGAATAAGGGAATGAGTGGATGAGTAGCTGATTACCTTGTAGGTTCAGTATTGTAGTTTTGTTGAGTTTATGAGTATGAGCTAAGTCGAATATCAGTTGAGAGGTATGCGTGCACTACAACATAGAACAACTTGGGAAGATTTGGGTTTTTACCGAGGATAATTGTATGAGCACAGTGCACACCCATTGTAAGGAAGACTATAAATGGATAATATAAGAAGCCAATCGTTGTGGACATATCCCAGTTTGGGGTGAACCACATTAAATCCTTGTGTTCTGATGTGTATGCTGTTAGGATGTATTTTTCTTTCTAATTCATTGCACACATAGAATGGATAATTAATGATGAGTATGAATACATATTTGATGGTTTTGCGCATATGTTTAATGGTTAAGTAGGATGATGTTATGGTTTTGTGCACATAATATATGAATGAATTTTAAGTAAATAGTAAGGATGAATGCCTCATGATATTCCCCATGACTATGGACAACTGTTTCCTGTAGTCCCCATATGTACCCTGGGTGAGACTTCACCTTATTGCAGGTGATGCAAAAAGGGATGGTATCTTTGGATTTGTTGGTAAATTAATGTTTAACCCTAGTTCTTCCCACTTTTCTCAAACAAATGGTTCCGTTGTCAGGATTGGGATCTGCGAATGAGGGGAATGTGGAGGCCTACTAAGGAGGATATCGAAGAATGGTTGAATACTAAGGAGATTGAGTTTGAAGTAGATCAGAATCATAATGTAATTATCAACGTAGATGAATGGTTACAAAGGTATGTGTTTACAAATTTGCATGAAATTAGTTTTGCTGAGTTCCCGAATAATTTAGCAAAGTAGATCCAAATATTTGTTGAACAACCTAGAAGATATCGAACTGGGGTTTCGAGGAACTAGACCCTTACATTGATTTGACAGGTTAATGGAGTAAGAAATAAGACATCACATGCAATTAGTTACTGGTTAGATAGAATGTTGGGAGGTTACATTACTGAATTTTCCATAGATTGTACTCAGTCGTACAGTACTACTGAGAGGGAATTATTTAAAGGACCGTGCGGAAGATACCTGAAGTCACTATCTACATGAATTAATATGTTGTGTTACAAAATATTTATGACCATGGAATCTAATTGCTAAGCACCTTTGCGCATATAGGGGGAATAGGGGTTGACCAGGGAATTTTCTGAGCATAGAGAGGGATGAAGAGAAGGAATGAGGAACAAATGGGCTGAGGCTACTGAGAGAAGAAGAGTGTGTGATGAATGAAGAGATCAGAGTATTGCATAGTGATAATATATTTAGATCAAATAAGAAGAAACTTGTAGCTGAGAGAGAGGGGAAACATAGTGAGATCGAGGAAAGAGACATTGGTGCAATATTCCATATCGAAGGAAATCTGTGCATAGAAGAGGAAAAAATCTGTTAGCTCAGTCCAATAGATGAGGATCCCATTAAGATTGGAATCTACATAAAACACATGACCCCGTGTGCATCACCAAGAACTAAGGTAAGATCATAAGTCTTGTCAATTGTAGTTTTTATCCCCTATCCCAGGGATAAATAAGGAGATTTTGTCTCGATGCCCATAGGTCCTAGACATGGAGTACCAAGATCCAAACAACTTGAGCTTGGCCCTGGAGGGCCCATGTTTTCTTTAGTGCATCCCATCTATCAACAACAAAAACATTCATCCCACCAACACAGTCCTGAAGTAGCAGTGGGTATTTCTCCATGAGGTAATGAGTTTGTGTATCATGGTATGTGTCACTCTGATTTTCGAAGCATTTGAATATGTTGCAGTGAACTCTCCTTTATTTCATAAAGTTTTCTAGGAAATTATGCTATTTAACTTGTTCATACCTGGGGGGTGAAATAATTCCATAGTAAGATGGTTCCCTGTTTTCCCTCAACCAAGTTTTGGAGAACCTTGGTCGTGTTAGACCATTTTTGGGACTTTGACAGGCTGGTCGAAGACAAAGCACCTCGATGAAGTGGAGATCATGGGATCTCGCCCCCTTTTGCGAGATTTTTGGGTTTTAGGGTTTATGTAATGGGTATAGGATGTAGAAACATGGGTCTTACCCATGTTTAGGTCCCTTTTTTAATGTATAAATAAGTATCTAGACGATGTAAGAAGGAGACCTAGTAGATATTAGTCATTGATCGAATTAGTGCATGGCTAGTTGGCTTTGTGCACGAATGTGTTAACGTTTGCAAAGCTAAGTGCAAGTGTTTTGTAAGTGATTTGTGCATAGACTGTTTAGAGGCTTTGTGCTTGGACCTAACTCAGGGAAGGAGGATCTGGCGAGGTGCACGCAGATCTCCTGTCCTATGCAGAGTTGGCATTGTGACTTGGTGCATGTAAGAAGATTGGAAGAGACTAATAAGAAGAGAAGAAGATTGGTGGATGTAGCCCCACAATGGGGTGAACCACGTATATCCCATGTCAATGTTCTTAGTGATATGGTGTTCATGCTGTTTATATACCTAATTTATTAATCTAGATGTATGATAGATCCAGTTGATGCTTAGTGCTTTATGATGTAAATGAATGCTAGATCTACTTTAATGCTATGTTTTGAATGATTAGATATTCTTGGATCTTGGTTGTCACTGCACTGATATTTAATTAGGGTTTTAACCTACAATGTGAATAAAGGAGTTAGAGACTAATGAATATTATTGGCTAAGTTCTCTGTTAAGTATTGTGATCATAGATCTGTGTCCCATCTAGGTTGTAGACACTTGAGTCCTACAAAACCCCCTACCTCTACCTCGGGTGAGACTTCATATGGTTCACAGGTGTTGCCGAAAAGGTCGGTAGTTAGGGTTTTGTTTGGGCGCTGTTGAAGCGTTGAACCCTGGGTCTACCCCTGTGTCAACAAATGGTTCCATTGCTGGGACGTGAAACTTTGATTGCAGGGAACTGAAGAAAAGAGAAATCTCTATGCATAGATATATTGCTGTAGTGTGCAATATTCTACTTGATTTGTGAAGCTCTTTGCTAAGAAGGGAATCAGATTTGAAGAAAAGAGGTAAGATATTAAAGATTTGTGCTATGGTAAAGGTAAGATAAGTGGAAATTTTTGTTTCGAAGGAATGGATCTAGGTATGTTGGATAGATTTTGTCCTAGTCTGAAAACTAGGGCACAACTAGAAGAGAGAAGATTTATTATGAATAAATCTGATAGAATTAATGAAAGATATGTTATTCCTATGCATAGAAAGAACTTTTGGACTAACAAGTGGATGCAGGATCCTAGAAAGATTTTTTTGCAGATTCATCATCGTGATCCCAATGCACAGTAGAAGAAAGGTTGGGGATCGTTTAAGAGAAAGAGAGGATTAACTCTTTGTTATGTTTGCAGAAGACCGAGACATCTTGCTAAGGAATGCCCTGGTACAGGTCCTATTTGTCTTTGCTGTAAATTTTTTGGTCATGAGGTTTTGGATTGTCCTAGAATGATCACTAAAGTTGAAAATATGAATATGAGACAAGAAAACCATGAAGAAGGTCAAGAGACTAAGGATATGCTAGAACACCAGAAAGAATTAGAAACAATATTATTGCAGATGAAAGAAACCTCGAGTGATCACAGAGACATTAGTTTACCAGAGATATTAAAAGAGAAGGAGTGCATAGAAATAAGAATAGGAGACTTCGACATAGACTATGTTCTGGATGAGGAAACACAGGTGAATATCATGACAGAAAGTACTTGGGAAATTTTGGGAAAGCCTGCTATGATTCCTTTATTAGGAGGAATAGGATTGTTTAAAGGAAATATGATAACCCTATGTGGAAGACTTACTCATGTACCTATGGTTTCTCATGGAGAATCGATGGAAGAAGAATTTGAGGTCGTTAATTTTGTTGAGAAAAAAAATCCTTTTGCACTTTTGTTAGGAAGGACCTAGATTGAGAAAGATCAAATCTGAAGGAAATAAGAAGAGGAAGCTATAGAATAGAAAAAACAAGAATTAATGGATTTCATGTCTAGGAGAATAACGCGCTTAATAGAAGAACAAGAGGCCAAGTCGAAGCAACCAAGGGCTAGAGAACTAGTTGTCAAGGTTGAAAGAACACAAGAAGGCTTAAAGAACCTGTCCATGCATAAGAGAAGAGCACCAACCCCTGAAGTAATAAGAGAAGCAGTATTCCACTTAGACCCCGTGAACGACCCTCAACAGCGAGAAGTTACTATGCTAAGAGAAGATAAGAATAAAAATGGAAAGAGGGATCCAACGACTCAGATCACATGAAAGAAGGCCAGAAATCTCAGCAAAAAGAAAACAAAGCTAGAAAAAATGCACAAGGTTCCAGAGAAGACTTCTCAGAAAGCAGGCTTGCAGGACTTGAACCTTGCTAGAATAGCAGAACAACACAAATGGGTACTTTGCCACAGTGAAGCAATATGACCGTTGGAGGTGTCGCAACCATTAGAATGACGCTCTAGAATGAATAGAAACACAGTTATTGCTAGACAGATTGCCATTAGACCATTGGGACCGTGCCATAACGAATGGATTGAGGCATTCCTGCCCATTGGAGGAATTCATTACGACTTTGTCTATTTAATCTGTCGAATGTCTCACCGTAGACACTTTTGCAAATTGTGATTATCTGATCCCACAAAGAACTGATTGCTATCGTGTTGTGCTTATTGAGACCTCACCACCCATTTTTATTACCTTGAGCATCTGTTTGCCTACCCGAGAAATTGACCATGAGTGTGTATGTCAGGAGAACGTAGCACAATAGAGAAGTCTGTAGAGGAAATATTGATTGACCTTATGACTGAGAAGGTCATGTCCATAGGAGTACAAGCCTTGTCAATGGGAGGATTGCAATCATCCCCCTCGACTGCACGACAATCCAGTCGATCTGGGCCATCCCGAACCACGACGAAGAAAAGAAGAAAGCATCGCGATGACCTGGTGAACACGAAGCTCATCCCGTCAGTCTTACCCGACTACATCCCGCCTCTCTTTGGTGCAGTTATTAGTGAAAAAATTCTAAGAGATTTAGAGTACACCCTCATCACTGCATACCTCCCGAAGGGGATACGCGTAGTGGGACCACAACTAGGACTAATCCCTGACTTTAAGATCAATGACTTTAACTAGGGATACATGAAGAATTATGCGCTGCTCGCACCACATAAGTACTTGATAAGACAATAAGGAAGAAGTTGAATATAGTCCCCTAGATATGGACTAAGGAGATCGTGAGGTCCACCATCCTCAACGTCATGAAGATAACCCACTTTGGAAGACATCAGGAGGTTAACGCGTGCTTTAAACTCCTCCTGTCGTGCTACCATGGAGGTTATCTATGGTTATACAGGTGCGTGACTATGGATATGATGTTGATCTACATGATCACTGGATTAAGCATGCAGGGACTAGACCCTCATAAATTCTACCCAGGGAAGGCTGTAGATCGCACCCTAGCACAATGAATTAAGGACACCTACGGAGATGTGGAGAAGGGGAAGCAAGGATACAAGGTATCCTCCATCCAATATGGTGTAGTGTTCCTAGATTTCCAATTGATTTCTAGTAAGCTCATTAGGAAGAACATAACATAGCAAGTTAGGGTGTTCATCGTCGGCCTCATAGGAAAGTGCGTTGAAGGGATGCAGATGAACTAGGCGAGCTACCTCGTCAACCAGTTAGAGAAGGATTGTCACAAAGTGCAGGACCAGGGATACAAGTTTCACTTCAGCTGGCTGTTGATTCTCATTGCCTTTGTTTCTTGGGAGATGCCGAAGGGAGCGACCTTCCCTGAAGTCGAGCCGTCCGAACCACTAGCTGCGAGGTTCACCACCTTATGGTATTCAAGTGATATGGAAAAGCAGTGGCAGTTAAATGTTGTCTTCCACACTTACTACTTACAACTCACATGAGCCATTGAGTCATTTCCCCAAATGACTCCGAATACCTTGCATACTTACATTACAATAGAGAAGTTCCATGTAGACAGACACTTCACTTACATCACTGCATGCAGAGATGAAAGAAAGGAGGAGATGCAGTCGTATTACAAATTATCCGATGAAAACATGGAGGAGATAACCAAGAAATGGCCGACTGAATTCCTTGTACCAGTCGAATAGACATAGCTCTCCAATCCCAATATCACCGGAATTCCTGTGGTCACCCATGAAGAATATGATGGACTGAGTAGCACCAAAAAGAATAAGAAGAAGGAAGAGTTACATGAAATAAACAACACATCGAAGGAAACTGCATCTGATTCACCCAGAGGAGGAGGAAACAACGAAGTAAACCAGGAAGAGGAAGTGGAAGAAGACAAGAAGGAAAAGTGAAAAGTGACACCGCCTAAGGATCCCCCTAAGAAAGCCGAGACATCAAAGAAAAGAAAGGTTTCTTTGAAGAAACCTTCATCATGGAAGAAGTCACGAGCCAACAAACCAAAGTCACAGACTGTGCTCATAGTGAATGACATTGACCTCATCATCGCAGATGTAGCAGACACTTCGGAGGATATTTTGCAACAAAATCAATCCAAGAAGGAAACAATTTATGAAAGGATCGAGGTGGAGATGAAAGGGGTACAACAATCCCTCTATTTGAGTCACGCAGTGTCAACTGCGCCATCTTCATCAGAAGGTGCATAATTTGGAGATGAACCCACCCAATTGCGAAGGATAGAAGATGATACAGAGGCTCGCCTTCGACGAGTATAGGAAGAAAAGGAACAAGCCACAGAGCCCTTGAAGCAAGAAAAGGATGAAACCCTAGAGAAAATTTGGGTTGCGAAGCAAGAGAAATATGACCTTCGAGCGAAGTTTGAAGAGGATAAAGAGCATATCCATAGAGAAAAAGACCAGTTGTTCACAGAGCAGACTACGGTCAAGGAGGCAGTGGCTAGAGCACTTTGCTCTATGTCGGGTTTGGTGCAAATGGAAGAGGAGACAACTGAGAGCCAAGTGGGAAAGCTTGCTAAAGCCATTCAGCAGCTTCAAGCGAGAGTAGTAGAGCTAGAACTGCAAGCAGTGCTGAGCACTCCACAGGAAGTGCGAGGTCAACGGGAAGAAACTTCCAGGAGCGCAGTAGAAAGAATCAGGGTGTTAGCCGCAGAATGCAAGCGGCTCAGTAACCGAAGTGCACAGACTTACGAGTGCCTTGCATAAGACCCAGAGCTGAGGAGATTGGAGGCACAACTCCAGGAGGTGAAGCAATAGGCATCGACAGTGCAAGTGCAGTTGAATCTTCTTACCACAGTGGAGAATATTAAAAGGTCACAGGAGCAGCGTGCAGTTCAACAACAGGTTAATACCATTCAGAGTAGATTCATGGAAGTGACCTAGAGACTCCAACCAGTGCAGAACGAAAACTCCACACTTTTTGAAGAGATTGAGGGACAAGGATCACAATTAGAATAGGTGGTCACCACAGTGGAACAACACCTGGACGGGCTTGTCACCGAGCAAGTCATTCAAGAGTTCACCAAGCAGGAGGCTCTGGCGAAGTAAAAAGTCGAGGTAGCTCGAGGCCTTCAAAGTAGAGTTGCCCAAATCAGAGTGACTCGGGATGAGTCACAAGTGAGTGTTGGGGGCCTATTGGCCCTCAACCAAGTTTTGGAGAACCTTGGTTGTTTTCGACCAGTTTTGGGACTTCAACAGGATGGTCGAAGACAGAGTGCCCCGACGAAGCGGAGATCATGGGATATCGCCCCCTTTTGCTGGCATTTTGGGTTTTAGGGTTTATGTAATGGGTATGGAATATCGGCCCATGTGTCTTACCCATGTTTAGGCCCCTTTTGTAATGTATAAATAAGTAGCTATATGATGTAAGAAGGAGACCTAGTAGTTACTAGTCATGGATCGACTTAGTGCATGGCTAGTTGTCTTTGTGCACAAACGTGTTAAGGTTTGCAGAGCTAAGTGCAAGTATTTTGTGCACAAAATGTGTAGAGGCTCTGTGCTTGGACCTAACTCAGGGAAGGAGGATCTGGCAAGGTGTGCGTAGATCTCCTATCCTATGCGGAGTTGGCATTGTGGCTTGGTGCATGTAAGATTATTGGAAGAGACTAATAAGAAGAGAATAAGATTGGTGGACATAGCCCCACACTTGGGTGAACCACGTATATCCTATGTCAATGTGCTTTGTGCTATGGTGTTCATGTTGTTTATATACCTAATTGCTTAATCTAGATGTATGATAGATCTAGTTTATGATTAGTGCTTTATGATGTAAATGAATGTTAGATATACTTTAATGTTATGTGTTGAATGATTAGATATGCTTGGATCTTGGTTTTCACTGCGCTGATATGTAATTAGGGTTTTAACTTGCAATGTGAATAAAGGATTTAGAGACTAATGAATATTATTGGCTAAGTGCTTTGTTAAGTATTGTGATCACAGATTTGTGTCCTAGCTAGGTTGTAGACACTTGAGTCCTGCAACCCCCCCTGCCTCTACCTCGGGTGAGACTTCATCTTCTTTGTAGGTGTTGCTGAAAGGGTCATTAGTTAGGGTTTTATTGGTGTGATTTTGAAGTGTTGAACCTTGGGTCTACCCCTATGCCAACATTCCATTTAGGATGAATTTCCACTGGGTAGTTCTATGAAATTTCATCGTCCATTCCTTTCGTACTTACCATTTTTCATCATTATCCCTCTCATCTTCCCCTATATTTGTTCGGGCATTGGGTTTTCCACACTAGGAAGGGTTGTACCTTGCCTTGTGGGAAGAAGGGGCTAAAGGCCCAGAGGGTAAAAGTAGCTGGCAAGAGTTAAAAGACAAAATAAAACCTTTGAGATGCTTCACCTAGGGATTCCTAAGAAAACAATAAAAGGCTTCTCAGTAAGAAAAAGGGACCCATAAGATAAAATAAAACTCAAGGTATTTTTGGTGGATGGGAGGTCTCATCATGAGCTGACCTATTAGGTCCATGTGCATGTAGCGGTATGAAACTACCATCTATCTAGTCACCAAACCAAGGTAGTCTCTCTTGGTGGCAAATCCAAGAGAAAGAGGGTCTCATCACGAGCCAACATTCTCATCTCTATGAAGTTCTTGTGGGTAACACTATCACCATTGGTCACCACGCCAGGACAGTGTCCCCCAAATTTTCCCTTGAAAAGAAAAAGCAATAAGAAAAATAATAAAAGGCATCAAATGGGCTAGGAAACAATGGCATCCATGACAAGGTGCAACTCGCCCTCTACATAGGCACCCACAAGCAATACCTACATTTCCATATTATCACTGCACCCTTTTCCCAAACATTTCCCCTACACCATTTCACACACTTACATGACGTAGATTGGTATTCACCTAGGAAACACCCAAAACTTGAGGATTATTAGCCCAATACGACACCCTGAGACCCTCTCCAAACCTGAATTGTTAAACTGCATAATGTCTTTGAGAATTTTTCTGGGTAAAGGGGGGTTTGATGCACATGTTTGGGTAATTTGATTATTGGATGTGATTGACATTTCTATGATCCATGTGACTTATGATCCCATGGAGGGCGTACTTTTTTTTGCTGTAGGACCATGCTCGATCGATAGGTACATATGGGGAGATGATTAGCTTAGACCTCCATGGGGCTGAAAGCCCATAAATGGATGTTGTGACTCGAGCCAGGGGCAGAGAGATGTCAAATACTTGCACTAGGGAAAAGGAAGGACATTTCACCAGAGACACTCTGGCATACCTAGACCCAGGGAGATCTTTCTCTTCCACTTGGACATTGGCCTTGGAAGGCCCATGGCATCACCATTGTGACCCAAGATGTCACCCAATGTTAGGATTGGCATTTTGAAGGCAATTGTATGCTAATTGGCATGTGTGTCATCATATAGGGGCTTGGAAGGCCCAACATTTTTCATATGAGGTCCAACATTTCACCCAGGAGGCTCAACATCACCCTAGAAGGGCATGGTGTCACCTCTAAAGATGCTTTTAGGGTTTAATTATTTTAATGTGTAAAAATTGGAATTTTCATGTAATTTGGCCATGTCGGCCTTTTCATGACCTAATTGTAATTAAAGGTCATTGATATTGTATAAATAAGAAATAAAAATCTCATTTTATTTCATCATTCATTCATCACACAAGTGGTGGTCTGAAATTTGTCCCTCTTTAAGGGTTATTGGCTGAAATCTAGTGGTGCACACTTCTTGGAGGAGGCATTTCTTGGTGTATTTTGGAAAATTTTCATGTGGAGGATATTCAACTAGGGTTTATGCTTGATTATTCTTGGTGAAGTAAGTGGAAACTATGCATTTATTTATTGTGAATGTCTGCTTATGGTTAATTTACTTGTTTCATGTATAATATTATGAAATTGCTTGCTTGAAACCCTAGGAGAAAGACATATGTTATTATCTTTTTCTCTATAATATTCCACTTGTCAAAATTTCTTGAAAGGCACCTATCTTGAAGTAGATACTAGATACCTACCATTGTAGCACTCTAGTAACCCTACTTCCTTGCCCATTGCATATTTTATTTTCAATTTGTCCAAGGAAAAGAGAAATCACTAGGGCCTAACTTTTCTTACTTTCTAGAAATTACCTCTAGGAGTTGGATTTTTGAGGCCTTGGGATACCAACACCTCTCTCATCCTCTCCATCCCTTTTGACTAAATATTATGATTTCTATTTTCCTCTAAGACTTTCTTCTGCGACTCCATTATCCTAGAAAGGCACTAGTCTACCATTTGCAAGTGTTGATTGATCAACAATTTTCAGAATCTCTTCTCTTGAACACCCACTAGCTTCTACTAACCTTAGTTTAGCCTAAATCATTAAACTACTTGTTTATGTTGCAAAATATTGCTACAACCATATAACAACAACAAATTAACCTTAAAAGTAACATATTATGCTAGCTAGATGTTGCTAAAATGGCTTGTGACTATTTATTATCAAATTGCCTAGTTCAAGTCTTTATTCTAACATTTTAGAGAATAAATCTTGTGGTTGTAAATTACGTATTGCTGTTATAAATTGTGCAAGTTTTATATCAGCTAGTATATTTCTTAAAATTTCATTGTCTTATGAAGCACTAACATGATTTTGGTTCTTGGAAAGTGCCCTTTTTTGCCTTGTTGTCTTGTTATGGGTAGGTACACAATATTATTTAATTGCTTCATCTCTATAAGACATAAAGAACCTTTTTGATTTGAGTGATATGTGAGAGGGGAAGGATTTCCTTGTGTTATTTTCCTTAGCCTTCTCAAACCCCCAGGTCACTGGGGATGTCTCCCCTAGGGTAGTCTTGACATACTCCTAAATAGAAAGGGATATCTTATTAAGGTGACACTGATAGGTTATTCCCAGTTATGCCAATTGTGTATCCACTTTCCTTGAGATTTTGGGAAAGTACAAATTGTACAATAACATTTTGGCATCGTTTCCGGGGAACACCGAGTCAATATTCCTCAACGATACATTTTTGGTAATCCTTTCCCTCAAATTATTTTATCTTATGAAGCTTACTTGGCGACTCCACTGAGGGTGTGTCCCTCTTTTCCATTTGATGATCCCTAGAAGGATTATCTGGAGACTCCACTAATGATTAAGATAAACATGGCTTCAGAATGGGACCCAGGAAATTTTAAACCCTTGGATATGAGTAAAATTCCAGGTTACCCTCGACAAATACCCCCAAGTATGAAAAATGGCTCCCTAGATTCACTGGTAGTGATGGGGTTAGGGATGAAAATCACATGGATAAATTTTTGGATTTCTTTCAACTCCACCCTATTAGTGATGATGCTGAGGATTTGGCAATGAAAAATTTCTCTGCCACTCTTCATGGAAATGATAGGAAATGGTATGATGATCGCTCTGATGCTAGCATCACATCTATGGACCAGTTAGAAGAAACCTTTCTCAAGAGATGGGGTATTAAATTATAATATATCCAAATTCTACTAAAAATACTCAAGTATATAAAAAAAACTAAGAATGATATTGTTAGGGAATTCCAGGCTAGGTTTGAGAATTTGCTATATCAGATTCCTAGAAGCCATCGTCCTGGAGACAAATACCTCGTTTATCTGTATACCAATTCACTCTTAGTGAATTTAGGGTTCCTCATCAATAAAAAGGGGCCAAAAACAATCGATGATTCCTATTACATGGCCATACAAATCGAGGTGAATATCTCTTTGTTCAATAGAAAACACATATTTTCTCTAGAAACCAGATTTGATGACCCCAAAGGTACCCCATATACTCTTATTCTGGAGAGATTAGTTTCCCTTGAGATTTTTGAAAGAATGGAACAAGTCATTGACGAACATGAGGTTGAGGAGAAGGATCCTAATGAAAGTTTCCAATCCCATGAGGAAGACCACGAATTTACTCATTCTTCTACCAAGGATAATGAAGACCTGGTTGAAGAGTGAGAGCCTAAAGATATCAAACATGATGATGAAGTATTAATGTGTGCTCCTCCCTCTTATGAAGCCATCCAAGATCCTATTCCTTCTGTGAAGAAATAAGAGGTTGGGGTTAGTCATTTTCCCTTCCAGGTTCTTGATGATACTTTATTCTATGATTCAAAAGGTGAAGAAGAAAAGGAACCCTCAAACGACCTGGATCCTCCATATTGTGAAGCTAAATACATGAGGGGAAATCACGAGGATGAGACAATAGTTCTTTCTCTCCCATTTGATGAATTCATACAAGCTATTGATGCTCCTGCACAAGAAGAAGTAAACACAATAAATTATCTCCATTTCCAAGATTCTGATGATATTTTATTTTATGATTTGGAAAGAGAATAAATATTAGAGGAGCCCTTGGATGCATTGAATCCTTCATGTAATAAAAAAGGTAAAGACATTTTTGATAATATTGATGATTTCATACATGTTGGGAGATGTAGATGGGATGTGATTGGTTATGATGGGGATCTGATTTATGACCTTGAGGGTCATTTCCAAAAGTTGTCTTTACAACTATCATATGAAATTACTACTAATTTTGACATTTGGAAACAAGGAGATGATGAGTTTGCAGATGATTTCCAAGCACCCAAGGGTGACCTAGCTATATTCTCTCATGATGGTTTTCGGTCATACCTTGAGGATTTTGACGAGTATTCTTCTCAGCACTTGAATTTATTCCATGAAGAAGATGATCAACCACCATTGTGTTCAAATATTGATAAAGGTGAGGACATTGCTTTCCCAAAGAAGGATCCTTGTGACAAGGTTTTCCATCTCCCTTCGATTACTTTACCTTTCTATGTCACCAAAGGTGTAGTTTGGAAACATGTCCTTTCTCTTAATTTTTCTCCAGGGTAAAGCCTACTTTTAGAATTCAAGGTTAGGTTGAACACCTTAAGAAGAAATTCATTATCTTAGTCTTTGAGCCTTCCCTTAAGAAATTGTCATTCATCCTCCAGGTTATTACTAGTCCCTTCCTAGACCTTAAGATGTGAATATGACCAAGGTAACCATCCTTTGGACTCATTGAGTCAGTCTTTTGAACCTTTGATTTTTCACGATCCCTTTCTAAGATGGATTGAGCACTTTCCTGAGAGTGTGATGTGGCATACTTTTGTCCCTCCCTCCCGTCTCCATGAGCTAGAATTTACAATTTTCTATGATACAATACATTTTATAACTCATGTTATTTGTGTGCTTGACTTATCATTGTTTTGGTTTATGATGAAGCAGAGAGGTAGGTATTATGAGACATTGCTAGGATGGTTTCACTAGCTATTTGACTACACCTAGAATTCAACCAACATGTAAGTAGAGGTAAGTTAGGTAGGCATTTGCATTCATTGTATACACCATATGCATATCATAATAGAGTAGTATAGTGGTAGTTTCATTTCATTTTGTATATATATGATTTCTTAATTTTATTCCATTGTATCACATATGAGCGAGGGGTGATATCACCACCCTAAAGATTACTAATTCATTTTTTTGATATCTAGCAGATACAAGTCATGCCAGATATGCTGAGGTTCTCATGCGCTCTACAATGAGCACATGTCCCCGAGTTGGAGCCATATGTTATCCCCTATCCTAGGGATAACTAAGGAGATTATGTCTCGAGGCCCACAGGTCCTAGACATGGACTACCAAGAGCCAGACAACTTGAGCCTAGCCCTAGAGGGCCCATCTTTTCTTCAGTGCATCCCATATATCAACAACAACAACATCAATCCCACTAGCCTGGTCCTGAAGTGGCAGTGGGTCTTTCACCATGAGGTAATGAGTCCGGGTATCATGGCAGTCACTTTGATTTTCGAAGCATTTGAATATGTTTCATTGAACTCTCCTTTATTTCATAACGTTTGCTAGGAAATTATGCTCTTTAACTTGTTCATGCTTGGGGGGTGACATAATTCCATAGTAAGTTGGTTCCCTTTAGGATGAGTTTCCACTGGGTGGGTCTATGAAATGTCATCACCCATTCCTTCCATACTTACCATTTTTCATCATTATCCCTCTCATCTTCTCGTACCTTTGTTTGAGCATTGGGTTTTCCACACTAGGAAGGGTTGTACCTTGCCTTGTGGGAAGAAGGGGATAAAGGCCCAGAGGGTAAAAGTAGCGGGCAAGAGTTAAAATCCAAAATAAAACCTTTGAGATGCTTCACCCAGGGATTCTCGAGAAAACAATAAAAGGATTCTCAGTAAGAAAGGGGACCTATAAGATAAAATAAAACTAAAGGTCTAGTTGGTGGATGGGAGGTCTCATCATGAGTCGACCTATTAGGTACATGGACATGTAGCGGTATGACACTACCATATATCTAGTCACAAAACCAAGGTAGTGGATCTTGGTGGCATAGCCAAGAGAATGGGGGTCTCATCACGATCCAACCTTCTCATCTCCATGAAGTTCTTGTGGGTAACACTGTCACCACTGGTCACCACGTTAGGACAGTGTCCCCAAACTTTTCCCTTGAAAAGAAAAAGCAATAAGACAAAGAATAAAAGGCATCGAATGGGATAGGAAACAATGGAATCCATGACAAGGTGCAACTCTCCCTCTACAGAGGCACCCACATGCAAGACCTACATTTCTCTGTTATCACTGCACCCTTTGCCCAAACATTTCCACTACACCATTTCACACACTTACATGACCTAGATTGGTCTTCACCTGGGAAACAACCCAAAATTGAGGAGGATTAACCCAATAGGACATCCCAAGACCCTATTCAAACATGACTTGTTAAACTGCATAACGTCTTTGAGCATTTGTTTGGGTAAAGGGGGGTTTGATGCACGTGTTTGGGTAATTTGATTATTGGATGTGATTGACATTGCTATGATCCCTCTGACTTATGAGCCCATGGAGGGCGTAATTTTTGTTGCTATAGGACCATGCTCGATGGATAGGTACATATGGGGAGATGATTAACTTAGACATCCATAGGGATTAAATCCCACAGATGGATGTTGTGACCCTAGCCAGGGGCAAAGAGATGTCAAAGACTTGCACCAGGGAAAAGGAAGGACATTTCACTGGAGACACTCTCGCAGACTTAGACCCAGGGGGATATTTATCTTCCACTTGGAATTTGGCCTTGGGAGGCCCATGATATCACCATTGAGACCCTAGACATCATCCAATGTCAGGATTGACATTTTGGAGGTAGTTGTCTGCTAATTGGCATGTGTGGCATCATTTAGGGGATTGGAAGGACCAAGGTTTTGCAGATGAGGCCCAACATTTCACCCAGGAGGATCAACGTCACCCTATAAGGGCACGACGTCACCTCTAAAGATGATTTTAGGGTTTAATTATTTTAATTTGTGTAAAAACTATGTTTTTCATGTAATTTGTCCATGTCAGCCTTTTCATGACCTAATTGTAATTAAAGGTCATTGATATTGTAGAAATAGGCGATAAAAATCTCATTTTATTTCATCATTCACTCATCACACAAGTGGTGGTATAAAATTCAATCCTCTTTAAGTGTTATTGGCTGAAATATAGTGGTGCGCACTTCTTGGAGGAGGCATTTCTTGGTGTATTTTAGAAAATTTTCATGTGGAGGATCTTCAACTAGGGTTTATGCTTGATTATTATTGGTGAAGTAAGTTGAAAATATTCATTTATTTATTGTGAATGAATTCTTATGGTTAATTTAATTGTTTCATGTCTAATATTATGAAATTGCTTGATGGAAACCCTAGGAGAAAGACATATCTTACTATCTTTTTCTCTATAGTCTTCCACTTGTCAAAATTTCTTGAAGGGAAACTATATTGAAGAAGATACTAGAGCCCTACCATTGTATCACTCTATTAACCCTACTTCCTTTCCCATTGCATATTTTATTTTCAATTTGTCCATGGAAAAGAGAAATCGCTAGGGCCTAACTTTTGTTACTTTCTAGCAATTACCTCTAGGAGTTGGATTTTTGAGGCCCTGGGATACCAACACCTCTCTCATCCTCTCCATCCCCTTTGACTAAATATTATCATTGTTTTTTTACTCTAAAACTTGTTATTTCCATCATTGACTCCATTACCCTGGAAAGGCACTAGTCTACCATTTACAAGTGTTGATTGATCAACAATTTTTAGAATATCTTCTCTTGAAAACCCACTAACTTCTACTAACCTTAGTTTAGCCTAAATCATTAACCTACTTGTTTCTGTTGAAAAAGATTGCGATAACCATCTAAAAAAAACAAATTAACCTTAAAAGTGACATATTATGCTAGCTAGATGTTTCTAAAACTGCTTGTGACTATTTATTATCAAATTTCCTAGTTCAAGTCCTTATTCTAGCATTTTAGAGCATAAATATTGTGGTTGTTGTAAATTACTTATTGCTGTTATAAATTATTACATTGTTGCAAGTTTTATATCAGCTAGTACATTTATTAAAATTTCATTGTCTTATGAAGCACTAACATCATTTTGGTACTTGGAAAGTGCCCCCTTTTTCCTTGTTGTCTTGTTCTGGGCAGGCACACAATATTATTTATTTGCTTCATCTTTATAAGACATAAAGAACCCCTTTGATTTGAGTGATTTGTGAAAGGGGAAGGATTTCCTTTTATTATTTTCGTTAGCCTTCTCAAACCCCCAGGTCACTGGGGACGTCTCCCCTAGGGTAGTATTGACATACTCCTAAATAGAAAGGAATCTCCTATTAAGGTGACAGTGATAGGTTATTCCGAGTTACGCCAATTATGTATCCACTTTCCTTGTGCTTTTGGGCAAGTACAAATTGTGAGTTAACAATAGTTAGTGAAGGAAGTAAATTTAGTACTATAAGTAATCAAAATAGTGGAAGTAGTACAAAGAGTGAGAATCAATTAATGTTACCAGAAAATATTACTGCACATAATAAGATGGCGGGGGTAGATCCCACATTAAGTATGCCTCTCTTTCAAGGGGATGTTTTGGAAGACCTCAAACAACATTTGTTCATTTGTGACACAATATGGACTTTTAAGAACATCTAGGATGATGATGTGAAGATTGAACAGTTGGCAATGACCTTCAGAGATCGCAAATTATTATGGTATATGAATTATCATAATACCACACCTGGAGGTCAGACGAGAACATTGACAGAGGTAAGACAAGCCTTGTTGAAAGAATTCCAGAAGCCTAAGTCTTAGTCGCAGTGTATTACAAAGCTAAAGGATATCAAGAAGATACTAAATGAACTAGTATGGTACTATGTTAAAAGGTTTAAGATATTGAAAGATCGCTTAATGTTCCAGATTCCATATGAACAACACAAGGAGTCATTTATTGCAGGATTGTTTCCATATATCCCCTTCCCTTTGACAAAGAAAAATATTGCATCACATGAAGAAGATATGGAAATTACTATGATATTAGAAGCATCCCCTGTAGCAGAAAATAACACAGGGACGGCTCAAGTTCAGTCACAGTTGGCTGCACTGACTATTTAGTTACAATAAATTATGAAAGGAAAATAAACGTGTGAGGGAGTCTGGTTTATTACATGTAGAACATAGGGTCACCATAAATATGAATGCCCATATTTTCAGTAGTATTTAAATATGGGATCTCTGAATCCATTAGGGTTATGGTGTGAAATTTGTAAAATGGTGGGTCACCACCCTCATAATTTCCCGTTGATGTAGAAGTAATAGAGCACTGTTAGAAATTTATTTTGTAACTTTTTCAAGTCTGCCAGACATGAAGAGAAGGATTTCCGTGCATTTGAATTGATGAGATAACACACTGAAGATGAATATATAGTATAAGTATAAGAACTAGAAGGAGGAGTCCCATTGTTTTAATAACCCCATAGGAGGTGATAATCAAGGAGGCAAAGGAGGCTTCAGAGGTTGCATACTAGGAGGATTTGGCAAAGGAAGAGGACCTATCATATTTTATAACTGTAATCAACCTGGACACTTAAAACATGACTTTTTGAACCATTGCATGACGTGTACTTATTGCAGAGAACTAGACCATGCAACAAAGGATTTTCCATAGTTGATCGTGAAATGGTAATAAATGAGGAATGAAAATGTATAGATGATTACAATAGAAGCATGCGATGAAAAAACTAAGATAACAACAATTATGCATGGAGGGATGAGAACTAGAGTGGATGCAATGAATCAAGGGAATATAATCCACCAGTGGGTAAGAAAAGAAACAGAGCGACTTCCATTGTTTGATCCTCAAAATGAGAAAGAGACCTACCAACAAGAAAGAAACGAATTAATTGGAGCATACTAGATAGCATCAACTTCAATTATTCCACCCTTGCATGATAGACCATCGATGTTTTATATGCCTCCAGTATATGACCCTTGAGAAAGGCACGTTGAAAAGGTAGGTACTTTGAAATATTTATTAAGAAGTTGTTTAGAATTAATGAAGGATGAATCTTCTTTAAGCATGCTACATGGAATGATTGATCATTGCACCAAAGAAAAAGAGATACCTAGCACACACCAAGCAATTAACCAAGTGCATCGTGATAAGAGAACGAATCGGGAATTTCGACTCAATGCACAAATAGGGAACTATAACATGGACAATATAATTCTAGACCTAGGCTCTGATGTGAATGTGTTCCCAAGGTATACTTGGGAAATGATGGGCCAACCAAAGCTGAGTTGGTCTCCTATCTAGGTGATATTAGCAAACCATCATAAAATTGTTCCAATTGGAAGGTTGATAGGGGTAAGTGTCAATATTGATGGAGTGCACAGTGTAGTAGACTTTGAAGTGATTGAAAGAGTAGATGGTAGTACACCTTATCCAACACTTTTGGGACTTGATTGGGATTTTGATAATCAAAATATCAATGTTATAAAGAAAATAAATATGGTATTCGAATTAGAATACTTGAAGGTTACTGCGCTGTTAGATCCTACTGAAGGAAGGATATATGTAGATCCAACAAAGATAAAAGAACTTGACAATATGTATAATATGATTGTGTAGATTGATGATTATGTGAATCCTATAGCTGAAGGCGTACTTAGTTGGAGAAGTATCAATTCATGTGCGTCAGTCTCAAAAGAAGATCTTAAGAATTGGCAACAAATATTGCACGAGGTGTCTACAAGGAAATGTGCTAGGATTACCTATGCATTGCAATGGATTGGAATTGAGATATGTGAAACTACAAGTTATGATGTACTAATTAATGTAGTTTATTTTATAAGAGAGTTTGAGTTGAAAATATCAGATCAATATAGACTACTAGATTTGGATGTTGCGCCTAAAGAAAACCCCACGAGGTGGTGGGCTATGCATAAGGATGGAATAAAATATTGGTAGAAGTGAATTTTTTTATTACAAGTCAGATTCATAATAGAGAATGAAAGTATCATGAAAAAGTATAATGGGTTAAGTTTCTCAACAGACCATATTATGAAGTCTACTGCGACGTGGAGATCGGTACCTCAACAATGATTTATGCATTTATTTGTGCATACTCTAGATACTACTCCAAATAATTGGTACATAGAACTAGAAGTGTACTTAGATGATTGGACAATATTTATTCTATTGAAATATCATGTTGAAACTTTGTTCTTAATGTTGGATAGGTGTAGGCAGTACCAGATCTCATTGAATTTGAAGAAATTATTTTTTTGTGCGCCTTTTGGAATATTGTTGGGCCATGTGGTGAGTAAATAGGGAGTGTTAGTTGATCCTGTGAATATAGCTGTGATTGTTGATTTTCCACCACCAACTTTAGTACGATATTTGAAATCTACATTGGGTCATACAAGATACTATAGAAAGTTCATCAGAGGATATGTGTAGATCACAACCCCTATGGAGAATTTTATAAAGAAGGAAGTTAAGTATCAGTGGAATGAAGAATGTTAGAAGAGTCTGGATACATTGAAACACAAGATGGTCACTGCATCGATTCTAGTTTTTCCTGATTGGAGCAAGGAATTTCATGTTCATGTGGATGCATCATATATAAATTTGGGAGAATTTTTGGTGCAACCAGGTAAAGGAGATTTAGACCATCCTATTTCATTTGAAAGTAGGAATTTATCCTCTACATAACATAATGAAACTACGACAGAATGAGAAGGATTGGCCATGGTGTATGCCTTGCAAAATTTTAGACACTATCTTTTGGGATCTCACTTTAAGATGTATATATGCCATTCTACGCTGAGATACCTATTTAACAAACCGATGTTGGGGGGAAGAATATTCATATGGATATTATTGTTCTAGGAATATGGCTTTGAGGTGATCGTGAAACCATGGAAATTTAACTCATGACTGGATCACTTATCATGCATACCACTAGGTGAAGATGCAAGAAACCTAGATGATAGTTTATCAGACGAACACCTATTTGCAGTTCATATGGTTGATAACTATTTTTTATACATAGTTAATTTCTTGAGTATGGGAGTAGCCCCTCCATAGTTTACAATTGTGTAGAAGAAGAAATTAGTCATGAAGGCCACAAACTATCAGCTGGTAGCAGGAAATTTATACAAGTTAGGATCAAACAAAATTATTTGACAATGTATATTAGAGCATGAAAGGCATTTGATCCTCTCATAGGTGAAAGAAGGAGTTGTAGGAGGAAATTACAAAACAAAGTAAACAACTCAGAATATTTTTCACACAATATTATGGTGGCCTACCTTGCATAAATAAGCCAAGGAATTCTTTCAGAGTTGTGATGTGTGCCAGAGACTTGGGAAGCCTTCCAGGAGAGATGAAATTCCCTTAGTACCACAAGTAACATTACCATATTTTGACAAATGGGAAGTGGAATTTGCTGGGTTGATTAATTTACCAACTAATAGGTCATAAACGAGGTACATCATTACCACAATAGACTATTTCACTAGATGGGCCAAGGCAGAATTAGTCAGAGACTACAACGCGAAGACAACTTCATAATTTTTGTTTGAAAATGTGGTGACAAGGTTTGGATGCCCAAGAGTACTTATGAGTGATCAAGGAACTCACTTTTTGAATAGGATGATTGTAGAATTGACAAATGAGTTTTAGATCCATCATCAAAAGAGCACCCCATGTCACCCTCAGGAAAATGGCACATTAGAGTATTTCAATAAGATCCTATAACATGCATTAACAAAGTTTTGTAATATAAGTTGGGACGATTGGGACTTGACAATTCCAAAAGTGTTATGGGAATATAGGACTATAATAAATAATTTGACATGACAGACTTCATTTAGATCGACATATGGTCAATAAGCTATGATTCCTATGGAGTTTATTGTACTTATTCTCCGCATTGTTGCGATGGTAGAGCTTACATATTATGGTGCAATGGAGAAGAGACTATTAGAACTAGTAGAACTCGAAGAAAACCAATTTGTCGTAGGTTTCCATCAGTAAGTGCAGAAAGTGTGTGAGAAATCTTGGCATGACAAGCACATTAAATAGAAGAAGTTTTAGATAGGAGACTTAGTGTTACTTTATGACAACAAGTTTTTGCAACACCCAGGGAAGTTTCAGATGCATTGGTTGGGACCATATGTGATCAGGTTTGTGACAAATGCAATTGTTGTTTAGTTGGAGAAGCTGAATGGATAACCTATGGAAGGACTAGTTAACGATAGTCAGCTGAAACTATATAGGGATAGCCAGGCTTCCACGCACTATTCCAAAATTCATAGAAGGTGTACTGTAGTCCTTGTATAATAGTGCATTATAAAAAGAAAAAGAATAAAATAAATAAAGGAGTTTGAAGGTTGGAAGTATGAATCAGAAAATGACATAGATAAGAAAGAGGGAGGAGAACTATGAAGAAAGGAGAAGGAGCGTATGAGGAAAGAAGGTAAGGTTGGATATTCATGCAGATGATAGTTGAAGGCATTAAAGATCAAAATTGAAGGGAAAAGTATTTAAGAGAGGACATGATGATGCAGTAGTGGCGCTGTGTAATCATAAATGAAGAATGGCAAGAAGGTTTTGACAAGCTGGAAAATACAACAAATAATCTGCTGGGGATATGAAGTTAATGGAAGGTTAAGGAAATCATTGAATACAAAGGTAAGTGGATTGGACAACAATTTTGGGTGCAAAGAAAAAAAACAATTGGTGACAAGTGATAAAAACAATTGAGGGGCCGACGACCAAAAGTTATTGTTTTTCAAAGTTTTCATAGAGAGAAACAAGAGAAGAGAGCCTAGCGAACGTAAATAGAGATGAGTAAGAAAATTTGGAGAGAAAAGTTATAGAGAGCTTTGGCACCACCCAAAGAAACCACAACATCAATTTCATAGCCAAAGAAACAATGCAGTAAGACACTGGTAATACCGGTATAGGTAGAGACTTCATCCACATTAGAACCGAGTTAGACCAATTTTACATAGGATTACATACCACCAAGGAAGTTGTCAACAAATATGATCAACTTATAGAAGGAGGAAAAATATTATCTCGTGGAACCATAAATTCCATCTAGAGGAATAATTGAAGGGGATATACTAGGAGCAGTACCAAGCTTGAAGTTCACAGATCATAATCTGTCAAATGAAAATAAGTTCTCAGACTTATCCCCAAGAAAATATCTACATACATTCATCGATCTAGAGACATATTTTATTAGAGTCGAGCCAAAGACTTGGGCAACATGATTGGAGAAATCTAGGATCCTGAATTTGGTACAGATCCCGCATTTTGGTAGAAGCATCGAGATCACTTCCTGCATGAAGATGTTGTTAAGATGAATCCACGAGGGATATATATGGTTGGATAGAGCCGTGTACATCAACACATAATTGATTGCATGAATAATTGGATTTCCCATGGTAGGGGAGGACCCATCACCCCTGTTTTCAGACAAGTCAAACAAAAAATCATTATCAGAGAAGATGAAAGAGAAGTTCAGAACGTTTTATGTAGAAAATATCAGTGACAACTACGTCAAGCTTGAAACAAAAGTATTATCTTGAAAATTGGTGAGAAATTTTAATAGGGATCAAGTGCCAGCAAGTGTGATAGAAATGATAAAGAAGTGCGTCGAAGGCATAATATGAATTAGACAACTTTCTTAGTCAAACAGTTCTAGATAGAATGTAGGGAATATCAAGAAATATGTATGAAGTTTCATTATGCATGGTTGTTGATACTAATAGCATTAGTGGCTTGGAGGGAGCCAAAGGATTGACAAGTTTTTTCAACAACAGATAAGCCATGTTTGGCAGCCAGATACACCAACTTATGGCATACTACGCATAAGGAAAGACAACAGGATAACGATATAGATTTTTATAACTATAACGAGGCCATTTGCGAGAGCATTCAGAGAACACCTTGAATTTTACCACATGTGGTAGAAGCATACAAGCTAGTTGCATGATTTAAGGTAGCCTGCTATCACATGAATATCCAAGCAAAGAAGGACCCGAGTTAGGAATGGATACCCACATGATACATGGTTACTGAAGAAGAGACGATGTTATTACATTAATTTGTCATGGATCATTTGTAGAGTGAAACATTATTTTCCCATTGAAATAGATAAAGGGATTAAAAAGTGAATTATTTCACTAAGGTTCCTAGCACACACACATTATTTTAACCAAAGTCACAAAGGGACAAGATTTTTTGTCTTGTAGTGCCTAACTCTCTCACAAGTCTCCATCGATGACGTCCCCCTCTCCTCATATCAACGATCCTCGATGCATTTCAACCCTCCCGACCTTTCTACCTTTAATGGCGGGGGGTGGGGTGGGGAGGGGGGGTCCGTAAAGCGGTTTCCCCCACCTCGATACCACCTAATGTGGCACGTCCTCATAATTTCAGACCCCCCACTCCTATTTTTTCTTACCACCTACAACCCCCTCCGGAATCCCTCTCACCCCTTGCTCTAATACCACTCACACCTCTTCTTACACCTATCCTCCACTCACTCTACCGCTCACCCTCCCACCAGTCATGTCACCCACCTCTATGATTATTCTCCCTACACATCACCTCCCACACATCTACTCCTCCTCTCACCACACAACACCTGTCTTCCACACTCCTGTTACCTCTCGCCCCTTGTATCTTTTTCCCCCTCTCACTACACGTCACCTTCTCGCCTCTACTTCCTACACCCCTCTCCACAGACCATCCACCTATATCCATCCACTCATCCCATCCCCCTATTGGACACTTTCCCTGACGTCCTCCTATTCATAACCAATCACATCTCCCCCCATGATCTTTGGCCGAAAAATGTTCCAATAAGAGCCTGTGCTGAGTTAAGCTGTCAAATTACCAGTGCCATCATCCACTTTCAACTACAAGGAGATTCCCAATAAAGTTATCCAAAGGTACAGATGGAAAAGAAACCAGTGCGAGAGAATAATAAGTAGATTCTGTGTATTAAAAAAAACACATGGAACTGGAGGAGATGCACCCAAACAACAACAAAACATGTCATTCATATCTTGTTAGAGTTGTTTCCAATAGGCTCCTTCATTTGAGCGGTTTGTTAGATCCACTTGTACAGATGTTAAACTAGTAGCTTTTTGTGGAGAATCCTAGGATAGGAAGGCCAACTCGCATCTCAAGATGTTATCTACTGTTTTAATTATAAGTACTTGGGAAGAATGTTATGTTGGGTTTGAATGGTTGAGAAAAGATCCCTATTTTGTAATATTTTGACTAAACAGAGCTGTACTCTGGTTTATGTATGAGCCCTGAGAGATTTTGGTTAATGGAAGTCAACCTCTTTTCATCATCTTGTTTCTTCCTACTTCAAATGCTCATTATTGGAGGATCCTTATGATATGTTATGGTTGTGTTATATTGGATGTTTGATTATAATGTTGTTGTAAATGTTGTTCAATGTTTTAAATTTAGATCAAGAAGATCTTGTGACTGATTTTTTCTTCACCTAGCTGCTAGAATGCCTAATGCTTATAGTAGAACTATCCATCTTCCTCACCAAGTCTTCCATACACTCACATTTACCTTTAAACCACTGACTGAAGCTAATCAAAACCTCATTTTCTTATGCATACTAGCCTAGACATTCTGTGTTAAAATATTGATATGTTGAGTTTTTTCCGTTTGACCTTCTATCATTAATCTATATTCACAAACCTATTTGATGGGTACTGGGCTTATCCTCTTGCAATCTGAGGGTGATTCTCAGTGCTAACATTCTTGGCATCACTTATGGGGAACAAATTGAAAACATTTCCTTGGGATTGAACGACAAAGCAATATTGATTCTGAAGGTGTATTAGAAATTGGTACATTGAATATTGCAGCTTGCACCTGACGACTCCATTGTTTTAGTTGTGGCTCCCAAAGGCAGAAACACGAGGTCTAATCCACATATACCTTTGGAAACACCTAAAGCAAACCCAAAGAATATTATAAAGAAGGGAAAGGCTTCTCAAGAAGGCTTTTTAGATGCTGTACCAGGTACTTCTGGCCATTTGAATGATTCTACTTTTAATACTCCAGTAGCTATATCCCATTCTCCTCTTCTACCCTCTACTAAACTTTCTAGAAACTTGGATTTTGAAAATTTCCCTGTTGAATACTCTTCTTTTAGTCCCAAATTGAAAGAATAAAGTTTTTAAATCCTTTCCTCTCCTAATGTTGTAAGCTGGTTTAGAATTGAGATCTTAGGAGATTTTCCTACGTTGTGTTTCCCTACTCCTCCTATCAAAATTGTTGTGACTAAAGAGGAGGAAAAATAATTACCCTTGGACCCTATACCATATTCTTCCAAGACTCAAACTCTTCCTCTGAAAACTAAAACCTCTCCATACAATCTCCCTCTCTCTCCTAAAATCAAAGTTGCAGTTGTACCTGTCAAGATCCAGTCTCCCCCTTGTTCTTCTAGAGTTCAGAACCTAATGGGGGGTGCTAATATTCCTAGAAATAGGATGGATTCCATAGTGGCTGCTAGGTATTCCCCTCTTGTGTTACCTCGACCTATGAATCCTCTCCCTGTTGGAGACTACCTTAAGTACATGCCCAAATTCACAAGGGAGGAAGAGATAACTGCAGAAGAACACCTTGCATTCTTTTATAGTTATGCATACAATATTAACATTGAGAATGAAGATGTATGGATGAGGGTCTTTGTACAGAGCCTTGATGGTGAGGATAGAAAATGGTTTATGGGTTTGAATCCTAGATATATATCTAGAATTGAAGCTTTGGATGATGCTTTCTTGATTTATGGGGGGGATAAAAAATATTTCCTTTATTACATTACATAATTTGGGTCACTTAAGAGGAAAGAAGAGGAATCTGTTTTGGATTTCTAAAAAATATTCAATAAAATGTACAACAATATTCCCACTGAAATAAATCCTATAGAAACCTCTGCAAAAATCATCTATGCTAGTGATTTTGACCCAGAGTGTTGCCTCCTACTGAGAGAAAGAAGATCTACCTCTCTAGCTCATATGCAAGATGCAAACTTGGAGGTAGAATATAACATAATTGCATCTGATAAACTTAGGGAAAAATCTAATAGAGATAGAAGAAGAGGCAGGGATGAAGCTTCAACCTCAAAATCCCCTGTTGTCCACCCTCAAGTTGATGAACTTACAAAATTGGTAAAATCACTTTTAATCTAAAATGGAGAAGTTGAAACTTGAAGGAAAACAAAACTATAGTAACAAACATAATGTTGATAATAGAAGTAATTTTAGAAGACCAAATAATTCCCCTCAGGTCCTCCAAAGAGATCAAATAATAAGAGATAGGGATGATCAAAAAGTCCAAGCCCCTCTCCAAAACAACCTTGTTGCTGATGAAGAAGGAGAGGATGAAGAAAATGATCCAGAAATTCATTGTCTTGGTGACACCTCTTCATTCCCCCCTTTAACCCAATCTGCATATGAGGAGTCTCTCATGGAAAACCAATTGAATGAATTGAGTAAAGGGAAAAAAACTAATGACATCCAAATAAATACACCCTAAGGTCATAAAAGAAAGAGGGAAATCCTGACACTTCTGATCAACCCACTAAAACAAGAAATTTTGCCAAGGTTGTGGCAGCTAGAAACAAAGAAAAATATGCTTAGAAACCCCAGGCATTGGTTAAGAGCCTTGCCCCAAAAGTTGAGATTATGAAATATCCATCCTCTTTTAGTTTTTAAAATGAGATTCAAAAATTCAAAATCCCTGTACCTTTTTTGGAGCTGATTAAGAATGAGGAATTCAAAAGATATCTTTCCAAAATATTGCAGCATGAGCCTTCCTCTAATTCCACAAATTCAGTCAACCTTCAATATGAAAAACCAACAGTCATCTTGGGACCTTTGGTAGAGGATAGGGATGAATCTTCCCATCCTTTCTACACATACTTAAACATTCATGATAAAGTGTTGCACAACTTCTTGATGGACTCAGGTGCATCTCATAACCTCATGCCTAAATTTGTCATGGATGAACTTAGGCTGGAAATTACAAAAACTTACTATGACCTATATTCATTTGATTCTAGGAAAGTGAAGTGTCTTGGGGTTATCAAAGAACTGGTTGTTACCCTGTTCCAATTGCCACTGAAAAGTGTGGTCATGAATATTGTGGTGGCTGATGTCCCCCCTAAGTTTGGGATGCTCTTGTCAAGATATTGGATTAAAATACTAGGGGGAACTTTGCATATGGACCTTTCATATGCCACCATTGTTGTATTTGGGGGAGAACATAGAAGGATTTATAGGGAGGCACAACTAGCCTACATCACCAATGATGAAGAAAATCATACCAACCACCCTATTTTGGTAGTTGATGTTGATTTAGGATCGAGTATACTACAACTCACTGATGCTCCTTAATCACCTATTGAAATCAGAACAAAAACCCATTACCTCTTGTGAAATTCCTGGTCCTAATACCTCTATTTGGAAGACGTTTTTTGATGGGGCCTCTTCTAAGGAAGGTGTTGGTGCTGGGGTAGTCTTTATTTCCCCTACCCAAGAGACCATATCTTTATCTTACAAGCTTTAATTTGAAACTACAAACAATGTGGTAGAATATGAGGCTCTTGTTTTGGGTTTGAGGGTTGCTAAAGACATGAAGATTGAAGAGTTAGCAGTGTTTGGAGATGCTGAATTAATATCAAGTCAAAAATATCTATCAAGATAAACACCCCAAGTTAAGGACTTACAAAAATGAAGTTTGGGATCTTGTCGATAATTTGTTCTTAGATTTTAATATCTCTTTTGTTCCAAGAGAAGAAAACAATATGGCATATTCCTTATCTGTCTTAGCAATTAATTTCAGAGTTCCTTTCCTCGCTAAGCTCAAATATTATGTGGAAGTGAAGTATAGATCCTTTATACCCGACAATGTCAAACATTGGAAGGTCTTTGAGGATGATCTTGAGATCAAAATATTTCTTGAAACTGTGGAAGAATTTTCTTCCCTGCATACCGATCAAGATCATGGTGATACCAAAACCCCTCATGCTGATATTTTTCTGAATAAAATTGCAGATCATAAGATTGTTCAGTTTCCCAGCAACCATATTCCAGAAGGACTAGTCCCCTTAGAGAGATTGTTTGACATAAATGATGTTGCTGTGAAGGTTAAAGGTTCAACTAAAAATGATGATGTGACTGAATGCAATTTAGGTACATAGGAGGATCCAAAGTATGTGAAATTGTCAAGAAACTTGTCAAAGGAACAAAGGGTTGAGTATGTTAATATTTTGAAGGAGTTTGCTAATGTGTTTTCCTAGAAATATGAATATTTAAGAACATATGACACAAACATATTTGAACATAACACCCCTTTGAAAGAGGAGACCAAGCCTTTTAGGCAGAAACTTAGACAAATAAATCCCATCTTGCTATGTATTATGGAAAAATAATTGAAGAAGCTGCTTGATGCCAAGATCATCATTTCTTTGAGGTACTCTGAGTGGGTGGCTAACTTGGTCCCTGTGAGGAAAAATAATGGGGAAATTAGACTGTGTGTTGACTTCAATAAATTGAACAGAAACTCCAAGAAAGATAATTGTCCTTGGCCAAAGATGGAGCACATTTTGCAGAGAGTGACTGGCTCATCTAGGATGTCTATGATTGATGGCTTCTCAGGATACAATCAGATCTTTGTCTTACCTGAATATAGAGAGAGGACAACCTTCACTACTCCTTGTGGCACATTCATGTATTCTAAAATTCCCTTTGGATTAATGAATGCAGGAGCAACCTTTCAACGAGAAATGAATATTTCCTTTATTTGAGAGAAGGATAAATTTGTGGTCATCTACCTAGATGACATTACAGTTTTCTCTAAATATGATAAATAACATTATCATCATTTAAAAAGGGTCTTCCTGAAGTGCATAAAGTTTGGTCTCTCTCTCAATCCTAAGAAGTCTTTGTTTGCTATGAAGGAAGGTAAGTTATTGGGGCACATTGTATCAACAAAAGGGGTAAGAATTGATCCAAGTAGAGTAGAGGCCATCCATAATTTATCTCTTCCTAGATCCAAAAAAGTGTAAATGTGTTTACCTTCACAGAATAGATCTATATAAACAATGATACACACATTTGCAGAGTGAATTGGAAAAAGAAGAAGAAGGAGAGAAAGAATGGAAAGAATTCTCATTAACTGTTATGAATAATGAATAATTTACACATGATATCCTCTGTATAACTCAATGACTTTGACTTGAGGTGAACCAAGTCACCATAGTGGTGGTCTAGAGTGATCTGGACACACACCAACAGTTACGGGAGTGAACTTCCACCTATTCTAGTCTCTCAGGCAGTTACGGGAGTGAACTCCCACCTAGTTGAGTTAACTAGTCAACTAGTCTTCAGTTAACTAACTGAATAGACTGTAGTGAGGAGTTAACTCAAGGAATGAAGGATAATGTGCCACTTTGGTGATGATACCAAGGCAAGGTCGAATTAACATGGTGATGATCCCAATGTTTCATGGTGATGATTCCAATGCAACATCTAAACTCAACTCAACTAGTCAAACTGAAGTGTGAGCTGAAAGAGAATATTCTCCAGGTGGAATATTCTCTCCTAAAATATAGGAGACTGGATAATGACTAATTATGAATAATGAAAAATTAAAAACCTTGGGAAAAATAAATCCTAGGTGTGTGTGAAGTAACTCCAACACCCCCCCTGAACATCACTATGGTGAAAATAAAGATTGGGTCCCGGCAACGAGGCCATGTTAGGTACCCAAGTACAAAAGATACACTAAAAATAAAGTGAGGAAAGAGGGAAAACCTCATGGGAAACCCCCCCACTCAAGGTACAATGTATGTAAAAAAGAAGAACTACAGTTGCTAGGCAACTGTGTCCTTCACTCCAAGACGACCTCACAGAGAATGAAATTTTTTCTCAGTGAATGTCTTGGTGAAAATGTCCGCTGTCTTTTCTGCTGAAGGACAAAACTGTAAGTCGATGATCCCCTCGTGTACTAAGTCCCAGATGTAGTGCATGTGGATCTCGATGTGCTTCATTTGCTGCCTCTAAACTGGATCTCTGCAGAACTTCAAAGTGCTCCGGTTGTCACACCAGATGACGATCGGACGATGAAACTGAATGCCCAACTCAGTGAGAAAATGTTGTAGCCACATAGCCTGAATGGTTATGTTAACTACCCCTTTGTACTCTACCTCGGCTGAAGATAGAGAAATGGAAAATTTCTTCTTGCTCGACCAACAGATAGGTCCGGAACCAAGACTGAGTGAGTAACTATATGTGGACTTGTGATCAATGCTATCGTCAACCTAGTCAGAATCAATAAACCCAGTGAGATCTAATGTAAAGTCTGCTACATAATGAATCCCAAAGGTGATGGTGCCCTGCACGTATAGAAGGATATTCTTTGCAACTTTCCAATGTAGCTCATGCGGCTCCTGCATGAACCTGGAAATTGCACCAACTGCATATGAGAGGTCTGGTCTAGAGTGTGTGAGATACAACAAGCTCCCCACTAGTTATCTGTACAGTTTGCTATCAACCAGTGCAGTCTCCCCACCATCCTCAAGTTTGACTCTTGATAGGAAAGGAGTCAAAGAAGACTTGCAGTCTTTCATGTGAAATCTCTCAAGGACTTCTTATGCATACTTGGCTTGAGACAGATTGATGCCTGATGCATCCTAACTGATCTCAAGTCCAAGGAAGAAGTGTAGTGGACCCATGACCATCATCAAAAACTTGTCATGAAGAATCCTCTTGATTGCAACAATCGCTGAAGTCGAGCAATTGGTGATCAACAAATCATCGACATACAGAACTAAAAGTAGAAGTGAATCAACCGTCCTGAGCATGTATACATTCGGGTCTGATTTACAATGTACAAATTTCTGTGACAATAGGTAGGAGTCCATCTTGGCATACCATGCCCTCAGAGCCTGCTTGAGGCCATAAATTGACTTCTTCATTCGACAGACCAAAGATGAGTCCTACATAAATCCCTGGGGCTACTCCATGTAGATCTCCTTAGAGAGATCACCATGAAGAAATGCATTCTTCACGTCCATCTGATGGACTTCCCATCCCTTGGCTACCGCAATGGCAAGTGCCAATCATATGGAATCCATATTCGCTACTGGAGAGAAGGTCTCATCATAGGAAATACCAGGAACCAAATGAAATCCTTTGGTGACAAGCCTGGCTTGGTATCTGCTAATCTGTCCAACCACTGCGCTCTTGTTCCTATAGACCCATCTGCATCTGACAATTTTCCTCCCAGAAGGAAGGGGAACCAGATCCCAAGTTTGGTTCTCGAGGAGGGAGTTGTACTCCTCCTGCATGGAGGATTCCCAAAAGGGATTTCTAGCAGCCTCGCCATAATACTATGGATCTAAAGACTAAACGAAGAAAAGATGCTTAGAAGGCAATGGTTCAGTGGCAGTGAATGCAATAGGAGGCTCCTCAAAATCAGATCGAGTCCTCCTAGTATCGGTTGGATCACCAATGAGATCCCCTGCATCCTGAAGAGTAGTCTGTGCCCACTTGGGCCTCTGCTCTGGCTCTGCGAATGCATCTGGATGCTCTGAATCTGCATATGACTGTACTAACTATGAATCTGAATGATCTGAGTCCTCTGAATTAGAACTCTCATCTGAAGAAGAGACAACATGTGCATGCTCATCATCTCGAACAGGTGGAAGAGTGAAGGTGTCTGCATGCGACTGCTGAGGTACATGCAAGACACTTTCCTCAAATTGGACACTATGCTCAATGATGAGTTGGTCCGAGGAAAGATCAATAAACCAATATCCCTTCACACCGTCAGGGTATCCAAAAAAAAATCACTAAGTGCTCTGTGGATCAAGTGCCTTCCTCTTTTCAGAGGGAATCCGGGCCCATGCACGTGAACCAAAAATGCAAAAGTGGGCCACTTCTGGTTTGAGGCCACTGCAAGCCTCATAGGGAATCTTATCCTTGATAGATATATGAGGAGATTTGATTTGGATGTATGTTGCACAGTTAAGTTCTTCGGCCCATAGTCTCTGTGGTAGTGACTTTGCATGCAACATGCAAGATGCCATCTCCTTTAGAGATCTGTTTTTCTGCTCAACAACTCCATTTTTTTGCGGAGTGTAAGGAACTGTATGTTGCAACTGAATCCATGCCTCATGGAAAATATTATGAATCTCATGATTCACATACTCTCCCCCGTTATCATTTTGGAGGACTTTGATCTTCTTCCCGGACTGTGTCTCAGCCAAAGCTTTGAAATCTTTGAGGTGTTGAAAGACCTCGGATTTTTTCCTGAGAAAGTAGATCCAAGTAAAACGTGAGAAATCATCAACAAAAATGAGAACAAACCTCACTTTTCTGATCGATGGATGCAGAAAAGGACCCATGAGGTCACTGTGGATCAGATCTAAAGGTGCGGAATCTCGCTGAGACTTTCCTTTGATGAATTGGTCTTGAGGGTGTTTTCCGAGAACACATCCCTCACATACTCCCTTGGAGAAGAGGATGTCTGGTAGACCATCAAATAATCTGTGCTTGCTAAGATGTTGCATGTATCTGAAATTCAAATGTCCAAACCTTTCGTTCCATATCCTACTACTTTCATCAGCATGAGTAGGTAGTAAAGTAGAATCAGGTTCAATGAATTCAAAAAATGTATACAATCTAGACTGATGATTTACCTCACCGGTAGCAACCTTGGAGTTGGTTTTCATGTCATAGATGTCGACTACATTTGGTGTGAATACGAATTTCTTTCTGGTGCTAGAATTTGTCATTTGATACACAGAGAGAAGGTTGACATAAAGCTTGGGAACATGTAACACATTCTCGAAGCTTCCGTTGGTGAGTTCAATCCTTCCTTTGCCGGTGACTTCAACATAAGAGTTGTCCCCCATCAGAATAGGAGGACCTTTGCATGCATCCGAAGAAGAATATACTACTTCTGAGGAATCCATGTGATGTGATGCTCCTGAATCTATGATCCAAGCATCAGGAGAGGAGTTGATGGCAATTGACGCATGGCTAGAATTGCCTTTCTTAGAATTCAGATCTTTCGGCTTCTTCTTTTTTTCACCCTCGGGGATGCAATATCCAAGGTTGTTTTGCTGAAGTATATGAGACATCAGATCTATTTGTTTTTGCATGCATGAAGATTTTGAATGGAATCCTTTGTGATAGTATGTGCATTTCTCTCCTTTTATTCCCTTTTATCCTTTGGATTCGGAGGCACCGGTGAAGGGTTTTGTGTACCCTTCCTTCTTTGTATGTGCATGATATTTCCACTTATATTTATATTTATATTTATGATATTTGTGGCTTCCATCATGCAGAGTAAGTGCATGCTCCCTTGGACCTTTGATTGCGCCCATGTTGATGAGCTTGGTTTGTTCTTGTGTTAGGGATTCGATAAAGTCCTCAAGAGAAGGCATCTTCCAGGTGGCTCCAGAGGCAAATCTGACAGTATGGAATGTGGATACAAATACTAAGAATTCATGACCAATCTTGGAGAGAATGGTGAGAACCATTTGTTTATCCTCCTTTGATTTATCAACCCCGCAAGCTTTGAGTTGCGACAGTAAATCCTTGAATTTTGTAAAGAAATCTTGGATATTCTCGAAGATTTTTGGATCCAATGTGAGCAGCTCCACCTCCATCATGTGTCCCCTCATCTCATCATGTTTTCCAAAGAGCCCTTCCAATATGGTCCAGGCTTCATTGGGAGTCTTACAGGAAGATATATGAAAAAAGAGATCGAGAGAAATAAGACTGCAAATTGTTCCGAGTGCCTCATCCATGCGATTTAAGTACTTGTATTTTTCTATGAATGATTTCAGCTTTGTATCTGTATTCATGGTTAATCTATACAACCCTCTAGATCAGAGGTTGTTATCACTAAAATTTCATCCGCACATGGTTACAAGAACTCAACATCGTCAAACAGTAATGAAGTCATTCATGGCACTGAATTAATATCAGCATTCAAAAAAAGGTCAAAAACTATACAAAGTAGTGAAAAATTGAAGAGCGCTTTATAGAAGTTGGGCGCGTACACACATGCACGGAATAGGAGCGTAGAAAGTGCGCATACGCGCACGATGCGCGCCTATTAGCGCAAAAAGCCGTGCACCTGCTAAACGACGCATTTATGAATGTGGTCGGCCTCCCAACCACTTATGGTTCAGCTCCCAAGCTGATTTGACCTCCAAATCCATGCTGGATCCGAATGGTGGGCTGGTCAAAGACCTAATAATGCCCTAAATGGCCTCTTTTCACACTACAAAGCAGTTACACAAAAGCCCAAAGCAATGCTATAAAAATCCATGAATGCACCTCATTTTCTCAAGGAATTCTAAGTAATGTTATGCTGCCTATATTGTTTTAAGGACTCCATCCTTGACAAGAACACATTGACATCATTACATTGGACAATCCACCTCTCCATTGAGTGGATTTGTTAAGAGTTCTTTCATCACCATTTTCCATTTTTCTTGTTGTAAGAAGAACTACTAGTGAGGGTCCAAGAGCCTTTCCTTGGAGGAAGAAGGGACTCATAGTCCCCTTTCTTCTTGGTGCTTTGTTTTCATCAATAGATCAGCCTCAAAACATTGGTGACATGGGTCTTTTTGTTCTTGTTATCTCTATGTTCTTATGTTCATGATTTTAATTTTTATTGTATTTATTAGTTTAATTCTTAATCATAGTTTTGTTTTTCTTTCTCTAACTCTTTTCTCTAAAGCTGTCCTGCTCAGCAGACCCAACTGAGCTTGCAAGCACCTCCTATTTGCTCACCAAGGTGACGAAAGAGGCGCAACAAATTGGTGACTCCACTGGGGAAAGGTATCAATTTCCTACCTCATTTGGGTTTATTTTGTTCTTCTTTTAGTTTGCTTAACTTGCAGGGGCACTATCCGGCCTAGGCCGACCTGCTAACCATCCAATTTAAAGGAGAATTGAGAGAAATCCATCCAGATTTTTTTTTCTCGGCCGTTTTTCACCAGTGCGCGGGTATTCTACTCCACAGACGTGCATCATGCACACATGGGATTAAGTGACAACCTTTCTCTGTGCACATGCAATTTCTGACTCATCTCTGTTCGCGCGCCTGCGCTCTGTGCACCTCTGTCTTCACTAGGGGCCACGCATCTGAGAAAAATTTCACATTGTAAGTTGTTGGGATGTGAGGAAGGCTATTTGCCTTCTTAAAAATGATGTCAAGCATGGTTTAAAGCAGCACCACACTTAGTCCCCTTATCATATAAAGGGGTTAGTCCAACACACATAGGCACTTAGGAGGATAAAATCAATTTCCCTTCTTTGCTTTTTTCCACATGGATGGCTTGTTGTGACTTATAATATAAGATGAAAATCATTTTTAATCACATTTAACTCACATTGGGACTAGAAGTTGAGTTACAATCGCTTAGTATGCTCTTCTCTCGTGCCTTCAAGCGACCTTGAGAATCAGAAAAAGATTGTGAAACAATTTCACCTCCCCTAAGCAAAGTTTAAAACCTTTAGGAGAGGACAACGACCCTTCTTGGGACTCCTCTTAGTTTTCTTTTTCAAACACATCTTAATATTGTAATAGGCCCATACATGCCCACATGCTACAAAGATAGGATAATGTTTGAATTTTTGCTTTCTTAGATCAAAACACTAGGGAAGTTTAAAGGTTTGTAACGGGCCCATACATGCCCACATGTTCAATCTAGGATAGTTTCAAGCTTTTCTTAGAATACATCACCATAGGGAGTTAAAAGGATAGTAACAGACCCACATGTCCACATGCTAGCTTCCTAGGGCTTTTGAATTACGCAAGGTTGTACCAAAGGCACTTAGTTAATTAGGTAATCAAACTCTTGTAAGGACCAAGTGAAGTCCACATGCAACAAGGTGACATCTAATTCACTAAAAAATGACACACTTTCACTCACACACAAAAGTCACTTATCACTCACATAACTTCTTCTTGAAACGTGGAGGTCTAAGTAAGTTTCCTCCAAAGGGATTCCGAAAATACCCCATTTTTTCTTGACAGGACTATCCACTCCCATTGTTAATCACCGAGGTTGGTTTGCACCCCCAACCTCCCAAAACAACTACACATAAAATATTTCTAAAAACTCACTAAGTTTTCCTCCACAGGAGGTGCCAAAATAAAATTTTTAGTCTAGGTAGGATTTCGGGGATAGGCATCCAAATAACTCCCCGTTATCTGGTTCTCACATTGTCAAAACTTAGAGGTTGTCAAATAGGGAACTGAAAATCCTCCAAGTCAAGTGTTCCAATCACCATAAGGCAGGGAGATACCCGTGAAGGGTTGAAGGCCGAGTTCTGGTTGTTCTGTGTGTCCCCCCTTGAGGCACCCACCTCTTGGACGGGATCCAACCCGTGACCCATTTCTTAGGCCAAAAATCTAAATGCCGCACTTTGACCGAGGTACCTAGTGACCAACTTTAGGACATCTACCCAGGTGGAAATTGTGGGCTGCAATTGCACCTTGATTGGATTTTGTGTGGCTATTGGGAAATATCACCAGCTCTTTCAGGATATGCCCCCTCTACCCCTCATTATAACCAATTGATTCATCCTTTACTAGTTTCTCTTCCAGTGACTTCAGACCCCACTGTTGAGTACTATTGGAAGGTCCAGTGCTATTTGAGAGGAAGGACGCTACGTCTTCTAGGACAAGAGCATTTTCTTTCTTTTGATTCCCCCACGTGAACAAAACCCACTTACCCACATATATGCTTCTTTCTCATTTTATGTATGATGCACATTTGATTACAGTTTGATTTGGATATATATATTTTGTAAACATTTAGCGCAAAGGCTCTTGTTTCTATATTTTCTCTCACCACTTTTTGCACACATTTAGATAGTTAGTCTGACATCATAGGGGAACCACAGAACCCTCATCGTTCACAACGCTTTCTCAACCTCCCTCCTATCTTAGGGGGAGTAACTGGTCATGCCTGCTCATCGGCACCTCCTTCACACACTCCTGTGAGTGCTACTATTTTAGGATCAACTTTGCTTGGTTCTACATTACTTGGGTCAACTCCCCAAGGTCACCCGTTCACTCGCTCTCCTTTACATGGAAGCGGGGGACCCACTTCCTCTCAAGGAGGGAGCACCAACCCACCTAGCCCCCATCAAGGGTCAGGTTCACAACACACTATGGCCGGAGATAATCCTCCCCCGCCACTGTAGATGCCATACTTGGCCTCTCTCAACATAACGGATCTCACCAAACTTACCAATGATCCTATATTGCATGATCCTACATGGCCTGCAATGCCCACCAAACTACCTTCAGACATACCCAAGTTTGAAGGAAAGGTAGGCGATGACCCTGCCAACCATGTCATGACCTTTCACCGATGGTGCTCCTCCAACAACATTATGGATGATTCCATCAGACTGCGATTATTTCAACGCACACTCATCGGCCCATTGGCCAAATGGTATGTCGAAGAAAAATCAGGGTCCCACGCGACCTTTGAGTCATTGGCCAAAGTGTTCTTGACCTTCTTCTAATTACCCATCTGCCATGATAATGGTCTAGAACTACTGTCTAACTTCAAACAAACCTCAGCCACACACATCGCTGACCATATTCACGAGTGGCGTAGGCGACGTAGTTTGTGTAAAGAAGAAACCACCAAGAAACAGTGTCTCGATTGGTTTCTTAGATCACTTGTCTCTCTCCTTGGAAAGGATGTAGCTTCCACCTTCCCTCAATCCAAAGAGAAATCCATCAGCAAGGCCCAACAGTATGACCTCATCTATGCATAGTCAGGATACTTATACATGGTACTTCCTGATCTTCCAAAACCTGTGCCATTTGGCCAAGACAAACCTGGGATGTCTCATTCAGCAGACAGACTGATCGATGCCACCACACACCATGGTCCACAACCCCAACCACCACCAATGTATGGAACACCTCAATACCCACCGGCATATGGGGGCACTCCTTATTACCCCCCACCCCCTTATCAACAACCATACCCTGTTTCTATACCCCCACCCATCAGTGGACCACCACCGGCACCTCCCATACATCCACCTATTCCCACAAACAGTGGTACTCCCTCAACATCAGCTTATAGTACTAGTGAAAACACTACGCCTTCCTATGTACCTTATGGATCAGAACCACCACAAAATCCATACTTCTCATTTCCTGGTCCTCCACAACCCATGGCTCCCCCACATCCACATGCGGGGATAAATTTTGTTCAACCTTCTGCTGCTCAACAATACCAAAGTTTTGAACAGTTGAATACAGCCAACCCAACTCATCCATCGAACAATGCCATGAATAAAGGATGGAACAGGAATAACAAAAACCTAGGTCAAGGCGGGAATCAACCCCCACAGCACCAACCACCTGCGGGCAACCAGAACCAAGGGAACTAAAACCCCCAAGGGAGAAATAATGTTAAAACCATCTTCCCTTGTGCCCTTTATGGTGAGTTCAGTCATTACGCTCACCATTTCCCCCAGATCGCTGATTTCAAACGGTTGAAAGACTCTGGTAGTATTCCCCATTCTCCTGCACAACCTGCCCCTCAGCAGGCACCACAATAATACGGGAAACAACCCCCTCCTGCCGTGCTGCAAAATCCTATTCCACATCAAGGTGTGATAAACACCCAATAGGACACACAACATCCCCCACCTCAGGTGGGACAATACCACAACCCCAACAATCCAGCAGAGCATACAATTCTCCTCACCAGTGAGGAAGAAATCCTTCTGCAAACCCGTAATCGTCAGTATCATACCCCCGCTGAGTCTATTCCCATCTCTCCAGAGACAAACCCTACATTTATGGGAGCCCCATTGGCGATCCCTCGCCCTTCCATTGAACCACCACTATGCATCCCTCGCATCTCCTTGCACAGGAATGTCCACAACCCACAGGCTAGGGCAACTCATAACTATATCTTGGTAGACGACTTAGAACAATTCCCGGCTGCCATGTCAGTCTTGGAAGTCCTCCAAACTTGTCCTATGCAGTGGAAATCACTACTTTCTGCCTTGGGGGCAGTCGATCCTGCAGATACTCGACTCATCACCTTTGATCTTGATAACGGAGAACCTCGTCTTCCCGCCTTAATCGCTTTTCAAATACCAGTAAAAATACGAAACATCACAGTTCATCGGTGTATCATCGATGAAGGTGTGTCTATGTGCATCATGTCCAAAACCGTATGGTAGAATCTTGGTTCCCCATAACTCATACCCTCTTCCATCACATTACGAGCTTATGATGGACGACCATCCTCTCCTGAAGGGCTCTTCCAAAATGTCCCCGTTGAACTCGGGGGCAAGACTATTCTCATTGATATCGAAGTTATCGATGCCCCACTCGATTATAATATCCTGTTCGGTCGTAGTTACATGTACGCTATGAAGGTAGTGAAATCTTTTGTCTTTCATAAAATGATGTTCCCCCACAATGGGAAGATCGTGACCATCGACCAAGTCTCACATTATGAGCCTAACCCATCTGCCAACCTTGACAACATTCTTCCTCTCATCCACACCAACTAAGACGCATATCCACTCGTCGAGATGGGTCCTGGTATTTTCAAAGATCCATCCTTATTAGGGACGTACCATGAAGCACCACCACTCCTCCATCCTACTAATCAGGTATGCGTCGTATCATCTAATGGAACTCACACAGAAGATGCTTTTCCTCCTCAGGAGGCTTCAGTCATTCCTGACATCCCAATAGTCACATAATCACTCTCGCCAGAGGCTCCTGCGCACTCGTTGACCTCCACAGTCCATGAATCCACACCCCCTCAAGAGCACAATCCCATTTGGGAAACAGTCCCCCAATCCCTCACCCAAATTCCCTTCTTTTACCCTCCACCAGGTATCGAAGCTTTTCAGGTAGCCGCAACGCTCACACTACCAAATATGGTGTTAGCAATCCCAGTTTGGTATTTACACCCACCATAGATGGTCCCTTGACCATCCCTTCCCCCACAGGAAGGACTTCCCATGAAAATCCTCGTCCTTACCCCCACCACCCCCCCACTCACTAACCCCCCTGCTACCGCTGGGGGTAGGAGAAAGAAGAAAGAGCCCGCCGCTCCACTTCCTCCACGCATCCCACCACTTTGCACACTATGTGAGAAAGAGGGCCACCAAACCAACAACTGTCCATCACTACCTGAATTACGGAATTTGATTCCCCCCCATCAAATTCCCACAACACCCACCACTACTGCTAGTCCCACCAACCCTTCCAGTAGTAAAGGGTTGAGGACCAAATACGCTTGTGCTATCTGTTCGGAGTATGGACATTACACCCATCATTGCCCAGCACTTCCATGTTTTCGACAGACATTAGCAGCTGTACGCCAGAACTTCCAGAACAACCCATGCCCTACTACGTCCTCTTGAACAAATATCACTGACATTCGTTATGTCACCACTTCCGTCAATGAACGTATGAGATGCCCTTGCTCTCTCTGCGTTTCATTAGCTCATTTTACATACCAGTGTCCTATGATCCTTGAATACAGGTAACATCAATTGGCCCTGCTTCACCGACCCGCAGAGGCGATAATTGACCTTACCTCTTCACTAGAGGATCTTCATGTCATTTCTCCCGAGCCAGAGGCACTCCCAACGCCTCCATGGTTCTTAGATGATGTCTCTGAGGATTTACCCCGTAACCCCCCCAATTCTCCTACTCATTTCCCTATGGACACTCTCCACCCAACCACCATGGGTACCCCTCAGTACTTCAATATATGGTTTATGTCGAGTGAACCCTCCCCATCTCCTAGCATTGTTCTCCCTGCTTCTTCATCAGGGGGCAACCACACTGTCACCGAGATCACTCATCACGACCCCTTGTATTCCCGACATTTCCAATGCGATGAGGAAATAATCGAAGAGCTAAACTTCCCAGACTCTCCTTGGGATGCACTACATCACTGCGCACTCTTCTCTCTACAGGAATCCCCCATGCCTCCTAACCAAAACCCCATTTACACAATCGAAACCAAGGATTTTATCCCATCCGGGCCTATCGATTGGTTCAACAATCCCATTCCTACCCCTGATGCATTTGAAGAAGGCAACATGGCCAACATTTCCCCCACCATCAAAATCGACATTTCCATAAAAAATGGCATCGTCGAAGAAATCATCATTGGAGCTGCTTGCACTCCTTAGGAAATCGACGCATATAAAGCCCTCTTCCAGGAATATAGGGATATTTTTGCCTGGTCATACACGGAAATGCCTGGCCTTGATGCATCCATTTTTGAACATCGCATCGACACCTGGCCTGACATCACACCAGTTCGCCAAAAACAACGACCAATACACCCATCCAAAGCCGCGGCTATCAAAGCTGAAATTGACAAATTACGCATGGCCGGGTTTATTTACCCCATCGCTTACACTTCATGGGTTTCCAACCCTGTACTTGTCGACAAAAAATAGGGCACTATCCGCGTTTGCACAGAATTTCGTGATCTCAATAATGCATGTCCAAAAGACAACTTTCCAACACCTTTCATCGAACAGATGAACGACGATTGCGCCGGCCACGAGGCTCTCTCCTTTATGGATGGATTCTCTGGCTATAACCAAATCCAAATCCACCCATCCGATCAGTATAAAACCACATTCAATACCCCATGGGGTACCTTTGCATATCGTGTCATGCCTTTCAGATTAAAAAATGCCAGCGGAACTTTCCAGCGGGCGATGACATATATCTTCCATGATCTGGCAAAAATCATCCTCACCTACTTGGATGACCTCACAGCTCGATCTAAGAAATGCACCCAACATCTCGATGATTTACGAATCATCTTTCAACGGTGTCGTCAGTACAACATCTGCTTGAATCCTCTCAAGTGTGTGTTCTGTGTCATTGTTGGGCACCTCCTCAGTTTTATTGTTTCCCAAAGTGGTATTATCGTGGACCCCCTCAAAGTCCAAGCTATCACCGAAATTCCACTTCCCCGGAATTTACGACAACTTCAGAGTCTTCAGGGCAAAGCTAACTTTCTTAGATGCTTTGTCCTAGATTATTCCATACGCGCACATGGTTTCCTCTGCTTACTACGTCACGACATCTCTTTTCACTGGGAAGACCATGCCCAACAGTCATTTGACGACCTTAAAGCCATGCTTTCAAATGCACCTTTAATTAGTGCACCTGACTATAATCGTGACTACATCCTTTATGTATCAACATCAATTGTATAAGTAGCCGGCGTCCTCGTCCAGCTCGGGGATGACAATCGTGAACATGTCATTTATTACGTTAGTAAGAACCTCTCAAGACCACCCCTGAAGTATAAACATGAAGAGAAACTTGCTCTTGCAGTTTTCCTCGCAGTCCAGAAACTGCACCATTACATTCTGCTTCGCACCACCAAGGTCGTCGCAGATTCCAACCCTATGCAGTACTTGCTCAGCCGATGACAAGTCAATGGAAAATTCACTCGATGGATCATTATCCTTCAGGAGTATGACCTCGAGTTCTCAACACCTAAGAGTAAGAAGGCCCTTGTTCTCACTGAACTTGTCACGACCCTTCCCTCTGACACCACCAGTGCCCCTGTCAATACCGACTTTCCCGATGAACATCTATTTTACATTAATTTGGATGATCCTTGGTGTTATCACTGAAATTTCGTCCGCACAGGACGACAAGAACTCCGCATCATCAGCACAGAAAAACAGGCATTCATGGAACAAGGATTAAATCCACAGCACAACAAAAGGGCCAAAAACTATACAAAAATGGCTAAAAAATTAAAAAGCGTAGCATACTCACTAAAACTGAGCGCGCGCGCAATATCTTCGTATATTGAGCGCATATGCGCGGCTGTGGGGTGCAAAACCCGCGCGCCTGCCAAACGGCGCATTTATGAAGCTGGTCGGCCTCCCAACCACTAATGGATCGGCTCCCAAGTCGATTTGACATCA
>ML778010.1:1403685-1473131 GCA_009831015.1 Picea engelmannii
TGGTCAAAGACCTAATTGTGCCCTAAAGAGCCTCTTTTCACATTCAAAAGAGGCTGCATAATAACCCAATGCTTGGCTATAAAAAGCCATGAATGAACACCATTTTCTCAAGGAATTCTTCATACTGTTATGCTGCTGAGATTACTAGAGACCTCTTCTTTGGTAATACACATTGTAGGCTGCATTTCATAAGCTATTCACCCCTCTCTTGTGTGAATAAGCTTGGAGTTCTTTCATCCACATTTCATCTTTTCTTGTAAGGAGAGCAAATCAGTTGAGGGCCTCAAAGAGCCTTCCATTGGAGAGGGAAGGGACCCAAGTCCTCTTTCTCCATTGTGTCTTTGGATTTCATCTATCAGACCAGCTAATACATTGGTGATATTGGTCCATTGTTACTTGTTTTTATTTTTATTTTCATGCTCATGTTTTTATTTAGTTTTTGTTTGATTCTTGTTAATAGTTTAGTTGTTTTCTTTCTAACCTTTTACATCACAGCTGTCATGACTAGCAGAGCCCAACTAGGCATGTAAGCACTCACTTTTTCTCACACATCGACGAAAAGAGTGCAAACACTTGGTACGGTGACCTTCTTGTCTACCTCCGAACTCAAAATTTTGGTAACCACCTTTCACGGGATGATCGTCGATGTATTAACCATCAGGCTCCCCGCTACCTTCTCATCGGAGACATCCTATACCGGCGGGGCGTCGACACCATTCTTCGTCGATGCGTGATTATTGACGAGGCCGATCGAGTCTTAAATGACTGTCACAGTTGCGCCTGTGGGGGCCATATTTTGGGCATATCCACTGCTCAAAATATTATCTGAGCCGGTTACTTTTGGCCTACCTTGTTTCATGATTGAATTCATGCTGTGAAACGTTGTGAGCTATGTCAGCTCTACGCCAACAAAGCTCGAGCTCCCCCGCTCTTCTTCACCCTGTCATTACTGCCGACCCTTTTTGTAAATGGGGCATTGACTTTATGACTTGTAATCCCCCCTCCAACAATGGCCACAAATACATCATTGTTGCCATTGATTACTTCACCAAATGGGCTGATGCTATGCCCACTTTCAACAATACCGCTGAGACTGCAGCGTGTTTTTTCTTTAACCACGTCATATCCCACTTTGGAGTACCCCTCCAACTCATTTTCGACCATGGGAAAGACTTCGAGAATGAGATCTTCGTCGAAATCTCGTCTCGGTTAGGCTTCTCTCACGAGTTTGCCTCACCATATTACCCTCAGTCAAATGGATAGGTCGAGGCAGTTAACAAAGTCCTCAAGACCATGTTACAACGCACAGTCAATAAACATAAAACCAATTGGCATCATATGTTATTTTCTGTGCTATGGGCTTATTGAACGGCAGTGAAAACCGCACCATTCCATTTAGTCCATGGGGTCGAGGAAACTCTTCCCATCGAGTGCGAAATTCCCACCTTACGCACCGCAATTGAGCTATTACCTGACACTGCTCCAATGGAGCAGCGCTTGCTAAACTTGGAGTCTCTGGATGAAGATCGTCGATCTTCCTTACAGAACAATGAGGCAGCTAAAAAATGATCCAAGGCTACCTTTGATCACCATGTCAACCTTCGATCATTCCGTGAAGGCGACCTCATCCTGGCTTATGATATCGCTCATGATACATTTTGCCATGGAAAATTCGAATCACTTTGGCATGGCCCTTACATTATCCAACATTGCCTCACCAAAGGCGCATACATATTGGCCTCCCCCGAAGGCCTCTCTCTCAAGGAACCCGTCAATGGGTTGTATCTCAAGAAATTTTATGCTTAAAAGTAGTCATTCTACTTTAGGTTATTTCTTTTTTAGCGTTTTTAATCTTTTTTCTCCTCCCCTCTCATCTAAACTATCCTTTGTGCTATTGACAGATGCTTCCTCCACCAGCCTACCACATTGGTTATGACGACGGTGCCAGTCATTGGACACAAAATCTCACTTCGGCTGCTTGGGCTCTCTACACTCTCTCACATGAAATGATCCATTCAAGCGACATATGTTTGGGGTCAGCAACCAACAACCAAGCCAAATACACTACTGTCATTGGCCTCCTGGCCGACGCCCAACATCATCATATTCGTCACCTTAGTGTCTTCTTCGACTCTCAACTAGTCATTCTCTAGCTCAACAATGTGTACCGTGTCCATGATCCTTGTCTCTTTCGCAAATACCTGCAGGTTAGGCTTTTATATCGACATTTTGATTCCATTACATTTACACATATTCCAAGACAATTGAATCAAATAACATATCACATAGCTAACATGGTGTTAGATTGGCATATATCACATCAAGCTACACATACATGAACATATCACAAAAACCTGTCACAGCATATATATCGAATGGACGTACTCAAAACATCAGCAAAAAACATGTAGACAACATCAGGATCTCAAATATGTATACTCATGTATATATAAAGGCCCATCAGGCCATACGAATGTTTACATACAAAAATACATGTATCCGCAGGACAATGCAACACCTCGGTACAAAAATGGGCTCACCAGCCTATATACAACAAAAAAAAGACATACATCATGCACCACTCATGGTGCCTCTATCGCGCCACCACCTGCTCCTCCCTCAGGTGGTGGTGGCCCACCACCACCTGCCTCAGGCGGTGGCGGTCCACCCCCTATAACACCCTCCTGCCCCGGCGGCAGGCATCCACTCATCATAGACGCAAGCACTGCTTCTCGTCGCACTATGGCCCGCCATGGTGGCAGTACCCCCACACACTGCTCTAGGAAACTCTCATCCTGGATGCGTGTCCACATGCCCTCAGGCACATCGTGTAAAACCGTCTCCAGACGACGACGTATATCATCAAAATCCACTCCAGCTGCCGCCGGAGGAGCATGTGATGGCCCCGTACCAGGGTCATCGAACCGACGCCTCCTCACTACCCTCTCTGGCTCAGCTGGTCGCCCCGCGACATCCTCCCACCAATGTCTCTCTCCATGCAGTAGTCTCTCCGACTCTCGACGAGCCAACGCTCTTCGCATCTCCACCTCACGCCCGCGAGGTGCCACATCTGCACATGCAAAAAAAAACAACAGATGGTATCAACAACTATATCATATACATATGGACTGCTATCTCAAAAAACAAAATAAACCAAAACATGCACACCAATACTAAACATACCTTGATGGTCAAAAACCTCCCCTGGAGGTAGCACCATGTCCAGGTCACCCCGAAAGTCCACCCCAGCATAGGGGTACCGAAGTATCACCTGCGGCATCTGCCACCATACCTGTGCCACCTCTGCCGAAAAGAAGTGGCCACCTTCGCCACCACCATGACAAAGCAAAACTGTAGACCACTGCCTCAACCATGACTCTCGCGCCCCTGGCATCTCCAGAATAATCCTCGGGTGCAACATCGACACCCTCTCTAAAAACCAGGCCACTAGGATGGACCCGAAAGAAAACTCCCCGGCATCAGTAGACCGACAGTGGTCCAACTGCGCCACCATCCTAGCATGCAGTGTCATCCCCCAAGCGAAACACTCACCGACCAACACTCTCTCCAGCACCAGAAGCTGGCCACCATTGATCTGCTGGGTTTCCAGTGACCCATATACTCGTACAATCATCGCTGTTATACAGTGATGTGCTAGGGAATCTATCGCCAAAATGCTCACCACTGTCCTGGACATAAAGTTCTGACCTGAACAATATCTCTGACCAACATCAGCAAGCAAAGTACTCCTAGGCAACACCGCAGTCAAGAAATATATATCCTCCACCGAAGTGAAGGGGATCTGCTCTCCTCATACGAGGAAGTAGTGCAGCTCCAGACTCCACATCTGGATGAGGAACTATAATAGATACTCCTATGCCCGTATCAACGGGCACTCAAATAAATTTAGCAACCCACAGGTTGCCAAAGTTGCATGCACATCAGGCCCCTCAATGGCCATGGCGTCTTGGTACTGGGCCCAGTCTCGCTCTCACCACCGCACTGGCATCGTCACCACCGTCCACCTACAGACAACACAGAGCCCTATATCAGCCCATGCAACCATCAACAGTATAAAAAAGACTCATGTTTTACACTTCAACCTTGCCTCCTAGGCGCGGTTTTTGTTACCCACAGGCACGTGCACATGCGCGCCTGTTCATTACACAGGTGTGCATCAGTGCGCACCTGTTTTCTTCACAGGCATGCCCCTACTTGCGCCTATTCACCATATAGACGCGCACAGGTGTGCGTCTGTCAAACCCACAACCGCGCAGTGGTGTGCGCCTGTTCAACTCATAGGCGTGCCCTTCGGGCACACCTTAAATTCCCTATATCGCACCCCCATGCACGTATATTCGGTGTACAGGCGTGCACGTATGCATGCCTCTCACTGGATCTCCTACACATGTGGGGCCCATACCCCCTAAATACCTCTGTACGGCCCACCGTATAACCCCTGCCCAAAAATTGAAAACCTATTTCTATGCAGGATGATCATACCACTAACCTAATTCTCGCAGATCCTCAATCGGCTGCCTCATCCTCCCTGAATCTCCCAATCTCCTCTAAAAACTGCTCGTCCAGTCACTATTGCAGCAAGTACAAATGAGGTGGCAATGTGGGCCCTACAACTATATATAGGCCTTTTGCCAAACTTCCACTCACCATTCCGGGAGCTCACGGTGTCCATTTTTCAATCCGTCTTCAGCCACGGGATCAACATCCCGTCACCTACATCACAACAGTCCTTGGGTCGCTTTTCATCCTGAGCCCCCGTGGCGCTTTTTTTTCATACCATGGTCAAGTACGCATGCGCATAGTCACACTTGTCAAATACATGCTCATATCTTTGATTCTCTTCAGATATTGTTCACTTTGGGTCTTTGGTTTTCATGTGTGTAGGTACTTGATCATCATCCATCGACACAACCCCTTCAGGTATATACTCAGCACTGGCATGTAGTATTTCCCGCTGTATCACATTTACATTTCCAGTCACACCCTCTGATATTGGCCTCTAGGATCCCCATTCCCAGCTCTGCAGTACCCACGCCTCCATTTGCATCTTCGGTACTGTTACCCGGTAGCATTCTTACCCACATGAGTTGTCCCATTCATAGCACCTTTTGCCACTTTTTGACACTCCTGCTATTTTTCATCACCCTTTAGGGATGGGAGTCCTGATAGTCTTTCATCATGTCGTGAACCAACCACATACTCCTTCTCCTCATTTTGCTAGCTTTCCCACATGGACTCCCAGATTATCTCTTTACGGTTCTATTTTTTACCTGGACCTCCGCAGTATCATGAAACCTCCATTTCATCCACAATCAGTTTGCCCATCTGCGAACCTACCTTCATTTCACCTACCTCATACATAAACTCACCAATGGGGCCCCCACCCTTCATCAGTATTCCAAGCACATTATGCCCTACGTGGGCCACCCCTATCACACTGGGGCATCCGTTTCTATATTTGTACATTTCTCCCCCATTATTCGTTATTTATTGTACAAACACCTTTATTTCTAGTCATTACATTCTCTTTTTGTCATCACCTTTGGCGACTTGCTTCCTTCCTTTTGGCCACATGCAACCCATGTCACCCTCGGTTGGAGAATTACTTATCATCTACCATTTCCGGCATCGTCCATATCTTTAGAGCACCCCACATGTCACTTACCTCTACCCTCTAAATTTGTTCACCTTGTCCCACCTCTAGCACAACTTATCACTGGTCTTGTCGTCCCCCTGACACTTGACCTCATTACACGGTTGTGACCACTTTTTATCTCATACATCCTCCAACCAAGGGCAGTCTTGAGTCTTCCCACTTCTTGACTTCGTCCATGTACCTCTGCCACTTCCTCACCTCATTAGATTTCACGAAGCCCTTTGCTTCTGGGAGTCGCATCCCCTTTTGTCGACATCAACACCATTTTCTGGAAGGGCGACAGTATCTTGATTCTCATTCTCCACTCAATGAGAGATATCAGACGTCACAGGGTGAAACACCATTGCTCCCTGCTGTCATTGACCCCCGTAACATTCGACGCCAACACCTTCTCATGTTACGGTGGGTCTTACTTTGTGACTATTGCAGTTAGTTCTTTTATTTGCTGAAGACCTCTAAACTTGGCAGGGTTATCAGTGCCCACATCATCGCTGCTACTTCTTACCGTGATCAATGCCTACTATTCAGAGCATGTTCATTTGCAGAATTGTCTTCTGCCTCTATCACGACCACCCCCGAGGGCACTGCAGTTGTCTACACCAACACTTCAGTCATCCTTTTCCAGAGTTACATAACATGAGCATGGGGCATGCCCGCCTCGTTTGTACACAGTTTTCTATTTTATACACCTCATGTGAGATTGGGTCCTACCAGTTCTTTTTTTTCTCAAAAAGATCGCTCTGAACGATCCCACTCTTTCTCTATCTTACAACAACATTCCCAGTATAAGAAACATTGATGGATTTCGGCTATACGTATGCTCCTAACCTCATCCATCAGGGGGCATCTGTTATCACTGAAATTTCGTCCGCACATGGTTACAAGAACTCAACATCGTCAAACAGTAATGAAGTCATTCATGGCCCTGAATTAATATCAACATTCAAAAAAAGGTCAAAAACTATACAAAGTAGTGAAAAATTGAAGAGCTCTTTACAGAAGTTGGGCGCGCGTGCACATGCGCGGAACAAGAACCTAGAAAGTGCGCATACGCGCACGATGCGCGCCTATTAGTGAAAAAAGCCGCACACCTGCTAAACGACGCATTTATGAATGTGGTCGGCCTCCCAACCACTTATGGTTCAGCTCCCAAGCCGATTTGACCTCCAAATATGGGCTGGATCCGAATGGTGGGCTGGTCAAAGACCTAATAATGTCCTAAATGGCCTCTTTTCACACTACAAAGTAGTTACACAAAAGCCCAAAGCAATGCTATAAAAAGCCATGAATGCACCTCATTTTCTCAAGGAATTCTAAGTAATGTTATGCTGCCTATATTTTTTTAAGGATTCCATCCTTGACAAGAACACATTGGCATCATTACATTGGACAATCCACCTCTCCATTGAGTGGATTTGTGAAGAGTTCTTTCATCACCATTTTCCATTTTTCTTGTTGTAAGAAGAGCTACTAGTGAGGGTCCAAGAGCCTTCCCTTGGAGGAAGAAGGGACTCATAGTCCCCTTTCTTCCTGGTGCTTTGTTTTCATCAATAGATCAGCCTCAAAACATTGGTGACATGGGTCTTTTTGTTCTTGTTATCTCTATGTCCTTATGTTCATGATTTTAATTTTTATTGTATTTATTAGTTTAATTCTTAATCATAGTTTTGTTTTTCTTTCTCTAACTCTTTTCTCTACAGCTGTCCTTCTTAGCAGACCCAATTGAGCTTGAAAGAACCTCTTATTTTCTCACCAAGGTGACGAAAGAGGCACAACAGAGGTGTATGGCTATTTTCTCCTTCGATGCAAAATAATTGTAAGGTGTAAGAATGAATTCTTTTTGGAATTCCATCTTTCCGCTGTCTTCAATATTTTGTACCTGTAAAAATGTTTGGTGTAGCTTTTTCTTACCACTCCATTGGATTTTATACCATGTAAATGTGTTGACCTACACATAATATATCTAGCTAAAATGATATACACATTTGCAGAGAGAATTGGAAAAATAAGAAGAAGGAGAGAAAGAATGGAAATAATTCTCATTAACCGTTATGAATAATGAATAATTTACACATGATATCCTTTGTATAACTCAATGAGTTCGACTTGAGGTGAGCCAAGTCACCATAGTGTTGGTATAGAGTGATATGGACACACAACAACAGTTACGGGAGTGAGCTGCCACCTATTCTAGTCTCTTAGGTAGTTATGGGAGTGAACTGCCACCTAGTTGAGTTAACTAGTCAACTAGTCGTCAGTTAACTGACTAAACAGAAAGTAGTGAGGAGTTAACTCAAGGAATCAAGGCTAATGTTCCACTTTGGTGATGATACCAAGGAAAGGTCTAATTATCATGGTGATGATCCCAATTTTGCATGGTGATGATCCCAATGCAACATCTAAACTCAACTCAACTAGTCAAACTGAAGTGTGAACTGAAAGAGAATATTCTCCAGGTGGAATATTCTCTCCTAAAATATAGGATACTTGATAATGACTAATTATGACTAATGGAAAAAAAAAACCTTAGGAAAAATAAATCCTAGGTGTGTGCGAAGTAACTCCAATAGAAAGAAGTCCAATCTTTCTTGGGGGAAATCAATTTTCTAAGAAGGTTCATTTCTAACTTTGCTGAATTGGTTAAGTATATTACATCCATGCTTAGGAAAGGAAATGAGGTGAAATGGAATACTGAGGCTAGATATTCTTTTGACCAAATAAAGAAGGCCTTGACTAAAGCACCTGTGATCATCAGTCCTGATTACTCCAAGGAATTTCTGATATTTTCCTTTGCCTCATTTGACACATTGGATGTTGTCTTGCCGTAGAAAAATTTAGAGGGGTTAGAGAAACCTATTTCCTTTTTTCGTAGAGAATTGAGGGATGCATAAATGAGATATGATATCATGGAATAGAAGGCTTATTCTTTGGTCAAATCCCTCAAGGATTTCAGAGTATACATTCTTCATTCCAAGATTGTTTCCTATGTTCCCTCATCCTCAGTGAAAGAGATACTTATCTAGCATGACATAGATGGGAAGAGGAGCAAATGGATTTCCAAAATTTTGGAATTTGACGTTGAAATGAAGCCTAATAAACTAGTGAAAGGCCAAAGTTTAGCTAGGTTGTTGGCCAAATCTAACTGCAAATCTTTAGGGTTTAATTTCATGAACATAAACTCAGAAAATCAACAAGCTGATTTTGCTGACAAAATCTCTCATATCAGCCCCAAATTGGCAGAATGAACTTGGTATAAGGACATCATATATTTTCTGCAAAAGTTGTAGCCTCCTGGCGGTTTCGAGAAGAGAAAAGTAAGAGATTTGAAGCTTAAATCAATCATATATTGTCTCATTGATCATATATTGTATTGGAAATATCCTCTAGGGGTTCTTTTGAGATGTTTAGATCCACAGGAGGCCCAAAAGGCCATGACTGATTTTCATGACAAATTGTGTGGGGGCCATCACTTTTGGAGAACCATAGCCTATAATATCTTCAGAGCTGGGTATTTTTAGCCTAGCCTTTTTACTGATGTTTGTGAAAAAATTAGAGCTTGTGTCAAATTCCAAAAGTTTTCTGGAAAGCAACAACTCCAATCTTTTACTTTGAAGCTAGTGGTGGTTTCTGGACCTTTTCACCAGTGGGGTCTTAAATTCATTGGGGAAATTAATCCAAAATCAAGAGGTCAATATCGGTGGATCTTGAATGCAACAGAATATTTCACCAAGTGGATAGAATCCATGCCTACCAGGAGTTCCTCACATCAGGTAATCATTGGTTTTCTTGAAGATATCATGTCAATATTTGGTTGTCCAAACAAGATTGTTACTGACAATGCTTCTTCTTTCAAATATGAACCATTGATCAAGTTTTGTGAACATTATGGGATTATATTAGTCCATTATACTCTGTATTACCCCCAAGGAAATGGTCTGGCAGAGTCCTCTAACAAGAGCCTCATAAAGATTATCAAGAAATTGTTAGAAGAAAACAAGAAAGCATGGGACTCAAAGCTGAAATTTTCCTTATGGGTTGATATAATTACAACAAAGAGGTCACTTGGTATTTCTCCTTTTTAGATTGTATATGGGATTGAGGCTATCTTTTATACTGAACTTGAATTTCTTGTGGAAAAGTTCCTCTAGGACTACCAAGGAGAACCTGATATTGTTAGGAGGATACAACATTTGGTAGAAGTACAACAAACTAGAGAGCAACTCCTTCACAAAGAACATGAACATAAACAAAAGATCAAGCAAGACTTTGACAAGAAGGTAAGCAAATAATATTTCCAGCTGGGAAATTTAGTGCTCAAGTGGGATGGACCCAAGCAAGACAAAGGAAAACATGGTAAATTTGAAGGCTTGTGGAGTGGTCCTTTCAAGATTTTTGAGGTGTTTTCAAATAATACTTATAAATTGCAGATCTTGGAGGATTCTGAAGTTTTTGGTGGCCCTGTCAATGAGCATTTTCTAAAGAGATATTTTTCTTGAGCCATGAGTGGTTGCCGCTTTCATTGTAAATATCACTTTTTCTTGAATTTTTGTTTGAACAAATAACCCCATAACCCTAGGATAAGACACTGAAGTTTCTTGTTCTTGAAATCTCACATGGAGCATGCCATCCCCTGTGGAGCCAAATTGTTATCACATTAAGTTGTCATGGATCATTTGCAGAGTGAAATATTGTTTTGCCAATGAAATAGATAAAGGGATAAAAAGTGAATTATTTCTCTAATGTTCCTGGCACACACATATTATTTTAACCAAAGTCGCAAAGGGATAAGACATTTTTTCTTGTAGTGGCTAACTCTCACACAAGTATCCATCGATGAAATCCCCCTCTCCTCAGATCAACGGTCTGTTGACGATTAAAAATTGTCAACGAAGTTTTCCCCGCAAAGTATTTCTAAAGCCTATTATTATAAAAAATAAATAATACTAGTAGGTGGGACCCCCTTGAACTATTGGAGAGAAGATTTGTTCATTTTTTATACTGAGATGAAGTGCGACATGAATTACATGGTTGATGAATTTCTTGTGGTTATTGGTTATAAATTGAGATTATGAAGGGTTGATCTCTTATGTTACTACAACCTATGATATTCATTAATGTCATTGTTGTATGTTCCTATTTCACCTGCATAACAAACATGTTAGTAAAATTACATGAAGGGCGGTTTTGAGAGAGGAAAATACTAGAACAAATGCAAGGGAAGGAGACCTAGTTTTGCAATATCACATGTGAATAACCTAAAAGAAATGAGAAACAATTGCAAGGGGAAGATTTAAAAGCTATCCTAACTATACTACATGCATGAAAACACTTGATGATTATTGTTAAACCATATCTAGCAAGTGAATGGTTATGCAATTGAGATTGAATTATATGGTAAATACACATATGGTTTGAAATGTTGGTGGCTCATATTGGCAGGGTAATAGTGGTAATGGTTATGCATTTTAAATTGAGTTATATTGGAAATATGGACAAGATGGACAAAATAGGCGTGACACATTTTCACAAAGTGATGGACACTAATGGTTATGTGATTTATCTTTGTAATATGGTGATGGTTTCGATGCATGATTTGATTAATGGTGTTAATGGAGGGGTCATTGGCATGTACTATTGAATTAATGAATTGTGGGTGGAGGCGACGTGCATTTACTGCACGCCACCTTTACTCCTCCCATTAGCCACCACCCTAGTCGATCTATTGTTCGGTCTTGGCTATGGTTATGCTCCGAAATTTTAGCAGGAAGGAAGCACTTGACCAACTCTTGGTTTAAAGAATTCAATTACATGCATGTATTTTTTTTGGCCATTCATGATTTTACTCTGGTTATGAAATAATTACTGGCTCAGGTGTATCGGTTTTTGTTTTCCTTAAGAATTCAATTGTGTAAAATTGTGTTCTTGGAATTAAGCGTAATGATTAGTCTGCAATCGTCTTGTATTCATAGTTTTATTGGGATGTTGTGGGTGATAAAAGCCATAGGGGCTCTCTGTGATCTTGCTGGTTTAGTTAGAAGTTTGTTTTTTGGTTTGCTTGGCTGGCTGTCCCCACGCATGTGCATCACTTGTCTAGTCTTTGGTTTTTATGGGTTTAATGGTTGAAGGCACTCTTCATCATTGTGTTTTGTTCATTTGGGAAATGGTTGATTTCATCACTAAAGAACACAAAATGGGCTCTCCTGTTCTTACTCGTCCTTGTCATCACTTCAGTGATGTGGTTGTTTTAAGAGCCACAAGGGTTACACCCTGCGCATGTTAAGCATCACTATCAATCGGGTTGGAGCCTATCTCCTCTGTGGTAGCCCTCCTATCTCGGGAATTGTTATCTATCCATGAGTAATTCATGGTTCCCTCTGTGTATGCACTATTGGTATCAAGGTTTTTCACCATTGAAGGAAGTTGGCTCTAGCTTCCCGATGTTATTCATAATGTGAACCTTTAACTCCACAGGTCCGAGGGTTGACATGGAACACCAGCCTGGCCTGTTGGTTTTTCTACTTGATTGTTGGATGGTTGTATATTGCTGACTATTTTTGAGTACAAACCCGTCTAGTTGGCTATATGACAGTCGTGTTGGTTTGTCATTTAGTTACTGCCTCTATATAGTGTTGGTAAACCTTGTTTGTTATCTGCACGAATCAAGTTACATAGTCGCTCTCCTTATGTTTGATAACTCAGTATTGTTTAATGGAGAGGGATGTTTCCCCAATTCAAATGAATGTGTGGGTGTGCATAGCTACCACAACTTGTTCGGTTGATTGATTTTCTACAACAGTGGCAAATTGTTTGGTTGATATACAGTCACTAGTATTTGCACTAATAATTTTCGGATGATCACTGGCATGCTTGGTGTTTCTCACGCATGTTGTGTTGTGTGGTTTCAAAATTGATAATGGTCATGGTAACTATGGTTTTATTTGGGGCCGAATGACTACTGAATTGAATGACTATAGAAAGTATATCCACTGCATCCTTGTGTTTGTTGGTTGAATAAACCTGAGTGTGCACATCATGGTCAATCACGGTTTGACTAAATCAAAGAAATCTTATATTAAATCAATAAATCAACACGATATGTTGAGTTATTATCGTGACTATGTGTTGTTGTGTTAAGTGGAAATGTTGCACCGTGGAGTTTTGTTAGCTGTGCACTGTGTGTGGTATGGATAGCTTGTTTTCATACTCAGGGATACCCACATAGTTTTAAGCATGTTATTTATTTCAATCGACCACTGGTTAAATAAGGAATGTTGTTGATGACAGTCATGTTGGATAGGTGGATGATCTTTTAAGTCACATTGAATTGTTTTTCTATAGTGGCAGAACTACATTGCCTAGGCAAAATTACCCTGTGCATAGCTTGTGTCTAAATGATGACTGTGGGTTGTATTCCAGTCTTGATTATTTTTGGTTACTCTTGGCCCTTGGTTATGGAAGCAAGTGAAGATTAAGGGAGAAAAGGAAAAATGTGAATTGCGTGGAAGATACAGTGACTGATACTGGTTCGAAGTGAGAAAAAGAGAAGAAAAGACAGAGCGAAGTAAGAGGAAGAAAGCCATTGGATGAGGAGATTGAGGATGACACATCAACAAGGAAGAGGGATCTGGGACAACTCAAAAAGAGAAAGAAGATGTCAATAGATGCTTTGAAGCACCTCACATGAAGGAAGGAAAGACAAGCTGGTGAAGCCCTGAAAATGCCGGTCAAGTTGACCTAGGGTTTTAGACACCTAGGGTTTTGGTATCTAGGGTTTTGACACTTAGGTTTTAACCTAAGGGTGTTCGAGATATATTGTAATGTAAAAATAAAGGTCTAAAGGAGCTGGGGTTGGGTGGTGCTAAGTTGGTTGAGAGTTCATTGTTATTGTATGATTGAGTGAGTACTACTGTGTGAGAGAGAAGTGCTGAGTGCGAGAGCCTTTTGGTATTGTATGATCTTCAACTGAGTGTGAAGATCCACCCTGCAACTGGGTGTCAAGGAGGGGAGAGAAAGAGAGAAGAAGAGAACAAGAGAAGATCTGATAGCTAAGAGCACATATAAGAACTATATGCTTCCATCTTAATATATTGTAAAGCACAGTTTTGTGGATGTAGCTCTAGGGAGAGGGTGAACCACATATATCTTGTGTTATGTGTGATTGATGTTGTGTTCTCTGTCATTTGATATGATGCTAATGTGATATTGTGTTAGATCTAAAATGTAACTTGCGTATTAGGCTTAAGGAAGATAAAGGATAACTAGATGGCTTTGTGTTGTTGCTGTGAATCCACTTTGCATTTCCTCTAGTTGTAGACACCTGTGTCTTGCAACCCCCTATAGCTACTTCGGGTGAGACTACATCTTCTTCACAGGTGTTTCCGAAAGGGCCAGTAGTTAGGGCTTGTTGGTGCACTGTTGTAGCATTGAACCCTGGGTTTTCCCTTGTGCCAACAAATGGTTCCCTTGCCGAGACCAAAATCTTCTTGAGGGAATTTCAAGGTGGTTTCCATCGAAGACAGAGATTCAGAAGTGGATAGAAGATCAAGAAAAGGACTTTGTTGAATCCCAGAACAAGAACCCTAATCTTAGTATAGAGGATTGGTTGGGAAGATATATCTTTACTGATATACATGATATTTTCTTTGGAGCAATCCATCAAGAGCTATATGAGTGGCTAGCTAGGTTAGCAGATACCCAGTTCGAAGTCAGATTCAGAACACCTATGGTTTGGATGTCGACGCTGATCAAGAAGGTTAAGAGAGTTGATAACGCCATGTCAAGAGAAGTAGATCACTGGTTTGATAGCACCATTGGAGGGTATATCACTGAGTTTGCTATTGACAAAGTGGAATCGCATAGCCAAGTAGATATATATTTCTTTAAGGGACCTAGAGGAAAAGTTTTACATTTTCTGGAGTTGAAGATCAAGATGTTATTGCATGAGAAGAACATCTTGAAGATATAGTAATCGGTCAGATCAAAAGATCTAAATGTTAAAAAATTTAGACAATGACAATGACACAGAGGTTGGACATACACGCAATGGGAAAGTATTTAGAGAAGTTCACTTCTTGAAGATATAGTAATCGGTCAGATCAAAAGATCTAAATGTTAAAAAATTTAGACAATGACAATGACACAGAGGTTGGACATACACGCAATGGGAAAGTATTTAGAGAAGTTCACTTCGCAAACCTGTTTAAGCATAACTACGGAGATGAAGGTTTCTAAAGTGGAGAAGAGGCAGATCTGATAGATGAAGAGCATTCAGAATATGATAGGACAGAGGAACCTCGCCGAGAAGAGATAGAAACTCCAAGAACTACACCAACTGTTGAAGTAAGTACTATTATTCCTCCTGTTACTGCAACAATGTTAAGTAACCAGAGTAACCTAAGTCATCAGAATGCTTAGAGCATTGTCACTAGCATTCTACCACATACTTAGTCAGGAAACCTAGGAAGATCTATGGCAGATGAGATGAGGTTACCCACCTTTAGAGGAGATGGATTTGAAGATCCTGATCAACACTGGTTTTTATGTGAAGATGTGTGGAGTATTAAGAATATCACCGATGAAGCTGTCAAACAGGCTCATTTCAGCACTACCCTAAGAGATCACGCATTGAGCTGGTACATGAAATTTGTCCAAGGAGCTACACCTAAACCACTAAATTCCATTAAGACTACGCTAACTTCTGAATTCAAGAAACCTAAATCAGAGTCGCAGTGCATTACAAAACTAAAATAAATCAAGCAGAGAACAACTGAACCTGTGTGTTAGTTTGATCAGAGATTTAAGACCTTGACAGGTCATTTAAGTTTTTAGATCCTAGATGAGAAGAAAAAGGAATGATTTATTGCTATCCTCTTGCCACACATCAGAGTTCCTCTGATGCAACAAAATATTACTTCATAGGCTGAGGCACTGGAGATCACCATGAAATTAGAATCAACCCCTATGGGAGAATCCATCTTAGGTATGAGTCAAATCTTGAGTCAACTAACTAGCTTATCACTACAGGTCGAAGATATGAAGAAAGATAAGGGAAAAGATAAAATAGAAGACATCTGGTGCATCAAATGAAAATCAGAAGGCCATGACAAGGAAAAATTTCCCTTATTTCAGGAATACTTGACCTCTAGACCTCTGATCCCTTTGAAGCAAGTTTCCCTACCCTGGTGTGAGGTATGTAGAAATCGACTTTGCCGTCGTGAATGTTACTATCTACAAAAATATGTCCAGACACCCACAAATATGTATTGAACATTCTGTAAGTCGGTAGGACATGATGACAGGGATTGTATAGCTTATGATCTCATGCATGAAAGGTCAAGGGATATATAAAAAATTCAACGTGAAGTACAACAAGAAAGAAGCACTACGCAGTATAATTCCCATGGGAGAGGAAACTTCAACCCTCGGGGTGGATTCCGAGGAAGAGGAAGAGGAGGAGGCATGGGTCGAGGTCGAGGACAGATCATCTGTTATAACTGCACACAACTAGGACACTTGACAAGGGACTTTCAGAACCCTTGTACCACTTGCAACTACTGCAACTAATTCGAGGATGTTATTGAGGAATGTTCAACATTTCTAGCTAAGCTTCAGGAGAAATGAGGAGGAGATCAACAAATACAACTAATAAAAGTAGAACCTCGCGGAGAAGATCCCAGAGTTGCTGTTATCACAGGAGGAGGCATTGTTATAGGTGAAGACAAAGTGATCCAAGTAAATACTATAGAAGAATCAAAAGTCAGGAAAGCTGCAGAGAAGACACAAGAATTTAAACCAAGGAAAGAGAAGCGAATATTTGAGGAAGCAAGAAAGGAATTTGAAAGACATCAAGCTTCTTCATCAAAGGTTCGACTAGAAGTAAGAGAATATGGAATGCCTCTGGAATTTTATCAGTCTACTTCGCCCAGAGATGGAAAAGAGGTGAGTAAACTTATCAGTTTCTTGTATATGTTTATTGAGTTGATTAAATATGAAAAATCCATACAAGAACTACAAAATTTGGTCAGATAGTATGGGATAGGAAGGGTAGATCCTTTGCTGAATAAAGTAGTACATCAACTATCCAAGAAGAGAAGGGAAAATAAATAACTGCATCTTAATTCTTAGACTGGAGAGTAAGATATAGACTATGTGGTCCTCGACTGAGGGTTGGAGGTCAATGTCATGATGAAGCAGAGCTGGGCACTGATGGGAAAACCTAAGTTGATCTATTCCCCTATCAGGCTTAGGATGGATAATCAACAAGTTGTAAGCCCCTTTGGAAGACTGGAGTGTGTCCCTGTGGACATCGATGGAGTAACGATGTTTGTAGACTTTGAGGTGATTGAGATAGTTTATGATAGTTGTCCTTACCCTGCACTATTAGGAATTGATTAGGCTTTCAATAATTCCACTGTGATTGATTTAAAGAAAAAGAATAATGAAATTTGAAAGAGATGGCCTTAGGGTCATTGCACCTTTAGATCCCGATGAAGGTCAGAGATACACATAACCCATTAGAGAAGAAGACCACGCATATGAACTAGAAAAAATATACAAATTGACAACCAGACAACATGACTACATTAATCCTACAACAGATGGGAATTTGAGCTGGCAAAGTGACAACGTATGCTCATTGGATTCAGAAGAAGCCCTAGAGAACTGGAAGAAAAAAATGTACGAAGTATCCACAAGGAGATGTGCTAGATTAACTAGGGAAGTCCGCTAGATCGACACAATAGTAAGTAACTTTCCCACCTTTGATGGTTTGAATAATTTAGAAGAATTCTTGTTGGACTTTGAAGAAATGATACCACTACCACAAAGATTGTTGGAAATGGATGAGGCCCTGAAATCAACTCTAGCGAGATGGTGGGGGACACACAAAAACAATATTACAGACTGGGTACAATGTCGCACTTTGATGACATCGCGATTTTTAGAGCAAGTAGAAGGCTGGGAAGTTAGGTACACAGGTCGAAGCTATCCGAAGGACCATATGCGAAGTTGTGAGGAATCCTGGAGCAAAATTCCTCAAGAATAGTGGGTACACAAATTCATTAACACACTGGACACAACTCCCATCAACTGGTATCTTCAAGCAGAACTGCTCCTCATCACTACAGATTGGGAAGGTGTGACCCATAAATTTGTAACTACCTTTTTTTTTGAAATCCAATATCCTACAGTAGATTAGGAATTACAGGTTGTAAGACAAAAAGTGTTCGAGGAGGCACCTAGCCTCCCTTTGGAGCAAGACAAGGATGAATGGAATATGCCTCTTTAGAAGTTGCAAGGCTATTACAATATCAATGTTGCTGAAGACAATGATCCTAGGAATGTGAACATCGTAGAAACAAAAGGCCAAAGAGATGTAGAAGGACAAGGTGTCAAACTACCTTTTGTTGGACAACCAATCAAAATAAAAAAATTCAACGTTGGAACAAAACATACACCAAAGCTTGCAAATGTTGGAGATTATTGGGATGCTGCCACTATTGACAAGATGGCAAAATTACTACATGAATATCATGACTTGTTTCCAACCAAGTTCACTGATATGAAGGGAATTAAAGGTCCCATGGGAGGGATGAGGATCCCTTTGAAACCAGATGCAAGGCCAGTCAAACATAGACCCTACAGATTGAACCCTAAATATACAGAGAAAGTGAAGCTCGAGCTTGACAGAATGATGGAAGTAGGAATCATAGAACGTTGAAGAATTAGAATGGATTAGCCCTATGGTGGTACAAGATAAGAAGATAAGAGAAATCAGGATCTGTGTAGATCTTAGGAATCTAAATGATGCATGTTTGCATGACCCATTACCTACACCATTCACTAACAAAGTGTTAGACAATGTAGGATGACATGAGGTATATTCTTTTACAGATGGATTTTCAGGATACCATTAGATCCAGATTGCCAAGGAAGATCATCATAAGACCACATTTGCAACATAATGGGGATCCTACCAGTATAGAGTGATTCCATTTGGATTGAATAATGCACCAACCATCTTTTCTAGGGTGGTGGTCGAAGCGTTTAAGGAGTTCTTACATAAATTACTTGAAGTATACTTTGATGATTGGACTGTTTTTAGCATTTTTCAAAATCATATTGAATGTTTAAGACTAAAGTTGGATAAATGCAGGCAATGTCAGATTGCCTTGAACCTAAAAAAGTGCATCTTCATTTCACCCTTCGAAGTGCTGCTGGGCCATATTGTGTGTAACCAGGGATTGCTAGTAGATCCATACAAGATTTCCATTATAGTTGATATACCCCCTCCTACTTCAGTCAAATAGCTGTGCACTGCGATGGGACATATTGGATACTACAGGAAGTTCATTAAGGGATACGCACAGATCAAAACACCCATGGAGAATATTCTAAAGAAAGAATGCCAATTTCATTGGACATAAGAATGCCAACAGAGCTTCAACACATTGAAACAAAAAATGGTTACTTCCCCCATTCTGGTTTTGCCAAATTGGTGTAAGGAATTTCACGTGCATTTCGATGCATATTCTATCACATTAGGAACATTATTAGCACAATTGGGAGCTGGAGACATTGAACACCCATTATCCTTTGCTAGCAGGAAGCTATCAACAACTGAGATTAATTACACCACCACAGAGCGAGAAGGATTAATGATGGTGTTCGCGATGGAGAAATTCCACCACTACTTGTTGGGAGGACATTTTAAGATGTTCACTGATCATTATACACTTAAATACTTAGTTAACAAGCCAGTGTTGGGGGGGAGAATATGCAGATGGCTTCTGCTATTTCAGGAATATGATTTCAAGATCGTGGTTACGCTACGAAGGATGAACAAGGGTCCTGACCACTTGTCGAGGTTGGAAAATGGAGAAGAGCCTACTATTTTGGAGGATACACTGCTAGATGCATAGTTGCTGGCCATCAAGAAGATTGATGATCACTTTGCGGAGATAGTGCAGTTCCTATCAACAAGACTGGCACCTAGTGAATATACAATCACTTAGAAGAAACAGTTGGTAGTACGTGCTGCAGATTTTTCACTTATAGCTGGACAACTATACAAGATGGGACCTGATGAGATATTGAGAGGGTGTGTTATGGAAGGAGAGAGACCATTGATCCTCGTAGAAGCACATGAAGGCATTTCCAGAGGACACTACACAGGGAAAGCAACAATGCAAAATATTCTTAGGGCTAGCCTTTGGTGACCTACTCTGCACAAAGATGCTAAGGAATACTATAAGGCCTGTGATGTATGCCAAAGAGTTGGGAAACCGTCCAGAAGAGACGAGATGCCTTTATCGTCATAGTTGACCTTACAGGCATTTGAGAAATGGGCCATTGAATTCGTGGGACCTATCAACCCACTAGGGAAGCACACAGGAGCTAGATACATAATCACTGCAGCATAGTATTTGACCAGATGTGAAGAAGAAAGAGAAGTTAAGGACTGTAGTGCAACTACAGTTGCGTGCTTCATATTTGATGATATCATAACCAGGTTTGGATTCTCAAATATCCTTACGAGTGATCAAGGCACACATTTTATTAACAATACTATTGAAGCCTTGACTCAGGAATTTGAAGTTCACCATCAGAAGAGCATGCCCTATCATCCACAAGAAAATGGGACAGTTGAAGCATTCAATAATATCTTGGAGACAATGCTGATGAAGATATGCAGTGTGAACATGGATTTGAGAGTACCAATAGTATTATGGGCCTATATAACCACTTGCAAGAAATTGACCATGAAAACCCCTTTTAAATTGTTCTATGGTCTAGAAGCAGTTGTACCCATGGAATATTTGGTTCGTAGTCTGAGAATTGCATCCTTTACAGATATGGATGACACTGGCATTGTGCAAGAGAGGCTTGTGCAGTTGGTCAAACTGGAAGAAGACAGATTTATTGCAGGATTTAACCAACATGTTCAGAAAGAAAGAGAAAAGGCCTACCATGACAAACACATCAAGAAGAAAGATTTCAAGTAAGGAGATCTGGTATTGGTATATGACAGTAAGTTCATGAAGCATCCAGGGAAGTTTAGGATGCATTGGCTTGGGCCATATGAGATTGCCTATGTTATAGAAGGAGGAGATGCACAATTGAAGACTTTGACTGGAGAATGGAAGGAAGGTTTGGTGAACATAAGCCAGTTGAAATTGTATTATGACAACCAGCTGCCTCGCAACTCTCAGTTAAATAAGAAAGAAAATGGTATAGGTACCACGTGTAGTTGAAACTGGGTACCAGACACAGAAAAGACAGTTTGCACATAGAAGGGAGAAATAGAGAAGAATGCACAGGCTTCCTTGTGCATTCTGAAGTGGAAATGGAACAAAAATTTGAGACCTGAAGTGCCTCAGGATGAGTCACAGGTGAGTGTTGGGGGCCTGTTGGCCCTTGGTTATGGAAACAAGCAAATATTAAGGGAGAAAAGGAATAATGCAAATTGCATGGAAGACATAGTGACTGATACTGGGTTGAAGTGAAGAAAAGAGTAGAAAAGATGGAGTGAAGTAAGAGAAAGCAAGCTCTTGGATGAGGATATTGAGGATGACAATCATCAAGGAAGAGGGATCGAGGACAACTCAACAAGAAAAATAATATGTCAACAGATGCTTTGAAGCACCGCGTGTGAAGGAAGGAAAGACAGGCTAGCGAAGCCTTGAAAATGTGGGTCAAGTTGACCTAGGGTTTTAGACACCTAGGGTTTTGGTATCTAGGGTTTTGACACTTAGGTTTTAACGTAAGGGTGTCTGAGAGCTATTGTAATGTAAAAATAAAGGTCTAAAGGACTTGGGGTTGGGTGGTGCTAAGTTGTTTGAGAGTTCATTGTTATTGTATGATTGAGTGAGTACTACTGTGTGAGAGAGAATTGATGAGTGCGAGAGCCTTCTAGTATTGTAAGATATTCATTTGGGTGCGAAGATCAAGCCCACATCTAGGTGTGCAGGGAGGGGAGAGAAAGAGAGAAGAAGAGAATAAGAGAAGATATGCTAGCTAAGAGCACAGATAAGAACTGTATTCTTCCATCTTAATATATCATAAAGCACAGTTCTGTGGACGTAGACCTAGGGAGAGGGTGAACAACATATATCTTGTGTTATGTGTGATTGAGGCTGTGTTCTCTGTCATTTGATATGCTACTAATGTGATATTGTGTTAGATATGAAATTTAACTTGCATTGTAGGCTCAAGGAAGATAAAGGATAACTAGATGGCTGTGTGTTGTTGCTATGAATCCACTCTGCATTTCCTCTAGTTGTAGACACCTATGTCCTACAACCCCCTATAGCTACTTCAGGTGAGACTGCATTTTCTTCGTAGGTGTTTCTGAAAGGGGCAATAGTTAGGGATTGTTGCTGCACTGTTGTAGCGTTGAACCCTAGGTATGCCCCTGTGCCAACAATTACTTTCATTTATGTTCAACAAATGTAATTGCATTTAAAACATGGGCCCGATCGCAGTAAATAGTGACTTCATTGTTAATTTGAAAATGTGACTTTTGGGTATTACTGTCGATTAAAGAAATGCATGGACAATGGTTGATTTTGATAGTTACAGATTGGAAATGGGTACTGTGCGTAATTTTTTATCAAATGCAAAGTATGTGAATGAAGGGAACAAAACATCTTGCAAATTGTATAGGATACCCACTGTTTTGTGATGGCACTGTGTGGACATTTGATTGTGAACAGTGAACTTGTTAGATACAAAAAAATTATTATTTAGTCAAGTGATGGATGGTTGATGCATCTCCTTTCACATAATGTTTTATAGATCACCTAATTAATTCCATGAACAATAATCATCGTTCTTCCCTTCCATTATTTCACTTTCTGCTAATTACAAACCCCATCACATGTCATATTCCTTTTTCACTCCCTATTTTGAGATTAATTATAGTCAAGAGATTTTCTGTGTTAAAATGGATGGAGGTGGCAGTGTCTTGTGTGGATTGCAGTGAGTTTTTATTGGTTTTATTTATAGTTGATTGTTGTTGTCATTGAGAAGTGACCATGATTATCCCCCTTCATTATATCATATTTTCTCTCAATACAAACCCCTCACATATCCCAAAACCCTGTTTCACTCCCCTGCTCATTGATTAATAGTAAAACAATTTGTATGGATTGGATTGCATGAGTCTGATACATTCTGAACCAAATCTATTTCATATTCTTAAGATTTTTCATGCATTGTTATTTAAAAGACTATTTTCTAATCGATTACACATGTTGGATGAGTTTTTTCAGTCATGGAAGCCATGGATAAGGAAATAGAGGTAGAGGTAACTAGAACCAAGGCCCAAGAAGGCCCAGGTTCTTTATACATTTTGACACTGATTCAAAAGAGCTTAGCCAAATGTTTCATGTCAGATTCTTTAGTTGGATTGGTCAGGGAATAGTCTGACCTAGGCCTTAAAGGACTCCTTTCCAAGCCCCACAAGCACCCGAGATCCCTGTTGCTCCTCATGTCTCATTGCAACCCGAGGTCCCTAAAAATGATGGATGGCAGGAGATTGTCCACCCAACAGTCTCCCAACATCGTGGCTTGCCCAACTTGTCTTTTCCTCCTCCTCCGTCGGTTAACCCCATTGTCCAAGTTGCCCCTAATCACTTTCCAGTGCAATCCTCCCATGATAGCAAGAGATTGAAGACTGGAGCCCACCATGCACTTGATAAAGGAAAAACCACTTCTTCCCCTTCCTCACCCTTGAGTGACTCTGACAAATCCGTGTCTTCCTAGATGCATTTGAGGGACGATTGTTCCCACGTGATACTGATCAGTGAGATTAAGCCTAAAGGGTCTACACAACCAAAGGAAAATTCAGGGAAATCAAGAGGTGACAACAACAACCAAGGAAGGGTTGCATCATAGACTGGGAAATATGGCCTTTGATTTTTATGTTATCTAGTGTTTTATGAAATTTGATTTCATGGATCTTTGGACATCATGTTTATTTTGGACATATGAGTATTATTTTGAAATAATTTTAAATTTCCAAAAGTGAATATGTTGATGTGAGGCAGAAGGAGGTGTGTTTTGCTTAAATAATGGTTATGTTATGATTGTTATGATTATTATGAACTAAAGGGAGTTACAAGGGGTCCCACCTACTAGTTATTATTATTTTTTTAACATAAAAGAGAAGAATTGTATTAAGAAAAGTGGCCTTCATAGGGAACGCCATAGTGTTACAGAGAGAAGTATGTCTGTATGGAGGTCAACATGTTTTATAGGAATGACCTTGTCTATCCAACTATCAGGAAGGCTATGAAATTTTGTGATTTTCAGAATCTAACCTCTGCTGTTCCTGGTATACATTAGACATAAAGACCCTAGAATATATTTACAAAAACAAAACATGAGAACCGCCTTGAGGGAAAAAGCTTTGAAGTATTGTCATTCTTCTTCGTCGACGAGTTTGTTGGGGTCTGGGATGTTTGTTACAAGTTAAGTGTCTCCGCTGGGATGGCTGGTGATGATTGATGTGCCTCCATATGTTGCCTGAGTGCTACCACCTCAATCTTCCACTGATGTGTGTGCTTCTTCTGGCTAACAGATTCTTCCAATACTGTATACTAAGATTTAGGCTAAAGCTGGAGTGTCGGGATTCCCACATGAGGGGTGAACCCACGTATACTAAGATGAAGGCTAAAGCTAGAGTGTCGGGATTCCTTCATGTTCTCCTCCAACTGTTGAGTCCGTTGGGACCAAGATGGAGGACGTGAGCCCAATTTTGGTAATCCTGGTTTATGGAATTGCCCAGGGAAATGTGTCTCTACTGATTCCTATGAGAGGATGGAGAAGTTATGAAGTTGGATTGCGACAAAGAGTTGATTCTTGGGACTTTAAAAGGTCGAGTGACTCTGTGATTCAAAATTTTATCGCTCCATATCAATCCATCAATTTGGATCATGAGACATGCCTGTGTGGAATACTGCCCGCAAGGATAGGAGGAGGGGGGTAGGAGATACAGGATGCGGGGGTAGGAGAAACAAATATAGTTCATGGGATAGGGTGGTGGATGGGGGCTCTGTTAGTGAGCAACGTGCCTTCTGGGAGGGATACTGCTAGATTTTCTTGATGATCCGCCTGATGGTTCAGAAGCCGAGGTACATGGTAAAGATGGATCTCTTCAAATTCATGTATTTCCTTCTTGATTCGGGTGAGTATGGCGTTGAGATTTAGATTGTTTTCATTTTTGTTGGATTTCAGATAAGGGAAAATGAGCCTGGAGTCTCCTATGGTAGTGAGGGCATGGATATTTCTATTTTTGACGAGGTTCAGACCTTTAAGTAGGGCATAATATTCTTCCTGATTGTGGGTGGCATGTACTAAACGCCACACAGAAGTGTCTTCCTTATTTCCTCCTGGGTTGAGAATTACCCCTCTCGCTCCTGCCACCCCGTACCTACTAGTTATTATTTAATTATGACCCTTATTATGATTATTACTTTTCCCCCTAATTAAGTTTAGTTGAGTCTTTAATTAACTTAACTAAAGAGTTGGTTTAACTACTTCAACCAATTCTAACTTGTTAAAAGCAAAAAGAATGGGAGGAACACAAGAGAGAAGCAGAAGCATGCTAAGGTTTTCTCTTTGAGTTTATGTTGAGATAGTTCAGTTTTCATTCATTCATATATTCATCACAACCTAATTATATTTTGTGATAGCAGGGTCTTATTGTAGTCAACAATATTCAGGGCTGAATCAAATCATTCAGACACTTGTTTTTTAGAGGTGTTGATTTATCTTTGATAGTCTATGTAGACTTGTCTTTTTGTGAATTAATTTTCATGACTGATAAAGGCTATTGTTCAGATTCGAGTGGGAAACAATCTGTGGCAAGTTGATCCAGCTTTTAGAGTTCAGTTTTGGTTTTCTGTTAGAGGTCCTTTTGCATGTTCCATCGGGGATGTCTAAATTTGAATTTGGTCCAATATTTCTGTATGAGATTTTGTAAAGAAAATGACTCTTTGGTGAATTGAAATGAAATAAAGGATTGATTTATGTCTCAAATGTCTTGATTATCATCTTGGTTTCTTTACTTATGTTCTTACATTTATTTCAGCAACTGTTATATTCAGGAAATTACATAAAAAGTGAATTTTCAGCAAGCTTTTTGCTAATAAAAGACTAGCCTAAGATCTCGTAATTAATACTTGTGAGTTAGGATGTTATTTTTTTGGCTATAAACATAGGGTGATATTATCGTCTACTTTGCTTTATCCAAGTAAATTCTAAAAATTCTTTAGTAAGATCAATTCATATCTTTTCCTCAACATTTATTTGGCAACCATACTGGGGAGATCTTCAATATCTCTCTGGTTAATTTTTTATACTCATTTTTCATCGATACATCTTTCTTTTTCTGAAATTGATTCTTTGACTGTTTTTCTATTAATGAATTTTCCTATTGCAAGGCAGCCCAATATCGAGCCCGATCTTCAAGACCAGACCAACATTGCTTTGAACTTGTTTAACACCATTCTAGACACTGCCAATACCAGTGCTGAACTTAACCATTCTTGGGCATCAATTGAGCGAGATATTAGTGCTCAAGAACGATTGGAGGCTAGATGTAGACAATCTAGAAATCATCAACAACCCTTTGTTTCTTCAAATTTTGTCCTTTCTTTCATGTTCTTAGATTCTTGTGCTTCTAGAAGAAGAAGAGGCTTGTCACCTGAAATCAATCCTATTTCTGAAATAGGAAGAATAAATTTTGTGTTATCTGCCCAACAAAGTGCTCTAAGGAGAACTTTATCTGATTCATCTAGTTCGTCTATCTTTCCCTCATCTATATTCCAAAAGATGGAATCTAGTGGTGGCTTTGGTGGCATTGGAAGTGATTCATCTTCTAAATATTCATCATCATTAGTGATTGGTAGCTTATATAGCCACCATATCCCTATCCAATCTACTACAAACCCCACCAAAGTCATTAAAAAGTATGGCCTTTTTCAGTTCTAAGAATATGCCACAACCACATCATGGCATGTGTCCTCTCCTCTTAACCTAGCACTTGCTACTCGCCCACTTACGAAGTTTAAGGAGAATTTCCCTAAGTTTTCGGGGAATAACACTGTCAGTACAAATGAACACCTAGTGGCATTTTCTAATGCTTGTCATAACATAGGGGCTAACGACAACGACACTTTCATGCTCTTGTTTGTCAATTCCTTAGAAGGAAAGGCTGCAACTGACTTCTTTAACCTTCCTCCTAAGATTCTGTCTAATTGGGAGGAGTTAATCTATTGGTTCCGATCCACTTATGGGCAATCCAAAAGCCCTGCCAAGAAGTTTAGGGAATACAATAATGTCACTTACAAATATGGTGAGACCATCACGTCTTTCAACTTGCATTTCACCAAGTTGTATATTAAAATCCTCAAACTTATCCTCCCTCAGAACCATTCCACTTTCATGCATTACTACAATGCATTGCCTTCTCCCTACCGTCATAGGCTTGAGGAAAAGGCCATCGACAATCTTAGCTCTGCTCTACACACTTGCTCAGAGTATGAAGAAAAACTTGAAAGAACTGGTCTTCCCCAGGGATAATTAGTTAGACATATGCACATGTCCTCTCTCTTACAGCTAGTACAATATATGAATAACCGTATGATAACATTTGAGCAGAAGGGTGTTGTCTCCCCTCTCACACCTAGAGCTTCAACCTCTTCTGCAACTTCCTTTAGAAATCCAACTGAAAACAATTTTCAGCCTAAGGCTATCTTGCCTCAAAGTTGGTGTAACTTTTGTGAATAACACCACAAAGAAACCATGCATGAGGTAAAGAAGAGTGCCATAGATAAGATCTTTGGTAAAAGACCAGAAGATACTATTATTGTCCTAGACTTTGCAGATCTAGAGGATTTCATGGTAATCAACACTAGGAGAAAAGCCTATGCTCCTAAGGGTAAATTTGATCTTCCTCATAGTTCTTCTAGCCCAAGTTCATCCTCAACCGCTGCTATGCCCTAGGTTCCTAAAATTCTTGAGAGTCAAAGAATCACCCCCCCTCCTACCTCTTCCAAATAGAATATCTTGAATCAATTGGCCAACATCAAATCATATGAAACCATCCTAGACACGGCTTCCATCCCTGAACAATAGATCCATCTGAAACAATTCATGGAAGGAAAAGCTTTTGTTGTAGCCAATCTTTCCGAAGAGGTAGACGAAGAGGATTCTTCTATAAATAAAGTAGGTGTACATAACTTTATATTGTTGGAGTTACTTCACACACACCTAGGATTTATTTTTCCTAAGGTTATTCCTTGTTTATTAGTCATAATTAGTCATTATCTAGTCTCCTATACTTTAGGGGAGAATATTCCACCTGGAGAATATTCTCTTTCAGTTGACACTTTAGTTTAACTAGTTGAGTTGAGTTTAGATGTTGCATTGGGATCATCACCATGCAACATTGGGATCATCACCATGATAATTCGACCTTGTATTGGTATCATCACCAGAGTGTTTCATTAGCCTTGATTCCTTGAGTTAAGTCCTCACTACTCTATGTTAAGTTAGTTAACTGAAGACTAGTTGACTAGTTAACTCAACTAGGTGGCAGTTCACTCCCGTAACTTCCTGAGAGACTAGAATAGGTGGAATTTCACTCTTGTAATTGATGGTGTGTGTCCAAAACACTCTATACCACCACTATGGTGCATTGGTTCACCTCAATTCGAACTCATTGAGTTATACAAAGTATATCATGTGTAAATTATTCATTATTCATAACGGTTATTGAGAATTTTTCCATTCTTTCTCTCCTTATTCTTCCTTCTCCAATTCTCTCTGCAAATGCGTGTATTATTGTTTAGATAGATATATTCTATGTAGTTTCAACACATTTACATGGTATCATAACCGACAGAATGCTAAGCAAAATCTACACCAAAATTGTTTGCAGGTACAAAAGATTGAAGACAGCGGAAAGATGGAATTCCAAAAAGAATTCATCCTTACACCTTACAACTATTTTTCATGGAAGGAGAAAATATCCATACATATCCGGTCTAGAGGGTTGTATAGGTTAACCATGAATACATATCCAGAGCCAACATTAGCCATAGAAAAATCCAAGTACTTAAATCACATAGATGAGGCACTCGGAACAATTGCAGTCTTATTTCTCCCGATCTCCTTTTTCATATATCTTTCTGTAAGACTCCCAATGAATCCTGGACCATATTAGAAGGGATCTTTGGAAAATAGGATGAGATGAGGGGAAACATGCTGGAGGTGGATCTTCTTACATTAGATCCAAAAAGCTTTGAGAATATCCAAGATTTCTTTACAAAATTCAAGGATTTACTGTCACAACTCAAAGCTTGCGAGGTTGATAAATCGAAGGAGGAGAAAAAAATGGTTCTCATAATTCTCTCCAAGATTGATCCTGAATTATTTGTATTCGTATCTACATTCCATACTGTCATATTTTCCTCTGGAGCCACCTGGAAGATGCCTTCTCTTGAGGACTTTATCGAATCCCCGACACAAGAGAAAACCAGGCTCATCAACATGGGCACAATCAAAGGCCCAAGGGCGCATGCACTCATTGTGCATGATGGAATCCAAAAATATCATAAATCTAAAGATAAAGATAAATGGAAATATCATGCACATCCGAAGAAGGAAGGGTACACAAAACCCTTCATCGATGCCTCTGGATCTAAAGGGGAAAAGGGAACAAAGGGGGATAAATGCATGTACTGTCACAAAGGATTCCATTTGGAATACACATGCATGAAAAAACAAATAGATCTGATGTCTCAAATAATTCAGCAAAACAACCTTGGAGATCGCATCCTCGAGGGTGCAAAGAAGAAGAAGCCAGAAGATCCAAATTCCAAGAAAGGAAATTCTAGCCATGCCTTAATTTCCATAAACTCCTCTCCCGATGCTGGGATCATAGATTCAGGAGCATCACATCAAATGGATGCCTCAGAAGTAGTCTATTCTTCATTGGATGCATGAAAAGGTCCTCCTATTCTGATGGGGGACAACTCTTTTGTCGAAGTCACCGACAAAGGAAGGATTGAACTCACAAACGAAATCTTCGAGAATGTGTTGCATGTTCCCAAGATTTTTGCCAAACTTCTCTCCATGTATAAGATGAATAATTATGGCACCGAAAATAAATTCATATTCACACCAAACTCCGTGGACATCTACGACATGAAAACCAACTCCAGGGTTCCTACCGGTGAGGTAAATCATCAGTTTAGATTGTATGCATTTTCTGAATTCATTGAACTTGATTCTTATTTACAGTTTACTCATGTTGATGAAATTAGTAGGATATGGCACGAAAGGTTTGGACATTTGAATTTCAGATACATGTAACAAATTAGCAATAATAGGTTGGTTGATGGCCTTCTAGACATCCATTTCTCCAAGGGAGTGTGTGATGGATGTGTTCTCGGAAAACACCCTCAAGAGAAATTCAACAAGGGAAAGTCTCAGAGAGCCTCCACACCTTTAGATCTGATCCACAATGACCTCATGGGTCCTTTTATACATCCATCGATCAGAAAAGTGAGGTTTTTTCTCATTTTTGTTGATGATTTCTCACGTTTTACTTGGATCTACTTTCTCAGGAAAAAATCTGAGGTCTTTCAACACCTCAAAGATTTCAAAGCCTTGGTTGAGACACAGTCCGGAAAGAAGATCAAAGTCCTCTGAACTAATAATGGGGGAGAGTATGTGAATCATGAGATCCACAATATTTTCCATGAGGTAGGGATTCAGTTGTAGCATACAGTTCCCTACACTCTGCAACAAAATCGATTTGTTGAGCGAAAAAACTGATCTCTAAAGGATATGACATATTGCATGTTGCATACAAAGTCACTACCACAGAGACTACGGTCCGAAGCACTTAACTGTGAAACATACATCCAAAATAGATCTCCCCATAGATCTGTCAAGGATAAGACCCCCTACGAGGCTTGGAGTGACCTCGAATGAGAATTGACCCACTTTCTCATTTTTGGTTCTCGTGCATGGGCCAGGATTCCCTCTGAAAAGAGGAAGGCACTTGATCCACAGAGAACTGAGTGCATTTTTGTTGGATACCCTGATGGTGTGAAGGGATATCATCTTATTGATATTTCCTCGGACTGAATCATCATTGAGCGGAGTGTCCAATTCGAGGAAAGTGTCTCACATGTACCTCAACAGCCGCATGCAGATACCTTCACTCTTACACCTGTCTAAGATGATGAGCGTGAACATGTCGACTCTTATTTAGATGAGAGTTCTGATTTAGAGGACTCAGATGATTCACATTCAGATTAGAGTCAGTACAGTAGGATGCAGAATCAAAGCATCCAGATGCAGTTGCAGAGCTAGAGCGAAGGCCCAAGTGGGTACAGAATACTCTTCAGGATGCAGGGGATCTCATTGGTGATCTAGCCGATACCAGGAGGACTCGATCTGATTTTGAGGAGCCTCCTATTGCACTCACTGCCATTGAACCATTGCCCTCCAGGCATCTTTTCTTGGTTCAGTCTTCTGATCCACAGTCTTATGGTGAGGCTGCTGGAAATCCCTTTTGGAAATCCACCATGCAGAAGGAGTACAACTCCCTCCTCGAGAACCACACTTGGGATCTGGTTCCCCTTCCTTATGGGAGGAAACTTGTCAAATGTAGATGGGTCTATAGGACCAAGAGCGCAGTGGATGGACAAATCAACATATACAAAGCCAGGATTATCACCAAAGGCTTTTAGCAGGTTCATGGTATTGAATATGATGAGACCTTCACTCTAGTAGCGAAGATGGATTCCATACGATTGACACTTGCCATTGCAGTAGCCAAGGGATGGGAAGTCCATCATATGGACGTGAAGAATGCATTTCTTCATGGTGATCTCTCTGAGGATATCTACATGGAGCAGCCTCAGGGATTTATGCAGTAGTCATCTTTGGTCTATCGACTGAAGAAGTCACTTTATGGCCTCAAGCAAGCTCCGAGGGCATGGTATGCCAAGATGGACTCCTACCTATTGTCACAGAACTTTGTACATTGTAAATCAGAACCGAATGTATACATGCTCAGGACAGTTGATGCACTTCTACTTTTAGTTATGTATGTCGATGATTTGATGATCACCGGTTTCTCGAATTCAGTGATTGCTGCAGGCAAGAGGATTCTACATGATAGGTTTTTGATGACGAACATGGGTCCGATACACTTCTTCCTTGGACTCGAGATCAGTCAGGATGCATCAGGCATCAAAATGTCTCAATTCAAGTATGCACGAGATATCCTTGAGAGATTTCACATGATAGACTACAAGTCTGCTTCGACTCCTTTCCTATCAGAAGTCAAACTTGAGGATGGCAGGGAGACTCCAAGATCCAATCTTTATTTTCACCATAGTGATGTTCAGGGGGGGTGTTGGAGTTACTTCACACACACCTAAGATTTCTTTTTCCTAAGTTTATTCCTTGTTTATTAGTCATAATTAGTCATTATCTAGTCTTCTATATTTTAGGGGAGAATATTCCACCTGGAGAATATTCCACCTGGATCAATTCTGCCACAGTGACACTCCTACAAATCATTGTTAGTCAATAACAATCAATCTTACACAACTGTTATGATGTCTCCTCTGAAAGACCCTTGAAATTATTATATATTTCCATTGTTGTCTTGTAAAGAAATTGGTTATTTCCCGCTTCTTATTTATGTTTCTTCATCCATTGAGAAATAAAAGAGTATAACCATCATTTTTTCTCCTTGAGATAAGAGCCGATTCTGGATGAATAATTGTGCATACAGGAGTAAACCCCCTTATACTTAACATTTTTCATAAGTTATTCCCAAATTCCTTGTCATTTTTTCCATTAAATTCGCTGACTTCCCCCTGTTGCATACTTATTTTGGTTACGTCTTCTAAAATTACTGTCCTTGGTCTGTGAAACCATGAGTTTTGAGATCTAAATTTGTTGGAAACAAATTTTCTTGTGGAGCCGCCAGTTTGTTGACGATTAAAAATTGTCAACGAAGTTTTTCTTGCAAAGTATTGCTAAAGCCTATTATTATAAAAACTAAATAATACTAGTAGGTGGGATCCCATTGAACTATTGGAGAGAAGATCTGTTCATTTTTTATATTGATATGATGTGCGACACGACTTACATGGTTGATGAATATATTGTGGTTATTGGTTATAAATTGAGTTTATGAAGGGTTGTTCTCTTATGTTACTACAACCTATGCTATTCATTAATGTCATTGATGTATGTTCTTATTGCACCTGCATAACAAACATGTTAGTAAAATTACATGAAGGGCAGTTTTGAGAGAGGCAAATACTAGAACAAATGCAAGGGAAGGGGACCTAGTTCTACAATATCACATGTGAATAAATTAAAAGAAATGAGAAACAATTGCAAGGGGAAGATTTAAAAGCTATCCTAACTATACTACACAGATGAAAACACTTGATAATTATTGTTAAACCATAGCTAGCAAGTGAATGGTTATGCAATTGTGATTGAATTATATTGTAAATACACATATGGTTTGAAATATTGGTGGCAAATATTGGTAGGGTAATAGTGGTAATGGTTATGCGTTTTAAATTGAGTTATATTGGAAATATGAATAAGATGGACAAAATAGAGGCGACGCATTTTGACAAAGTGATGGACACTAATGGTTATGCGATTTAGATTTGTAATATGTTGATGGTTTCAATGCATGATTTGATTAATGATGTTAATAAAGGGCTCCTCGACATGTACTATTGAATTAATGAATTGTGGGTGGAGGCGACGTGCATTTACTTCATGTCACCATTACTCCTCTCATTAGCCACCACCCTAGTCGAACTATTGTTCGGTCTTAGCTGTGGTTATGCTCCGAAATTTTAGCAGTAAGGAACTGATCGACCAACTCTCGGTTTAAAGAATTTGATTACAGGTATGTATTTTTTTTTTCCATTCATGATTTTACTTTGGTTATGAAATAATTATTGGCTCGGGTGTATCGGTTTGTGTTTTTATTAAGGTTACAACTGTGTAAAATTGTGTTCTTGGAATGAAGCATGATGATTCTTCTGCAATAGTCTTGGATTCATAGTTTTATTGGGCCACATTGGGTGCTAGAATCCATAGGGGCTCTCTGTGATCTTGCTGGTTTAGTTGGAAGTTTTTTTTTTGGTTTGCTTGGCTGGCTGTCTCCACGTGTGTGCATCACTTGTCCAGTCTCTGTTTTTTATGGGTTTAATGGATGAAGGCACTCTTCATCACTATGTTTTGTTCATTTGGGAAATGGTTGATTTCATCACTAAAAGCCACTAAATGGGCTCTCTTGTTCTTACTAGGACTTCTCATCACTTCAGTGCTATGGTTGTTTTAAGAGACACAAGGGTTACACCCTGCGTGTGTTAAGAATCACTATTAGTTAGGTTGGAGCCTCTCTCCTCTGTGGTAGCCCTCCTGTCTCGGGACTTGTTATCTATCCTCGAGTAATTCATGGTTCCCTCTATGTATGCACTATTGTTATCATGGTTTTTCACCATTGAAGGAAGTTGGCTCTAGCTTCCCTATGTTAGTCACAGTGCGAACCTTTAACTCCACAGGTCTGAGGGTTGACATGGAACACCATCCTGGCCTATTGGTTTTACCACTTGATTGTTGGATGGTTGTATATTGCTGACTATTTTTGAGTACAAACCCTTCCAGTTGGCTATATGACAGTCATGTTGGTTTGGCATTTAGTTATTGCCTCTGTATAATGTTGGTAAACCCTATTTGTTATCTGGATGACTCACATTACATAGTCGCTCTCCTTATGTTTGATAACTCAGTATTTTTTAATGGAGAGGGACATTGCCCAAATTCGAATGAATGAGTGGGTTTGAATAGCTACCATAGCTTGTTCGGTTGATTGATTTTCTACAACATTGGCGAATTGTTTGGTTGATATACAGTCACTAGTATTTGCACTAATAATTTTCAGATGATAGCTGGCATGCTTGGTGTTGCTCACGCATGTCGCGTTGTGTGGTTTCAAAATAGATAATGGTCATAGTAACTATGGTTTTATTTGGGGCCTAATGACTATTGAACTGGATGACTGTAGAAAGTATATCCACTTCATCATTGTGTTTGTTGGTTGAATAAGCCTGAGTGTGCACAACACGGTTGATCATGGTGTGACTAAATTGAAGCAATGTTATATTAAATCGATAACTCAGCACGATATGTTGAGTTATTATCGTGATTATTTATTGTTTTGTTAAGTGGAAATGTTGCACTATGGAGTTTTGTCAGCTGCGCACTGTGTGTGGTATGGATAACTTGTTTTCATACTTAGGGATACCCACAAAGTTTTAAGCATGTTATTTATTGCAATCGACCACTGGTTAAAGCAGACATGTTGTTGATGATAGTCATGTTGGATAAGTGGCTCAGATTTTAAGTCACATTGAATTGTTTTTCTACAGTGGCATAACTACATTGCCTAGGAAAAATTACCCTGTGCATAGCTTGTGTCTAAATGATGACTGTGGGTTGTATTCCGGTCGTGATTATTTTTGGTTACTGTCATTTATGTTCAAAAAATGTCACTGCATTTAAAATATGGGCCCGATTGCAGTAAATAGTGACTTCATTGTTAATTTGAAAACATGACTTTTGGGTATTACCGTCGATTGAAGAAATGCATGGACAATGCTTGATTTTGATAGTTATAGATTGGAAATGGGTGCTGTGTGTAAATTGTTATCAAATGAAAAGTATGTGAATGAAGGGAACATAACCTCTTAAAAATTGTATAGGATAGCCATTGTTTTGTGATGGCACTGTGTGGATATTTGATTGTGAACTATGAACTTGTTAGATACACAAAAAATATTATTTAGTCAAGTGATGGATGGTTGATGCATCTCCTTTCACATAATGTTTTATAGATCACTTAATTAATTCCATGAGAAATAATCATCCTTCTTCCCTTCCATTATTTTAATTTTCGCTAATTACAAACACCATCACCTCCCATATTCCTTTTTCACTCCCTGTTATGAGATTAATTACAGTCAAGAGAATTTCTGTGTTAAAATGGATGGAAGTGGCAATGTCTTGTGTGGATTGCAATGAGTTTTTATTGGTTTGCTTTATAGTTTATTATTGTTTTCATTGAGTAGTGACCATGCTTCTCCCCTTTAATTATATCATATTTTCGCTCAATACAAACTCCTCACATATCCCAGAACCTTGTTTCACTCCCCTGCTTGTTGATTAACAGTAAAACAATTTGTATGGATTGGATTGCATGAGTATGATACATTATGAGCCAAATCTATTTCATATTTTTAATATTTTTCATGCATGCTTATTTAAAATACTATTTTCTAATCAATTACACATGCAGGATGAGTTTTTTCAGTCATGGAAGCCATGGCCGAGGAAACGTAGGTAGAGGTAACTGGAACCGAGGCCCAAGAAGGCCCAGGTTATAATATCCTTTAGGCCAAACCCAATTTTAATGTAAATGAAAATGTACTTAATCTGGTGAGATGTTCGATATCATTTTGTATGCACATTTCATGGCATAGTGCGCGCTTGTACTACGCAGTAAAATGATGAAGTGTGCACATTCCAGTATACCGCGAGTAGCATCTTAAGTGCACGTGATTGTTAGGCCAGTGAGCCTTTGTGTTTATGCTATGATTTATAGGTTGGTGAGACATTTATTATAATCTAGGATGCTTATGTTTTGATTAGGCCAGAGAGCCTAGATGTCAAAGGCCAGTGCACCTACTTCTGTATATATCTCATAATTAATATAAAATTCATCACTGTGCACAGACCAACCACAATAAAAGTGATGGGGGAATAAACTCCACTGGTTAAGGAAAGGGATGGGGCTAAAATTTAAGGAAAAGGGCTAAGCTAGGGAGCTTAAGCCAAAAAGGAATATTATATTAATATTTCTTAAATCATAAAGTATGGATAATTATTTTATCCTAAGTTCTAAATTTGGGGATAAGTGGGGCCAAAGTAGCTCCCAACATGAAAAGTGTCAAGTTGGGGACATGCATACATATTGTTTGGACTTAGTTCATTTTTCCATATTTTCCATCATTCTTCCCATCATCCCTTCCATCATTGAGTCATCTAGTCAATCATACAGGAGCATGCACACACCCATTGAGCTATCCTCCGTATCTTCATCACTGTACCTAAACTTGTATCCATAGCCATTTTGTGTTAGTGTATCTGGTTAGCTTGGGAGATGGACTGAAGAAGAGGGTTATTAGGCTCATTGGATATTAAAGAGGTGGTTTGTCAGGCCCGTGAGAAGTTATCCAGGTGAGATAATTGCTAGGAATTGATTTCCTGAAGGTGCTCAACTGCAGCTACAATGCTCTGAGACTTCCTATCTGGCCTGTTGCTGAAGCCCAGAAAGGAAGTGGGGCAGCCAAAGGACTGTTGAGAAGTGAAGGGGAAGACTTCCTGGGTGGGACATTCATGTGGGGAATGTGGGACTATAGGTTGTTAGTTTGAGTTGGCACCTGAGATGGAATATTTCCTGTTGTCTATGAGCCTTTATCCTGGTTAGGAATCCCTTTTCCCAGGTGGAGTTTTGTCCCAACTCTAGGGTGACTCACTATTGAGAGTGATGAACAGTGTGGTCTAAGGCTGGGAGGTTCGTGGAAGTTCTGCACGTAGTTGGTGACATTCTTACCAAAATAAGTGCCAATTGTGTAATAAATTTACATGCTGCATTGTTATTTACGTGTTTATTTTTATGGGTATTTCCTGTATATGTTGCATGTATATTCTTGCTGTTATTTTAGTGTTAATCCATGTAGTTACATATGTATTTGTAGTTTTACATTTTATATATAATGCTTCCGTAAGAGTTCTCTATGTGTATATTTTAATTGCATACAACTCGAAAAATTTATGTGGCATAGCTTAGTTGGATGCTAGGTATGTACAATATGTTGCGCAGAGAGAACAGTAAGAGTTCTCTGGCATAGCGTGGTCCGACATGGGTGGTCGGAGATGTTACATAGGTTCTCTATACATATTGACGATGATTCATAAGAGCTTATCTAAATGTTTCATGTCGGATTCTTTAATTGGATTGGGCAGGGAATAGTCTGACCTAGGCCTAAAAGGACTCCTTTCCAAGCCCCGCAAGCACCCGGGATCCCTGTACCTCCTCACGTCTCATTACAAACCGAGGTCCCTTAAAATGATGGATGGCAGGAGATTGTCCACCTGACAGTCTCCCAACATCATGGTTAGCCCAACTTGTCTTTGCCTCTTCCTCTGTCGGTTAACCCCATTGTCCAAGCTGCCCCTAATCACTCGCTAGTGCAATCCTCCCATGCTAGCAAGATATTGAAGACTGAAGCCCACCATGCACTTGATAAAGGAAAATCCACTGCTACCCCTTCCTCACTCTCCAGTGACTCTGACAAATCCGTGTCTTCCCGGATGCATTTGAGGGACAATTGTTCCCACGTGATAATCGAGATTAAGCCTAAAGGCTCTGCACAACCAAAGGAAAATTCAGGGAAATCAAGAGGTAACAATAACAACCAAGGAAGGGTTGCATCATAGACATGGAAATATGACTGTTGAGTTTTAGGTTATCTAGTGTTTTATGACAGTTGATTTCATGGATCTTTGGACACCATGTTTATTTTGGACATATGAGTATTATTTTGAAATAATTTTAAATTTCATGAGTTTAAATTGCCAAAAGTGAATATGTTGATGGGAGGCACAAGGAGGTGTGTTTTTCTTAACTAATTGTTATTTTATGATTATTATGAACTAAAGGGAGTTACAAGGGGTCCCAACTACTAGTTATTATTTAATTATGACCCTTATTATGATTATTACTTTTCCCCCTAACTAAAGTTAGTTGAGTCTTTAATTAAATTAACTAATAAGTTGGTTTAACTACTTCAACCAATTCTAACTTGTTAAAAGCAAAAGGAAAGGGGGGAACAAAGGAGAGAAGCATAAGCATGCTAAGGTTTTCTCTTTGAGTTTATGTTGAGATGGTTTAGTTTTCATTCATTCATATATTCATCAAGACGTAATTCTCTTTTATGATAGCAGAGTCTTATTGTAGACAACAATATTCAAGGATGAATCAAATCATTCAGACACTTGTTTTTCAGAGGTGTTGATCTATCTTTGATAGTCTGTGTAGACTTGTTTGTTTGTGAATTAAATTTCATGACTGAGAAAGGCTATTGTGCAGAGTTGAGTGGGAAACAATTTGTGGCAAGCTGATCTAGCTCTTGGGATTCAGTTTTGGTTTTCTGTCAGAGGTCCTTTTGTATGTTCCATCGGGGATATCTAAGTTTGACTTTGGTCCAAGATTTCTGTATGTGATTTTGTAAAGAAAATGACTCTTTGGTGAATTGGAATGAAATAAAGGATTTCTTTATGTCTCAACTGTCTTGATTATCATCTCGGTGTCTTTACTTCTGTTCTTACATTTATTTCAGTAACTGTTATATTCAAAAAATTACATAAAAAGTGAATTTCTAGCAATATTTTTGCTGATAAAATACCAGCGTAAGCATTCGTAATTAATACTTGTGAGTTAGGATGTTATTTTTGTTGGCTATAAACATAGGGTGATATTCCCGTCTACTTTTCTTTAGCCAAGTAAAGTCTGAAAATTCTTGAGTAAGATCAATTCATATCTTTTCCTCAACACGGTCCTCAAAGTGTTTCATACCCCCCGATGTTTCTACCTTTAACGACCGGGGGGGGGGGNCCGCTTCCCCTACCTCGAGCCCACCTAACATGGCTCCTCCTCGTCATTTCGGACCCCCCCTCCTATTTCCACTTACCACCTACACCCCTCTCCAGAATACTGCTCACTCGTCGCTCCAATACCACTCACACCTTTGCTTACACCTGTCCTCCACTCACTCTACCACTCATCCTCCTGCCAGTCATGTCACCCACCTCTCTAACTATTCTCCCTACACATCACGTCCCACGTATCTACTCCTCCTCTCACCACATGCCACCTATCTTCCACACTCATGTTACCTATCGCCCCTTGTATCTTTTCCCCCCTCTCACTACACATCACCTTCTCGCATCTACTTCCTACACCTGTCTCAATAGACCATCCACCTCTCCGCATCCACTCATATTGTCCCCCTATTGGACACTTTCCCCCATGTCCGCCTATTCTTAACCAGTCACATCTTCCCTCATGTCCTTTGGCTGACAACTATTCCAGTAAGATCCCACACTGAGTTAAGATGTCAAATTACCAGTGCCATCATCCACTTTCAACTACAAGGAGTTTCCCAGTAAGGTTATCCAAATGTACAGATGGCAAAGAAACCAATGCGAGAGAAGAATAAGTAGATTCTTCGTATTAAAAAAACACATGGCACTAGAGGAGATGCAACAAACAACAACAAAGCATGTCATTCATATCTTGTTAGAGTTGTTGCCAACATGCTCCTTGATTTTATCAGTTTGTTAGATCCACTTGTACTGATGTTAGACTAATATATTTTTGTGAAGAATCCTAGGATAGGAAGGCCAACTCACATCTCAAGCTGTTATCTACTGTTTTAATTATAAATAAGTGGAAAGAATGTTATGTTGGGCTGGAATGGTTAAGCAGAGCTCCCTATTTTGTAATATTTTGACTAAACAAAGTTGTACTCTGTTTTATGTATGAGACCTGAGACATTTTGGTTAATGGAAGTCAACCTTTTTTCATCATCTTGTTTCTTCTTACTCTGAATTCTCATTATTGGAGGATCCTTATGATATTTTATGGTTGTGTTATAATGTATGTTTGATTATAATTCTATTGTAAATGTTGTTCAATGTTTTAAATTTAGTTCAAGAAGATCTTGTGACTAAGTTTTTCTTCACCTAGCTGCTAGAAGGCTTGATGCTTATAGCAGACCTATCCATCTTCCTCACCAAGTCTTCCATCTACTCACATTTACCTTTAAACCACTGATTGAAGCTAATCAAAACCTCATTTTCTTATGCATACTAGCCTAGACTTTATGTGTTAAAATATTGCTATGCTGATTTTTGTCTATTTGACCTTCTATCATTAATCTATATTCACTAACCTATTTGATGGGTACTGGGATTATCCTCTTGCAATCTGAGGGTGATTCTCAATGCTAATATATGGGATACATCATGGAAGACTGGGATGATGAGTGGAATATCTCACTGACAGAAACAAAGTATCCCAACAAACAACAACCATAAATAGAAGAGATAAGAGATGACAAAGAAGAATACTAACATGAAGGAAATAACATAGGAACAACAAAGAATACAATACCATGCACAAAGAAGAAGTAGAAGGAGCAGGATATGGGAAAATAAATACCAAAAACAAAGAAGAGGAAAACAATTAAGGAAGTGGCCACCCAGGCCCTGTTAGAGGATGATTTAGAAAATATTGTCAATTAGTTAACGAAAGATATTGACGAAGTTTTGAGCACATGGTACATAAGTAGGAAGAAAGGAACTCAAAAGTACAAGCATATATTGCCGCACTATGTCAAATTTTGCAGACCACTAGGATTGCACAAGTTAAAACAAGTGCATAGGAGCATATGGAGAGCATGACGAACACAAAGGCACAACATATGACATCTCACCCATCTATGACATCAAGAAAGTGATGGGAAATGAAAATAACAATGCGAGCTTTAGAGTTCCCTACGACAGAGTTGAAGGATCAAGCAAAAACACTTAGTCACATCGACTTAGTGTTATCTCAACTACCTGTAGAAGTGTTATATGGGTTGCAGATGAGCATTAAAAAGGAAATTCAAGTGTGCGTAGTGTCAACATCGAAGGAGTTGACAAAGGTAGTCACATATAAAGACATGTTGCAGGCCGAATGCGATCAACTTAGGTTGGAGAGAGATGAGGCCGTGTAGAGGAGAGATAAATTACAACAAGCAGTATACGGGGGTATATAATCATATTCCAGAAGTGTTTGTATAAGTATAAGCCCCCCCAAAAGAGAAACTTATGAATATTGGCAAAGCCATTCATGGATTCCGAACAAAGATTACTGATTTAGAGGCACGCCAAACACCACGTACACCACCGGAGGAAAGGGAGCAAAGAGAGAAGATGGTGACTGCAACTGTAGAGAATATCAAGAATATAGGAGCAGAATGTGCAAATATTTATGCATAAAGAACGAGAGTTTTGACATGGTTAATGAAATATACATAATTGTAGGAACTTGGGAAGAAGTTACAAACGATGTAGAAAAAGGCGCAGAAATTTAAGGAAGTAATGACCACATTGCCACCGGCAAAGATGATGACCACAATGGTAGAAAATTGGAAACTATACTTAGAGATGAACCAAATGAGTGTGCAACAGTAGGATGACACATAGAATATAGAAGCATTACAGGAGGAAGAGTTCAAAATAGTAGGAGAACTTGTAGCTGCATAAGGCGTCACAAGGTAGGCATCAAAAGAGAATGAAGATAAGTTGAAGACAAATATTACAACAGAGATAGTAGAGGAAATTTTGCAGCAAGAAACACAAGTCAAAGAAAAGGTCGAGACTACTAAAGAAACATTACAGAAGTACATAGGGACATGGAAGTAGGCCTGAAGTGGCTTGGGACGAGCTATAAGTTAGTGTTGGGGGCCTATTGGAGCATGCCATTTTGGGTAAGTTTTGGGAATCGTACAAGAGTAGATTGCGTGACAATTCAACAAAGGAGCAACAAACATGAAAGACCATTGGTGTATTTAAAGGAGTCAATGCACAAAAGGTAGAAGTTAGTTAGGAATTTTGGGACATTTTGTCCACGTTATAATGGGATAAACCATAATATATATGTATATGGGTTTTGGGGTAGAAAGTAACATTGAAAGAGAGATAACATGAGTGAGTGAGTGAGTTAGTGAGTTGATCATAGAGATATTTTGGAGGATAGAGAATAAGGGAATGAGAAACTGAGTAGTTGATTATCTCGTAGGTTTATTACTATAGTTTTGTTGACTTGATGAGTGTGAGCTAAGTCAAAGATCAATCAATAGGTATGTGTGCACTGCAACATAGAAGGTTTGGGTTTTTACTGAAGATTATTGTATGAGCATAGTGTGCACCCGTTGCAATGAAGACTATGAATGAATAATATACGAATCCAACCATTGTGTACGTATCCCAGTTTTCGGTGAACCACGTGTTGAGCACTCAACACACCCTAAAAGTTTTTGAAATTTTGTCACTTTTGGGTACCACTTTTTTTCTCTCTTGCTTTAATGTCTGAATTGAGTTCAATATGGAGGAATGGTTATTTTTTGTTTTCATCACTCTTATTGATCAAATCAGATTTGTTTTTAAATGAAACCTTGTGTCTAAAAGAACTGGGCATTGTAACTAAGAATCTACAACTAATATTATGACAATCGTGCTTATGTTTGTCCTCGAAAAATAGTCCAAGCAGAAGAAGTGGTCACACAGTAGTAATAATCGCCGATTGTCGATGCATCATCGACGTCGGTAAAAGGCAGAGTGAGTTTTCATTAAGTATTTCACCATGCATATTCATAAGATGGAAAAACCTCTTCGACGTCGACATAATACGAGATTACTAAGCATGGACATGAGCCATGATAACCTCCTGATAGATGATGACAGATGCGTTGGTTTGGGGTCGGAGAAATATCGAAGAGTTAAAACACTGAAAGTTTCTGTGTTGATGCATCTCTGATAGCCGATCCCCGATGCAATTTCGACATCGAAATATTTTCGAGACATTTAGTCTGGGAGAACTTGGGTACACTTATCGTTAATCATTGATCATCCATGTTTTTCGACATCGGTGAGATAGGATCGGTTGTTAGAACGTTTAGCTAAAGAAAATCCCTGATTCTGAATAACATGAGTAAATGAAGACGCTAGTATTAAGTGCCACATGTCTTTGTTGCATAAGGGTGTCGTGCGATCTAGTTTCGTCCCGATTCATCTTAAGGTTCCTTGTGTACTAGTCACACCTCTGAGTCAGTATTTCCATGTTAGCTCTGTATGACAAAATAAATTGGAGTCAAAGATTTTTATAGGGAGATATCAACGAAAAGAGTTAAAGAGAAACCCCAACCCTCGATCCACTAACTAGATTAGCAAAACAATGGGATGTTTTCATCACAAGATACGATCAGATCCTGTTATTTAATAAGCTAGATAATGCTTCACCCCACATACACTGCTACCCCATGCACTAATTGAACAATAGGAATTTGAAATCATCGATAGGCAATGTAACAAACCACGCCCACGCCGTCGACCTGCGATCAAAGTTAATTTTAAATGTAATGAAGATCTGAGGGCAGATTTTGTAAAACTGCACTCATATCCTGAATTGAATAGCTGATGCGACAAGGTAAGTTCATCTCTATTTAAATCATTCAAACAACTTCAAACACTTCTATTCTACGCACAAGTTTCCATTTCCAAAGCATTCTAAGAAGCAAAGCGAGCGTCTCAAGTCTGAGTTGATTCTCAGACCATCAAAACTAGGTTAAACAAGAAACAACAATATGTGTTAAATTTTATCAATTCAACGGTCGTAATTTGTTATATATGCATCTAATTTTTTGCACAAGTCTCTAGCTATGTTCTAGCTGCAGGGAAAATTCCTCCAACAAAGCCAACAACCAGATGCTCGTCGAGAGCACCCAAGCTCAAGGAAGCATAAATTGGTGAAGGTTCTTCTCCTGGTACTACGGTGCAGTTGGAATACGCTCCCAATGTAGAGCCGATCATTAAAACCTTAACGAAGAAATATTTTATTAGACCTCCATTCTTCGACGACATAGAAGTGACCACTGGATCCAAAGTAGTGATCCCACAATTTTCAAAAGAATCATTCGGGAGGAGTACCGGGAGTGTATCCCACATAGCGACCCAGATGTAAGGGAACTCGATGACTAGGTGTTATCGAATATATGACGGTCATACTTACACATGGTAGCCTGCATGACTCCAGTTTTCCCATGCATTGAGGTTTTGAATTGGTTAATCGATCACACAGACATGCATAAATGCCTGATCAACGATGAGAATGGTGGGTGTGTCAGATTTTTTCTCCCAACATAAGTTCAGAAGTACTACAAGCTTAGGGACCCAGAGGAATGACTAAATACATACTTTGTGGTAGTTCTATGAACTACACGACACTAGTCAGTTAATGGCCTCATCGTGGAAGGAGGGCAAGAAATTTATGAACTTGAACAATGGCTGGTATGGGACAATTAACTTGAGGGAGCCATAGATACACTTGATGGCTCTCATCTACCGACTATATGGAGAAAAAGACTGCTCCAAGTTTTCAGAATCATGGATGCCCCTGACATACATTGTGGCAATCTCTGAGAGTAGATTCACCTGGGGAGCAATAATTTACAAGAAATTGAGCATTTGTGTACAACAGGCCTAGACATTGAAAGAAGTAGAAGCTTCTGCATTTCAGATGGCCTCATACTTACTTGATGTTATTTGTGAAAGAAATGTCTTCGCCGACATGAATTTGATTTGGCACGTTGCAGAGCTGCATATTCATGTTTACTCCAACATACTATGGTAGAACAGGTACAAAAAATCCTACGCGCTTATTTGTGATGAATTCATCACCCAAATTGATTTCATTGTATTTAAAAAGGAATGCTCAAGACTGTCCGCAACAACCAAGAAAATGATAGCGAAGTTAGGACACTGGTATCTAGATGAACACACAACCTATATCAGGGTGTTCAGGTCCATTAGAGCACCACATCTACTCCCTGATCATGTCCCAGACCGACTCATTGTGGGAGAAATCTGCTATCAGACTATCCTACAGGGCTATAACGCCACACTAGTTAAGAACAAGAAGCGAGATTTCATACCCTATGACTTCCATGTGGGGTTTTATTTGGTAAAGGAAACTGCTCAAGCCAAACAAGAAGGGTTGAGTTAGCTTGAATTTAGGTTCTTGATAGGTCAATTTCACAAGCAGAATCCTAAGGGCCTAGTCCTCCAACATGCTTCACAAGTTTCTTCCTGTTGGCCATACACGCATGACAAGTTTGAGGATGAGATATTTATAGAATGCGCTCAGGATTTGGAGGAGGTAGTACAGAGGATGGCCAACTTGAACATGACCAGGTTCAAGGCTACGAGCATGGACGAGTAGGTGGAGACAATAGAGTAATAAACTCAAGAGGTTCTCTGAGTTAGGGAAGAAGTACGAGAAATAGAGGCCACAAAGGTACAAAGGAGAGGGTTGTTGTTACTAGAGGGAGCCCAAAGAATCATTGAACAATTACAGAATGACCCTGATCCTGTAGAGATGATGAGGATTCCCTCAGAAAGCCCAATCATAAGCCGAGGAGAGCCAAGTGGCTTAGAGGAAATACAACTTGAAGAAATCACCGAGTCAGAGAACCTTATAGTTCCATCACTGCAGATTAGATCACCAAGGAAAATTACAACCCAGCCTGAGGTATCGAGGACGATAGGTGGAACAAGTGTACCAAACCCCCTTTTTGACTTGATAACCATCTATGATGATGAGGAGAGTCTAGAGGTTTCCATGGTAACTCCAGTACCGATTACAGTGGAAAAGGGACATGAGAAAGGGTCTACCCCAAGTCTCGATGATCCAATTCAAAATCGCCCACAGAGTGACCATGAGGTCGAAAGTGTCTTAAACATTGAGTTGCTTGACTTTCTGGGGAACCCAATAGACATCTTGAGGGATGAGTTAGGATCGGGTGGCTAGAACAAGGAAGTTCAACAAAAGGAAATTGACACCTCAACAACCGATTACCAAGTACGGAGGAGAATATGCTCAACAATGAACATGACACCTCAACAACCGATCATCACTACGGAGGAGAATATGCTCAACACTGAACATGCCAAGACATCCGAGTTTATCGATGCATGGATGGCTATCATGGATGCCACGTTGGATAGAGTAAGGAGGGATGAAAAGGAGCTAGCCACCGTGCTAAAGGAGTTGGAGCATCTGCTCCATTTGGACAAATGCTATCAAGATTCAACGCAAGCCACAATGTTCCTAAGGAATGAGTTTCAGGACGCTTATGCAAAATTCACAAGTGAATGACACCTTTTCACCACAGGCATAGCCAATTTCCAAGAGGATACCCTTATGGTGCTAGCAATCTTCAAGGATGTGGAAAGGTGGTTTGAAAAATCTCACCAAGCGGTAGAAAGGATTGATTACATTAGCACAATATAAAAGGGAAGAGATGCTGAAGAGAATGGTATTCAGGTGCTGAGGGATAACAACATCGATTAGATCAAGAAAGCAGTTGAATACTGGGTAAAAATGGCCCAGGAACCTCAGCGGGAGATTCAACATAAGTGGGCTGAGTGTGAAAAGGGATCAAAGAAGATGAATCGGGAGATGAAGGGCATCGGCCTCCTAGAATTTGGCTCACCCGAAGACTTTGTCGACCTGCATGATATAGTCAAGGGACATGCAGAAAAAGACTCAGCATGGACACCAAAGATCGCAAAGGTGGAGAGCATGGCGTCAGGTCAAGTAAAAAAATTCATGGAGCATATGATTAAGGCTCGTGCACTTCTGCAGCGGTTGAGTATTAAAATAACAAAATATAGAGAATGGGCAATAGAAGTGAAAGAAATTATTTTAGTCCTTATGAACCAACACAGGTTCCCATATGCCAACACATGCGAGGAACTCTTCATCAAGTGGTAGGAATATGAGAAGAGTCACCCACTTCAATAAAACCATTATATGATTCTTAGAGAACAAAGAGATTAAAGCGCCATGTGGCGATATTTTTGTTTTACTTAACTTGCACTTGTAGTAGATATTTTTAGTGAGCGATTCATTATAAATAAGAGAATTGAACTTTTAGCAAAGGTCAATGGTTTTTGGAAAGACCCTAATTTTTGGAATTGTAAAGAACTATTTTTGAACTACCTTAATTGAGAATCCCTGTTTAGGACCAGAGACAATTTGTTTTTTTTCATCAAAGGCGTTGTGTGATTGGATTGAGGAGGAATTACTTCCAACTTTATTTCATTAAAGGATACAATAATGAGTAAGAGTTTTTGAATCTATTGATAAGTTAGTTGTTTCAATATTTTTTGCATTTCTTGTCTCTAATGATAAAAGCAAATCGTTGTTTTAATGTGTGATTAATGTTAGAGATAAGGAAACTATTTTTCTTTCCATCATCTTATTGCAGGCGTATTTTTCTTACGTTAATTGTATCTCAGTCAATAATTGAAATACCAACAAGTTAATGTATTAGTACTAGGCTTTTCACAGGTGTGAACATCTTTGTCTACATGCTTGAGCATGAGGGTTATCCCAAGCTCAGCCTTATTTAGTAGTTAAAAAATCATGTCTGCCAGTTGGTTTATACCAGCACATCTCATTTTATCAGCTTCATCTAATAAAAGAAAAGACAAAAATAAAACGTTTAAACTGAAGGCAGAACTTTCATAGGAAGATATCCTGTCGGTCACTAAATAAAGCCCATCAATTATTTATTTAGATCGAAATATCTGGAGAACCATTCCACCATTAAACACTACAGAGTCTAATTGGGCCTCTAAGGTGGGTTTGGTTCCTTCTATTGAGTTAAAGGGACTTCGTAACCCTCAACGGAATTGGCACTAGAAGGAGGGCCATGAATGAATGGCTAAAAATATTTATGATATAGTATTTCACATAGCCTACAGATTCAAAAGGGCCCACATGCATGGCTAGTCATTCTCAAGACAAACCACAAATACTGAGTACTCCTGAAATGAGTAACTCACCAAAACTTGAGGAAGAACATCTATTCCTTGAAATACCTTGCGCTCTTCCTCATGAGGAGTTGAACCAGTTCAGAAGAATCATGAGAGATTACGCCTGACAAATGGATCATTACCCTTAGCTCTGTTACTTCCTCGTATAAAAAAAGTAAGAAGACTAGTGGTCGATACCCCCGCTCAAGTATTTTTTCACATAGTAGAAGACCTGATAGATTTTTCCCTCACTAAGATCGAACATCCCCTTAATCTGATCCCCAAACACCAGCTGGTAACTACCATGATCTTGATGATTTTGAATTAGACGAGGGAGGGTTTAACTTAGATCACTCAGCTTCAGAGTCAGACGACATGGAGGATAACAATGATAATAATGAATAAAGGGGAAACCCACCTCAAAATAATCAACCTTGGTTGACCAGAGATTCTCTGGTAATCCCCGGATGGGTACATAACCTCCTTTGACATCCATAAAAATTACTTCCCAAGTTTGACCCTGAAACCTCCGGATTTCCTGAAGACCATATTAAAAAGTTCATACTAGCCATTAGACTGATGAATGTCCAACATGAAGATGTATTGTGAAAGATTTTTCCCTATACCTTTGAGAATTCATCCTCTACGTGGTATTTAAACTTTCGTGTAGGGTCCATAATTAGTTGGACAAAGTTTCAAAAATATTTTTTAGACAAATTTGCAGAAGAAACCACCATAGGAGATTTAATGGATGAACTATTCATAGCCACCATGACTTCAAAAGAAAAGGTTAAAGACTTCAATCAATGATTTACCATGATCCTGAACAAATTTCAAGCCGAAGCTAAACCCACTAAGGAGTTACAAATTGAGGTATAATCTAATGCTCTCCCTGCTTCTATTTCCATGTTTGTGAAAAGGGTTGGAAAGAATACCCTAGCTGGAAATTTTGAGGAACCCAAAATGATTGAATTCCAAATGAAGGGATGTAAAGAGGGCCATGTCTCACTGGTCAAGAAGGAAGCTCAACCTCCACCCAGGAGATGACTCTTGTTGACCAAACCCCCAGGAAAACAAATAGAGTAAGGTCCCAAAAAGGGAAGTGGAGACATAGAAGACCTGCAATGAATGATAAAGAAACTTTCAAATGAAATCATAGACATGAAACAAAGTGTTGGGAAAGAAAACCAAGGCCAAGGGACTTATAAACCCTTTTTTAAGATAAACCCACCTTCCAAAGCAATTGAACCTCCCCCAACCAATTTAAACATCAACCTGGGTGATGTATCATCCAAATATTTTTGTATGTATCATCAAGAGAAACATTCTGAAAGAGACTGTCCCCAATGGGTGCACGTTATGAATTGAATGGCCAATCAATTCATAGGAGAGGTTTCCCTTATCGAACAATTGAGCGGATTAGTAGGGAATATCGTTGATCAGGAGAAAATTGAGCTGTCGAAAGAAAAAACTATGTTGTTATGGGATCCTGACTTACCGATGCCTTTTGATAATGTATTTGATGTTCAAGAACCATCCACCGAGGTTTTGGATCTGCAAATGAATAATAAGGGTCAACCGGTCTCAAATAAAGTTACCATTGTCCAAACTTCGAGAGGTAAACAAACAACCGATCACCCAAAAGAATCTTTTGTCTCCCAGAGGAATCCCATAAACATTCATACACAAGAGTCACCCAAGCTAGACTACAACATAGTAGAAGACTTAAAAAATTTCAAGGCTAATGTGTCGGTCATGGATATGTGTAGAATTACTCAACAAAAAGATTTTCTATTAAAATCATTGAAGTCAATAGAAGCCACTATAATAATCTCTAACCTAGGAGAAGTCCCAACTCCCACAGATCCAAAGAATAAACCAGACGTGAATGATTGCTCTGTATATAAAAAAGGAAATCCTTTTTTCCCACCTTTTCTTTTAACATTTGAAGTCTTCAATAGAAACCTTCATAATTGTTTACTCAACTTAGGGGCATCCTCTAATGTCATTCCATTATCTATCTGTAAGAAATTAAATGCAGTCTCTCTCAAGAGTGATAAACATGTTATACAACTAGACATAACTCAAGTGAAATTTATTGGGGAACTCAAGGATTTCATGATCAGAATGGATACACACCCCAAATTTGTTCAAGTACTTGAAATCATTATAGTATATATGACAGAATCTTATGGAATGCTACTTAGTCAAGATTGGTCTGAGAAATTGAATGGATAATTTAGCATGGATTGGGCCCACCTCTGGTTGCCATTAAAGGGACATGACAACATGATTATAATTGATAGGGAGAGGTATCTCAAACATACTGTCACCGATTTAGAAGCTTTCAACAAACCCTCATCGACAGATTTTCCCATGCTAGGAAACTACTCCTATGATTTTGATTTCAACAATTTCGCCCCTCTCTCATCTGATGTACCTATCACTCAAAATTACGAAATATATGTTCAAGTGAATCTATTGGAAATGATAGAAGAAAGCCTCTTTTGTCAAGAACCTCTATTGGAAGAGGCATAAAACGTATATGGAGATGGGGAAATAACTAGGAATGAGAACGTTGATAAATTTCACTCACAAGTTTGGACACTATACTTTGATGGGTCTAAATCACAAGAAGGATCAGGAGAAGGATGTATCCTCATTGACCCCAAAGGGAAGAAAAATTACCTGTTCTGTAGAATAGAGTTTGAATGCACTAATAATACTGCTGAGTATGAAGCTTTGGTGCAAGGACTAAAAAGAGCCATAGAATTAAACGCTAAAGAAACAAAAGTTTTTGGGGACTCTAAAATTATCGTTAGGCAAGTAAAAAATACCATACATTGCAACTCACCCCACCTGTGGTATTATCAACAAGAAGTGCATGGGATGATAAAACGTTTTTACACCTTCAATGTTACAACAATTTCCAAAACAGAGAATACACTTGCGGATTCCCTAGCCACGACTGCCTCGAGGCTATCCCCTTTAGAAGACTATGAAGCCTCCATGTTCACCGTGGAACTACTCTACAAGCCATCAGTGCCCAACAATATTTCCAATTGGAAGGTCTTTGAAGGAGATGGACAAATTATAGACTTCCTAACCAATCATAAATTTTTTAAAGACCTAGCTATTGACGATGATCTATTCCAAGAGCAACTAGTAGAAACCGATTCCCATGAACAAAGAGGTGAAATAGATCACTCTAGTAACAAGCCAAAGTTTCACACGATACCAAAAGGGGTAGCTAGTTTGGAGAACCTCTTTGACTTAAGGGAAATATTTAAAGGGCCAACAAACACAAAGATAGGGAGTTCGTGTCCAATGTACAACACTATAAATCTAGGAACCCTAGAGAACCCTAAGAATATAAATCTAGGAAAAATAGTGTCTAAAGAAGAAAGGAAATCTTATCTCAAGATTTTCATAGAGTATCAAGATGTTTTTGCATGGTCCTACCGAGATCTGAAAACCTATGACACTCGCATTTTTTAACACACAATCTCATTAAAATCTGGAGTAAAAGCATTTCAACAGAGGCTCAAGAAGTACCATCCATCTCTAGAACCCCTCATGTATCAAGAGCTTAAGAAATTATTAGATGCTAAGATTATCTTTCAGGTTAGACACTCTGCTTGGTTAGAAAATTTGGTTCCAGTCAGGAAAAAGTATGGGGAAATCCTCCTGTCTGTAGATTTCATAAATCTCAACAGAGCATCAGAGAAGGATAACTACCCAGTCCCACCAATGGAACAACTCTTGCAAACCATGTTTGGTTCTAAAATTGTCTCCCTTCTAGATGGTTTTTCAGGTTACAACCAGTTCCTATTTTAAGAGGAAGACCGATTCAAAACTACCTTCCGAACCAAGTGGGGAACCTTTGCTTATAAATGCATGCCCTTCGGGTTGATTAATGTAGGGGAAACCTTCCAGAGGGCCATGAACGCATATTTTATGGGATTGATCAAGAAGTGCATAGTAGTCTGTTTGGATGACGTGACTGTGTATTCAAAGAACAGAGACCATCACATCCAACATCTAACCCAAATTTTCAAAAGGTGTAGGAAATATGGAAGATCTTTAAACCCTAAGAAAACTATCTTTGGTGTCGAGAAAGGGAAACTACTAGGTAATATTATATCTCAAGAAGGAATTCTTATAGATCCAAAATGAATAAAGGCAATAGCTCAACTTCCCTTACCCCCCCCCAAAAAGGCTATGCAATCCTTCTTTGGGAAAATTAATTTTGTGAGGAAGTTCATGGCCGATTTCACTGAAACTATCAAACCCTTACAAAAAATGATTCACAAAGATGATTATTTTAAGTGGGATGATGAGCGAAAATTTGCTTTCAACAATATCAAGACTTCCCTATCTCAAGCTTCGGTGCTGAGAAGTCCCGAATTTAGTAAGTATTTTTTCCTCTATACTTTTGCCTCCGATCAATCCTTTGTGGCAGTATTAACCCAGAAGGATGATGATAAAAATGAGGCTTTCGTGTCATTCATGAGCACTAATCTTCAATGGACCAAACTTAATTACCCTGCTATATACAAACATGCTTATGCGGTGTACAAAGCAGTAAAAAATTTCAGATCTTAGATCCTAAAAATTAGCACCAAAGTCATTGTGCCTCATCCCGAATTTTGATCCCTATTCACTCAACAGGAGATGGGAGAGAGAAGAGAAAATTGGATGGTAGTTTTCCAAGTGTTTTATTTATATATAAAACATGCCAAACTAGTTAAGGTACAAGGATTGTGCAAACTGGCTGAAGAAGCCCAAGATCGAATAAATGAACATCCTGGGTGGGAGAATGAGTTAGCATTATAGTGTAGTGAATCTTTATACATTTCCCCAGGGCTAGAGTCTTGGTATGGAAAACTAATTTACCTCCTGCATCATGGGGCTCGCCCATAAAACCTAAACCCTAAGGAAAGGAGAGCTCTCAGACTGAAATCGACACAATATCGCCTCATAAATTCAGTGCTTTTCCGTGTAAATTATGATGGGGTACTTTTGAGATGTATCGAACATGAAGATGCAGATAAGGTTCTAAAGGATATTCATGGTGGTCCTGCAGGTGGAAACTTTGCAGTGAACACCATCGCTCACAAAATATTAAGAGCCAACTATTACTGACCTACTATTTTTAGATACGCTCATACATACGCTAGGAACTGTAAAACTTGTCAAATGAGCACAGAGAGGGAAAATAGGGCAGCTATCCCACTCCAACCAGTGACCATATCCAGACCATTCAAGCAATGGGGGTTCAATTTCATAGGGGAGATTACCTCGAGTTCTTTAGAACAAGATAGATACATATTGACTTTTATGGAATATTTTACGAAATGGGCAGAGGCCATCCCTTTGACTCACATGAATGAAAAGGTGGTAATCCAATTCATAGAACAACAAATGATCATAAGGTTTGTTATGCCTTCCGTTATTGTTTTGGACAATGCCGTTTACTTTTCTTCCACCTTATTAACACAGTTCTCTCTAGACAAAGGAATTATAATAAGATACTCTACAAATTACTATCCACAAGGAAATGGGGTGGCATAATCAAATAACAAGAACCTCATAAGAATATTGAAGAAAACAGTCACAAACCATCAGAGAAACTGACATAGCTTGCTTCATAATTCCGTATGGGCCGATAGAGTGACACCTAAGGAATTTCTAGGAAACTCTTCATACTTTTTGGTATATAGACAATAAGCCATTCTCCCAAATGGGTTATATCTTCTATCACTTCAGCTTGCTCAGGGTTCAAGAGGAGAGCCCTCATAAATCATTCAATAGAGAATTGATACCCTCCTCATGCTTGAGGAAGAAAGGGAGAAATAAAAATCTAAGTTCGTTTCTCATCAACAGATATTTAAGAGATGGTTTGACAAGCATAAGGCCAAATAAAATAATTTTGAAGTAGGAGACTTAGTCCTAAAATGGGATAGAGAAAATGAATCTAAGGGAAAACTTTCAAAGTTCCAGAATATGTGGCTTGGACCTTTCCAAGTATCCAAGAAAATTGGGGCAGGCACGTATCGGTTGAAAATATGAGGGGGGAACCCGACTCCCTCCCCGGTGAATGGACAAACCCTAAATAAATATTTTAGTTAAAAAAAAAAAAAAATGTGTGTGTGTGTGTTTTCAAGTTATTTTTTGATCAGGATAAGTGTGTAGGTGAGAGGTAGACTGATTGCAAAGTCCTTTATTTCTATTTTTCTTTTGTTTGGTATTTTCTTGTAATAAAGTTGTGTTTCAAAAGGCATTGGTTGAACCAAATCAATATGGTGTAGATAAAATTTTGTTCCTAGCTCACGCTCGCATGCAACACAAGAAACACTGGCAATTGCATTTTCATCAAAGAGTTCTATATTTGGTCTTTGCAAACAAACAACCTAAGTAAGTGATGAAGTGTCCGCCTGGTGGTCTCATAAAACCTAAAGGGAAATATGACAAGTTGGAAAGGACCACATGCACCTATAGACAAAGCTAGGAAGAATTCATCTTAACCATCTCATCTTGCAGATAACATACGTCCTCCTCTCCCACTCGCTCAGGGCATCTCTGCTAAAAAATAAATCAATTATATCAAATGAGTGAAAAGTAGGGGAGGGTATGAAGATAACTCCATCGGGGCTATGGATGCTCTCTAGCAGCGGAGAAATACCACAAAAAGTAAATGATGATAACTAAAATGGATTGGTGTTAATGGATTTTGTTATCAACATTTCTTGTCCTGGGAACAAGAGTATTCAAGTCGACAAATTGCATGAGAATCACCCCAGCGCAGCACAGAAAAATCTCGTTTCAAACTTCCAAGCGAGTAAGTGGGTGAAATTATATTTTCGATGGTCCAGATTCATCCATAAGAGAAGATCGATGGATTGCAGGAAGTCACGGTTAGAGGAGTTGCGCTGAGATTAGCACAATGGATAGCGCCCATATTATGTACAGGAATGGATGGAAGTCGTTCATCCCAAAGGATGTGTGGCGTGAGATCTAGTCACGTCGGCGTTTTGGCATTCGGGAGTTCGAAGGGTGAGAGTTCCATGTCATTTTACATCTCAAAACCCCGAACCCCGAAACTCCGAAAGCGCCCAAAGTCGGGCCCGCAGTATAGCGGAGAAATCTCAGCTGTCCAACCACAAGAGACACCTGGCGTGCGATTAGGCTCCTCACCTTTTCCCCCATCACAATTTCAATGTGCAAGGAGCAGCTCCATCATATTCCCGATGCACGAGGTGCCGGGCGCATCCAGGACCAGGGTCCACGGCATCACCGAGTGAGTCTGGGACCGTCAGATCTAAGAGGACGCGTGGCACCCAATAAGGCCATCTCGGTGTTTCTCTCATCGTGATTGTGATAAGTGAGGATTAACTCCTTCATACTCACGAACACAGAAAGAACCTTTGAGAGTAAACGCAAGGTCACAGCCCGTGGTCATTTGGGAAAGAAAAAGAGCTGTGCAAAAGGGGCCCAAGGCATCGAGTCCAGTCGCCGAAAGGATCATCACGATCTCCATGCACCATATGATTCGACCTCAGTCCTGGTTTTCTCTTGGAGTAAATGAAGGAGAGAAGGGGTGGTTGAAACCTCTCCTCATGCATTAAGTGTAAGGTATGGAGAGTCTGGCAAGCGGTCTGCTCGAGAGGGTCCCGTGTACCAATTTTTCCAAAGAAGCCATGCTGAGTCCTTGACTATCCAGAGGAGGTTTGCACACGCTAACTTGGCTCTTAAATGCTCAGCTACTTCCCTAAAAGGAGCCATGTGCAGTTAAGGTGGTGTCTGACGAAGAATATATGTCCGAATTTGGCTGAAGGGACACCAAGCCTTGGATGACTGAGCACACTGCTGTTAGGCGAATTTTCTGAGTATATAGAATCAGTCTTTGTATTTGGTAATATATTGATGGTTGAGCAAGGCTCCCAGTTGTAAAACTTTAATGAAGCACTGTATTCTGGTTATGCATGGACTCTTGAGACTTCTTTCCTTATGAATGCCAGTTTCTTTCATGTCTTTGTTTACACTGTATTAGAGCAGCTTGGAATTGGAGGATCTAGTCGAGTTGTGACTGTTATAGGATGATGTAGGTTGGATCACTGTAACAGTTGCATTGTCTCTAATCGGTCCCTGTGGTTTTCTTAGCACTGAACGACTTGGAATTGGAGGATCCAGTCAAGTCCTCCTTTCAGTTTCTCGAAGCCCTGAACCAAGAAGATCTTGCATTCAAAGTTTTTCTCCTACAAATTGTTGAAAGGCCTGTCGCCCGAGGTAGTTTGTTCACTCTTCTCACCAAGTCTTCCATCTATCCATATTTTAATCAACTCACCGACTGAAGTTAGATCAATACCTCCTTTGTTGCTTACATACCAGACCCAACCCCCGAATTAGAGTGATATCTTCCCAAGTCTCTACCCATTTGATCACCCATTAAAATCTATCGTGACATAAAACTGATGGGTGTTGGGCTCTGCTCCTGCAAGCAATCCAGGAGTGACTTCTGATGCTAACATATTATTTACTTGACTCTTTTCAAAAGGGGGTGTGGGTCATGGTAAAGACGGACAAAGGTGGAATAAAGGTTGAAACTCCATAGGTGGGCCTAGATTCGCGAATCATGAAGTTGTAAACACAAGGATAGGAAAGAATCTGATAAAAGCAAATCGAATTAGTTTCTCAACCAACTTCTGCATCAGCTAAGCCCAAGGAAGGAACAAAGATTCTGCTTTCGCCTAGTAAATCGCCATTTGTTGAGCGCTCAACAAACACTAAAAGTTTTTGAATTTTTGTTACTTTTGGGTACCACTTGTGTTATCTCTTGCTTTACTATCTGAATTGATTTCAATATTGAGGAGTGGTGATTTTTTTTTTTCATCACTCTTATCGATCAAATCGGATTTTTTTTTAAATGAAACCTTGTGTCTAAAAGAACTGGGAATTCTAACTAAGAATCTACAACTAACATTGTAAAAATTGTGCTTATGTTCGACGTCGACAAAAATTCCAAGCAAAAGAAGTGGTCACACAATAGTAATAATCGCTGATCTTTGATTCATCATCGATGCCAGTAAAAGGTAGAGTGAGTTTGCATTAAGTATTTCGCCACGCATATTCATAATATGGACGAACCCCTTGGGCATCGATGGAATACGAGATTAATAAACATAGACATTAGCCATGATAAACCCCCAATAGCTGTTGACAGATACATTGGTTTGGGGTCGACAAAATCTCGAAGAGTTAAAACACTAAAAGTTTCCACATTGATGCATCTACGATAGACGATCCCCGATGCAGTTTCGACATCGAAAGATTTTCGAGAGAGTTAGTCTGGGAGAACTTGGGTAGGATTATTGCTGATCACTGATCCTCCATATTTTTTGATGTCAGTGGGATAGGATCAGTTTTTAGAATGTTTATCTTAAGAAAATTCCTGATTCCGAATAACACGAGTAAACAAAGACACTGGTCTCAAGTGCCATGTGTGTTTGTTGCATAAGGGTGTTGTATAGTCTAGTTTCATCCCAATTCATATTAAGGTTCCTTGTGTCCTAGTCACACCTATGAGTCAGTATTGCCCCATCATCACTGTATGGCAAGATCGATCGGTGTCAAAGATTTCTATAGGGAGATATCAATGAAAAGTGTTAAAGAGAAACCCTGACCCCCGATCCACCAGCTAGATTAGCAAAATGATGGGATGTTTTCAACATGAGATACGATCACATCCTGTTATTTAATAATCCAGTTAATGCTTCACCCTGCATACACTCCTACCCCGTGCACCAATTGAACAATAGGAATTTGAAATCACCGATAGGCCACGTAACAACCCATGCCCATGCCGTCAACTTGCGATCAAATTTAATTTTAAACATAATAAAGATCTGGCAACAGATTTTGTAGAACTACACTCATATCCCGAATTGAATAGATGATGTGACAAGGTAAGTTCATCTCTATTTAAATCATTCAAACGTCTTCAACACTTCTATTCTTCGCACAAGTATCCATTTCCACATCATTCAAAGAAGTGAAGTGAGCGTTTCAAGTATCTGTTGATTCTCAGACCATCAAAACCATATTTAACAAGCAACAAAGGTATGTGTTAAAGTTTATCAATTTGACGGTCGTAATTTGTTATATATGCATCCAATTTTTTGCACAAGTCTCTAACTATGTTCTAGCAGTAGGGAAAATGCCTCCCAAAAAGCCAACGACCAAATGTTCGTTGAGAGCAACAAAGCTCAAAAAAGAGAAAATTGGTGACGGTTATTTTCCTAGTACTACAAGGCAGTTGGAATATGCTCCCAGGGTGGATTCGGTCATTAAAACCTCGACGAAGATATATTTTATTCAAACTCCGGTCTTTAGAGACATAGAAGTGACCACTAGATCCAATGTAATTCTCCCACAGTGGGGAGACCTTTTCAACAGAATCAGTCGGGAGGAGTACCCAGAGTGTATCCCACACAACAACCTGGATGTAAGGGCGCTCGATGACCAGGTGTTACCAAAAATTGGATGGTCATAATTACACATGGTATTCTGCAGTACCCCAGTTTTCTGATGCATTGAGGTTTTGAATTGGTTAATCGATCACATAGACACACATAAATGCCTGATCAATGATGAGAATGGCGGGTTTGTCAGAGTTTTTCTCCCAATAGAAGTTTAGAAGTACTACAAGCTGAGGGACCCAGAGGAGTGGTTGAATATAGAATTTGTGGTGAAGTTATATGAATTACATGACACCATTCGGTTAATGGCCTCATGGTGGAAGGAGGACAATAAATTCACGAACCTGAGCAATGGATGGTATGGGAAAATTAACTTGAGGGAGCCATACATATACTTGATGGCTCTCATCTGCTGACTGTATGGAGAAAATGACTGCTCCAAGTTTTTGGAAGCATAGATGCCCCTGGAATACACTGTGGCGATCTCCGGGAGTAGCTTCAATTGGGGAGAAATAATTTCCAAACAATTGATCATTTGTGTACAACAGTCCCAGATGCCGAAAGAAGGAGAAGCTCCTGTGTTTCACATGGCCTCGTACTTACTCAATGTTATTTGTGCAAGAAATCTCTTCGTCTTCATGAATTTAAGCTGGCACGTTGTGAAGTTTCCTGTTCATGTTTACTTCAACATACTATGGGAGAACAAGTACAAAAAATACTATGCCCTTATTTGCGATGAATTGATCGCCCAAATTTATTTCATTGTATTTAAAAAGGAATGCCCAAGATTGTTCACAACATCCATGAAAATGATAGCGAAGGTAGGCCACTGGTATCTAGACGAAAAAACAACCTATATCAATGTTTTTAGGGTCACCAGAGCACCACATCTACTCCCTGCTCATGTCCCAGACCATCTCATTGTGGTAGAAATTTGCTATCAGACTATCCTACAAGGCTATAATGCCACACTAGTCAAGGACAAGAAGCGATATTTCATACCCCATGACTTCCATGTGGGGTTTTATCTGGTAAAGGACACTGATCAAGCCAAACAAGAAGGGTTGAGTCAGCTTGAATCCAGGTTCACGACAGGATGATTTTTTAAGAACGATCCTAAGGGCCAAGTCCTCCAACATGCTTCAGAAGTTTCGTCCTATTGGCCATATGTGCATGACTATTTTGAGGATGATATATTTAAAGAATGTGCTCAAAACTGAGAGGAGGTAATATAGAGGATGGCCAACCTGAACTTGACCAGGCTCAAGTCTATGAGCATGGATGAGCAGGTGAAGACAATAGAGAAATCGACTCAAGAGGTTCTCAGAGTTAGGGAATAAGTCTGAGCAACAGAGGCCACAGAGGAACAAAGGAGAGGATTTTTGTTAATAGAGGGAGCCCAAAGAATCATTGACAAGTTACATAACAACCCTGATCTTGTATAAATGACAAGGATCCCCTCGAAAAACCCAATCAAAATCTAAGGAGAGTCAAGTGGATTAGAGCCAATACAACTTGAAGAAATCATCAGGTCAGAGAACCCTATAGTTCCATCACCTCAGACTAGATCACCGGGGAAAATTCCAACCCAGCCTGAGGGATTGAGGACTCTAGGTGGAATAGGTGTACCAAACCCCCTGTTTGACCTGATAACCATCTATGATGATGAGGAGAGTCTGAAGGTTTCCCTGGTAATTCCAGTACTGATTATAGAGGAAAAGAGACCTGGGAAGCATCTACCCCAAGTCTCGATGCTCCAATTCAAAATTTCCCGCAGAGTGACCATGAGGTCGAAAGTGTCTTAGACACTGAGTTGATCGACTTGTTGGGGACCCCAATGGATATCTCAAGGGATGATTTAGGATCAGGTGGTTAGAATGAGGAAGTTCAACAACAATAAATTGACACCTCAACAGTCAATTACAAGGTAAGTACCAAACCTATCCTTGGTTCTTCAATTTTGGTCGATACCTCACCAGCTGATGGAAAAAAAACGTAGGTCGAGCCATCAAAACATATGAAAGAAGTTCAAGAACCAATCCTAGAACATATACACACAGTCAAGATCCTGGGGGCTACTCTAACCTGGGGAGAACAACAAATCCCTAAACCTATTGATGAGGTCATCGACATATAGGCGGTCGCTTGTGACAGGAAGAGGAAAGCGATCATGAAGAGGACCACTAAGAAGAAAAATATCACACTATATAGCTTGATTCTCATCAATACAAAGGAGAAGCTACTCATCATTGAACATGCCAAGACATCCAATATTATTAGTGCAGGGATGGCTATCATAGATTCCACGTTCGATAGAGAAAGGAGGGATGAAAAGGATCTAGCCACCACGCTAAAGGAGTTTGAGCATCTGTGCCATTTGACGAAATACTATCAAGAGTCAACGTAGGCCACGATGTTCTTAAGGAGTGATTTCCAGGACGCTTATGAAAAATTCACAAGTGAATGACACCTTTTCACCGTAGGCATAGCCGATTTCCAAGAGGATACCCTTATGGCGCTAGAAACCCGCAAGGATGTGGAAAGGTGGTTTGAAAAATCTCACCAAGAGATAGAAAGGATCAATTACATTAGTGTAGTACAAAAGGGTTGAGACACCAAAGATCATGGTATTCAGTTGATAAGGGATAGTAGCATCGATCAGATCAGGAAAAAATCCAAATACTAGGTAAAAATGGCCCAGGAACCTTAGTAGGAGATTCAAAAGAAGTGGGCTAAGTGAGAAAAGGGTTGGGGGAGGATTAATTGGTAGATGAAAGGCATCAACTGTTAATGTTTAAGATATTATTAGAGTTCTTTTCATTTCAATAGATAACAATAGCATAAGATAGGATCACTGAGAAATACACAATCACAAGAGACACATCATTTATCCTGGGAAACTCTCATGGGGAAGAAAACCCAACAAAACTTCCTTATTATAGATAGCCAATACAATGCCAAGAGATAAATCAAACAAGTATAGAAAGTCCTCTCCCAAACATGCGCCTCTCTCTCTTTCTCTTCTCCAACTGCAGCTCCAAAACTTGTCTCTCAAATGAACAAGTGAGTGTGTGTATAAGTGAGGCGCTAGCCTCATTATTTATACAAGTCTAGAACATATGGAAGTGTCTCTTCACTCGCGGGGCCGACTTCTCAATCTGGGTGGTTATAACCACCTTTAATATATTATGGGGCTTGTTTAATATATTCTGGGGCCGACTTCGTATTCTGCCTATTACAATTACATTTTGACCAATCTGCAAAAGGGGATTTGGTCCTTTACAATAGCCGACATGATCAATCTGCAATGGGGATTGATCCAATGAATAATATATCAAATAATAATCAGAATACACTTTGCAGTTATATTATTTCAACACTCCCCCTTAACAAGAAGGGTATTCTTCAACAACATCAGGCGGGAGAGAGGACTGCATCATCAAGAACATCAAGAGGACAGTATCATCAATATCGTCTTGGAACACTGACTGGCGTATCTATAAATCATCAAAATTTTTCTTCATCGGAAGCATCGTCATTCTCAAAGGAATGCAATCATCATCTGAATCAATATGAATTAATATAAAACTAATACATTATCATCACAGCACGAGGCTGGCTCATCATTATAATATTGGACTGGATTTACCTCACAACTATCAATCTAGAAGCACAATACTCGTCTTGCTTTACGTCACAACAATCAAGATGGAAGCAAGATACTCGTCTTGCTTTACGTCACAAAAATCAAGTTGGAAGCAAGATACTAGACTAGCTTTACATCACAATTATCAATCTGGAAGCATAGTGCTAGTTTCATCTCATCATCTTGCTTTACGTCATAGCAATCAAGATGGAAGAAAGACACTAGACTGGATTTACATCAAAACTATCACGCTGGAAGCACAGTGCTACTTTCATCTCATTGTCTTGCTTTATGTCACAACAATCAAGATGGAAGCAAGATACTAGACTGGGTTTACGTCACAGCTCTCAAGCTAGAAGCACAATACTAGTGTCATCTCAACGTCTTGCTTTACGTCACAACACTCAAGTTGGAAGCAAGATACTAGACTGGCTTTACATCACAACTCTCAAGCTAGAAGCACAGTACTAGTCACATCACAACGTCTTTCTTTACATCACAACACTCAAGCTGGAAGAAAGATACTAGATTGGCTTTACGTCGCAACTCTCAAGGTGGAAGAACGATACTAGTCACATCACAATGTCTTTATTTACGTGACAACACTCAAGATGGAAGCAAGATACTAGACTGCCTTTACGTCACATCTCTCAAGCTGGAAGCACAATACTAGTCACATCACAATGTCTTCCTTTACGTCACAACACTCAAGATGGAAGCAAGATACTAGACTGTCTTTACATCACAACTCTCAAGATGGAAGCACAATACTAGTCACATCACAACAACTACTCCCCCTTTCGAGGAAGGTCCTTTCAGACTATACCAATCTTATCTCGAAAGTGCTCAAACTTTACACGAGATAGAGGCTTGGTCAACACATCAACAACCTGTTCATCCGTGCTAATGTACTGGAGCTTTATGGCTCCCCTCTGCAACATGTCATAGATGTAATGGTATCGAATCTCTATGTGCTTCATGTTAATATTATGGTAGCTACGGGAGGTATTTACCTCCACGTGTGAACCTGACGAGAATAGAAGAATCCGGGAAGCAAGAGAAAACCTAATGAGTTGGCTAATAACCCTAGAAGCCTTGTCATCTCAAGAAGATAATTTATATTAGGTTATTAACCTCCAAGAGAAGAAGTCAGACAAAAATAATAATAATATACTGAACAGACACATATCCAGAAGGAGAAGTCGGCCCCAACAAATCCGACAGAACTAGTATAAATACAGGGCGCCAGTTCTCATTTGACAACATCTTAGAATTGCAGTTCCCAATTTGGTGCGCACAGCAACTCCAGTTTGGTGTGCACGTGTGGAGGAGGACTGCAGGTGTAGCTGCAACAGTAGCTATTTTCAGTGTTGGCTTGGACTATCTATTGGTGAGGGTTTGGACTATCTGATCAGATTTTTGTGATGCACTATCCTTGGGGAAAGGTGCGCTACCCTTTATTTGGCTATCTAGCTTAGGATTTGCTTCCAGAGAAATTCTCAATCAAGGTTAAGGTGCTTGGAGGGAGGCTTAAGCCTATGGTTGGGTGACGAGGGTATTGTCAATGGTAAAGTGATCACACCATCTTCTATATTCTAATAGGTTATGGGCCCACACCTCCTTCAGTCAGTCTAAACGCTGGAAGGAAACATAGCTTCTAGATATTGAGCTCGTTGAGGAACTACCGCCAGGGTTACTAGCAGAGGCAGTTGCAAAAACCCTAAACCTCTTGTCGAGGCACCTTAAGTGACGTTATTGACCTAATCTCTAGATATATCAGTGCACCCTAGCCCAGCGCATCTCCTGGTACTCTCAGAAGGCCAAGACGTGAAGTTTGGATTTCTGGTCAAATCTAGGGTTTGAGCAAGTCAAGTAAGCCATGATGAACTCTATGAAGTCTGAGAACAAGTTATATGGAGCTTCTAACTTCAGATCATGGAAGACAAGGATTAACCTCATCCTTGCTAAGAATAAAGTGCTGGATATTATGAAAGGAAAGATCGTGAAGCCAGAGTTTAAAGAAGGAGAAGAGAAGGAACCACAAAATGTTGCAGCTATGGAGAAGTTCAAAGATGTTGACATCAATGCCATGAGTATCATAGTGAATTCCATAAAAGACCACTTGATACCCTACATATTCCATCTTGACTCATCGAAGAAAATGTACGATTCCCTAACAAATCTCTTCTCAATCAGAAACATCGGACAAGTTATGAGTCTGAAGAATGAGCTCCGTGACATGAAGATGAATGAGGATGACAACATAGCATAATACTTTGTAAGAATATCCCAGTTAAGATATCAACTACAAGATATTGAAGAGATCACTTTAGAAAAGGAATTGGTGAACATAGTACTCAATGGTCTTCCCAAGACATGGGATGCATTTTCCGCAAGCATGAACACAAGGAAGGAGTATCTGACATTTGAAGAACTTTGGACTTGTTGTGCTCAAGAAGAATCAAGGATCAATGCAAAAGAGAAACCCCAGAAGAAATACGATGATCAAGCCTTCACAACAAGATTCAAGAAATTTAGGAACAAACGAAAGTTTGGTTCAAGGAGGAAGCCAAATCAAGAGAAAGACATTTCAGAAATACAATGCTTCAGCTGTCAAAAGTACGGTCACTACAAGAGTCAGTGTCCCGAGCTAAAGAAAAGGAAGGAGAAACATGAAGCATCGATTGTCGAAGAAAAGGAACCTACAAACAAGACTAAGAAGGATGGAAGAGACTTCTTCTACTAAAAGGTAACAACACTCTTCTTATTTCTTGTACATATATTGCTTGCATCGTCTTTATACATATCTTGTATATCTATCTCTTGGAAAATAATGTGTTCCAAAAGGAACTATACCTATGGAAGAACAAACAAGATGAAAAGAGATATCATCAGATAATACACATGAAAATATGAGATACAAATCATGCGGAAGCTATTAAGCCGAATCGATCATGAAGAAACTTAGTAGAAGCAAAGACAAAAAGAAGTCAAACAATCAAGAGGAAATTAGAAAAAAAACTTATGACGTTTTGTAGAAGACAACAAGACGAAAGCGCGGACTCTGTTAGATAGAAGAGCCAATTATATATTGCAGAAGACAATAAGGATGCAGATGGAAGTATGGACTCTATCAGACGGAGGGAGCCGATTATATGGACTCTTACATAAAGCAAGGGTTAGGAGGGAGCTAATCCTATGATCCATTGAATATTATAAAATATATATCCATGGTAGCATCCATGAAAAGACAGTACGTGTTCAACTCAACCACAGAAGAAGACCTCTTCGAAGAGAAGCCTTAAAGCATTCCTGGTTGTCCATCCAGATCTGTGATCCTATGATGAAAGGAAGAAGTGGAATCTCTAGGGCATGGAATATATAAGAAACTCCATGGACCCAAAAGTAAAAGAAAAACATGAAGATTCCAAGAAAGAAAAAGAAACCAGAACAACTAGTCATTGTATCAAAGAATCACAAGATTACCAGCCTGATATGAACTCAATAAAATCAATAAAGAAGAAGAATTGAAAGTCGTGATGAAGAACAGTGTATGGAAAAATTATGAATGAAAGCATTGCAAGATCCAGAACCAGAGGTTCTCCCAGATGGAGGGAGAAGACTATGATGATTACTTGTTCCAGTACACCAGAAATATCACTGCATGAGTCATTATATCATCCGCAACATCCATGAGTTGGAATTCTACATCAGATAAATGCAAAGAATGTTCTCCAGAGAAATTGAATAAAGAGTGTATGAAGAGCAATATCAAGACTTTGAGGCATACTAGAAAGAGACTCCTGTATGTAGATAAGAAGAAGACAACTTGGTGGAGAACCTCCAGTGCATAGCAGGAGCGTGGTGAAGATTTCCTATATAACATCAAGATGACTACTCAGTAGATCGGATCTCATGATGACAAAAGAAGTGCCACATGGATATGTTCCAGTTCTCCAACTATTATATACTCTATTTTTCAGATCTGCATGAAGCCTTCACAATGTTCCAGACTAAAGTACAAGCATTACATGATCCATGATAAAGTCTAGAAAGGAGAAAATGATTTCTCCACAGATAAGAAGATAAGAAGACATTTTGGTAAAGCTTCTATCCAAGATGAACGAGTTTGCGTACTCAATATGGAGCTCATGGAAACAACTTCCTTCTTATTAAGGAAGAAATGACTCTCCAAGTTAGAAGAGAGCACTGAAAATATTATTTATCTTTGTAATTGAAAAATAGTCCAGATTGGACAGATGCTTTCCTATTCGGAAAGTGGATTGAGATTTCTGATGGACAGTGACTTCCTATTGTAGTTAACATGGGAGGCATACTGATTGATGATGTATCATAGACACCGACTTCCTATTGTGGTTAACATGGGGAGTGGTCTAAGACAGTCATTCTTCTTGGCAATCACTCTGAGTAGTGGTCAAGTAGAATGGTCCGCCTCGTCGGGCAGTCATTCTTTCGAAGTTCACAGTTGTGAGCAGTTTCGAAGAATGGTCCATTTTGGAGGTTGATGCAGGACATACATTCCTTAGGGTTACACATTCTCTCCAGGGTGCACTTTGATAAGTGTAGGAGGAATTGCCCAGGGTGGGGAATGGTCTGGACAGTTATTCCTTAGGGTTATACATTCTCTCCACGGTGCACTTTGATAAGTGTAGGAGGAATGGCCCAGGGTGGGGAATAGTCCAGGCTCAACAATCAAGGACAATCATTCCTTAGGGTTTATACATTCTCTCTAGGGTGCACTTTAATTAGTGTAGGGGGAATGGCCCAGGGTGGGGAATGGTCCAAACATTTCTTAGGTTTTATACATTCTATCTAGGGTGCACTTTGATTAGTGTTTGAAGAATGGCCAAGGTTGAGAAATGGTCCAGGATAAAAAATGAGACAATCCTTCTTCCTTGTTTGTGAAGAATAGGGTAGATAGCCCATTGATGATGAGGGCATATATTCTTTCAGATCTCACAAACGTGAGTGAAATATTGGACCAGATGATTCAATTTATCTTTAACAATATTTGTCTGTGCAAGATGGCATCAGATGATGGTGAATATGTTTCACTACTTTGAGGTAGATATTCTTTCAGAGCTCACAGATGTGAGAGAAAGATTGGCCCAGACAAATCAGTTTATATCATAACATTGTTTTTGTTCAGGTTGCTATCAGATGTTTGTTATGAATATTGTATGATAGTAGATGAGGACTACTATGGTGGATATGTTCCACTGTTGGAAAACATTACGTTGCTGATCAAGTACTTGTGTGTTACTTGGTGTGGTAAGTGAAACCACTAGATTGTAGTTATGTACTACCATGGATAGACACAGTTGTGCTCTATTCTTGTTCTAACTGCCTTGGAGATTATCAACAGTTTATTGGAAGTAATCACCATCCAGACGAAAGATGAACAAATATTGTCCTGGCGGAAATTGGTTCAGAGCATTTACTCCTCTAGATTATAAGAGTGACTCTTGTATCACTCTATGTTGTGAGTGACTTATCCGGCATCATGTCTAATTACTCAGATGAAGTATGGTTTCAAGAGATGATGCAGCTGATGATGATGGTGATGCTCATGATCTAGTCATGAAATAGTCTAGATGACTATATTAGTGCTACCGGGTAAATGGTATGTTTTGTGCTCAAGTCCATTACCTGTAAATACCTCTCTATCTAGGAGGGAGTGTTAATATTATGGTAGCTGTAGGAGGTATTTACCTCCACATGTGAACCTGACGAGAATAGAAGACTCTGGGAAGAAAGAGAAACCCTAATGAGTTGGTTAATAATCCTAGAAGCCTGGTTGGCTCAAGAATATAATTTATATTAGGTTATTATCCCTCAAGAGAAGAAGTCGGCCAGAAATAATAATAATATACTGAATAGAAATATATCTAGAAGGAGAAGTCAGCCCCAACAAATCTAGTAGAACCAGTATAAATATAGGGTGCCAGTTCTCATCTAACAACATCTCAGAATTGCAGTTCCCAGTTTGGTACGCACTACAACTCTAGTTTGGTGCGCACGTGTGGAGGAGGACTGCAGGTGTAGCTGAAGCAACAACTATTTTCAATGTTGGCTTGGACTATCTATTGGCGAGGGTTTGGACTATCTGATCAGCTTTTTGTGATGTGCTATCCTTGGGGAATGGTGCACTACCCTTTGTTTGGCTATCTAGCCTAGGGTTTGCTTCCGAAGGAATTCTCAGTCAAGGTTAAGGTGCTCGGAGGAAGGCTTCGGCCTATGGTTGAGTGACGAGGGTATCGTCAATGGTAAAACAAGCAAACTGTTATCACTGAAATTTCGTCTGCACATGGCGACAAGAACTCCACATCATATGCACACAGCGGCAAGAACTCTACATCATCAAAACGGCAATGAAGTCATTCATGGCACTGTTCACAGCATTCCAGAAGGGTCAGAAACTATACAAAAATTGAAAGACACTTCACATCAGTAAGGTGCGCGCGTATGCGCAGGATAAGAACGTGTTGTGCACGCTTAAGCACCCGATGCGTGACTGTCCACATAAAAATCTGCGCATCTGCTAATACAGAACATTAAATTCTTAAGTCGGCCTCCCGACCGCCAATAGACCTTCGCCCGAGATGATTTGACATCCAGATCAGGGTCGGTCCTGCAAAAACGGCGAATTTATGGCTTAAGCGAACCCTAAACTAGCCTGTGTCTACACCGGAAACTAGTTACGTGACCGCCTGGAAATGGCTATAAAAAGCAGTGAAGGCTCATTGTTTCAGCAGGGAATTCAGAGTAGAGTTACGCTGCTCAGATG
>ML778010.1:1488520-1557635 GCA_009831015.1 Picea engelmannii
TTAGGTAGATTTTATTTCGTTTGGTTTTCTATTCTCTGTTAACCCATTTTGATCCACGACAAACCTGTTCTGCCTTGCTGAGCCCAACAGGGCATGCTAGTGCTCCCATTCTTGCTCACCCGGCGACGATTCGAGCACGAACATAAACCATCTTCTATATTCTAACACTTCGACCTATCATGGAATACAAGATTCTCTGTCATCTTTATGCAGCTCTGGTTGTCACATACTATCGTGGTTTCTTCCATGTCTAGGTCAAATTGGCCGGTCAACAACTTACGAAGCCATATAGCTTCACAGCTAGCAGAACATGCAACAATGTATTCTACTTCCACTATGCTGGATTGCTTCCTACTATGCCATGAGATCATGGCTGATCCCAAACTGAAATAGCATCCTGAATTGCTCTTCCTATTAGAAACACTTACGTCCAAATATGGATCATTGTACCCACTCAATGTGAAATCATGATCTCCATCATAACTGAGACCACAATCTAATGTACCCTTAAGGTACCTCATCACATGTTTTTCAACCACTAGGTGAACATGTCTGGGTTCTACCAGAAACTGACTCAAGGTGTTCATGGAAAAACAAATATTTGGTTTGGTTTTCATCAGGTACATCAACGATCCAATGATCTGTCTATACAATGTGGCATCAATCAATTCTGACGAAGTGTAGACCAACAGCTTCAACTTCGTTTCCATGGGTGTATTCATAGACTTTCACTCTAACATGTCAAATTTCTTCAAGATTTAGACTGCATACTTCCCTTGGTTAAGGAAGATCCTCTATGGACTCTGCCATACCCCAAGACCTAAGAAATAATGCATTAGGCCAAGGTATTTCATCTCAAATTCTGAAGCAAGCCTCTTCTTACATTCGGTGATGACATTTTCTTCTCCAGTTAAGAATAAGTCATCCACATATAGAAATAATATCACTTTCTCATCGTTCATGACCTTGAAGTAGAGGTTAAAATATGCTTTACTCTTCGTAAATCCCAAGCTCATCAGGAAACTATCTATTTGACCATACCAAGCTCTAGGAGCTTGCTTCAATCCGTATAGAGCCTTCTTCAACTTGCATACATGAGACTTCCTGTCTTTAACTTCAAATCCTTGATGTTGCTCTATATACACTTCTTCTTCGATGACACCATTTAGGAAAGTTGTCTTTACATCCATCTGGTGTAACTTCCACTTCATCTTAGCTGCAAGGGATATGATGGTTCTGATCAAAGTGTATCTGGCTACAAGAGAGAATGTCTCTTCATAGTCAATGCCTTCTTTTTGAGAAAATCCATGAGTTACAAATATTGCTTTATACTTCTCAATACTTCCATCAACAACATGTTTTATTTTGAAGAGCCATTTGGATGATACCACATCATTGTTGTTCGGTCTGGGAACTATTTCCCATACATTGTTCTTTATTATGGATTGGTATTCTTCTGTCATGGCATCTGCCCATTCTTTCTTATGAATGGATTCTTCAAAGTAGGTAGGCTCCTTCTCTAGGAGATCACACATCAAAGCCATATAACTGGAGAATGGCTTAGGTCTCTTCACATGTCTTGTGGTTCCTTCGGGAACACCATATTTCTCTACATCTTGAATAAGTTCTCTATCCCAATATGGATTTCTCTTATGGGAGATCTTCATCTAAGGAGGTTCTTGAAACTCTACTACATCATGATCTTCTAGAGTTTCCTCATCAGGGGAAGTTACGACTTCCCTCACTGGTTCAACAGCTCTGGGAACCTCCCTCATTGAATCTACAATTCTAGGGATTACGGGTTCCTCTTCATATACTTCTTCAAGCTGGCATCTTCTCAATTTATTGAGCATTGCATCTTCATCAAAGCTCACATCCCTGTTGATATCAATGTGATGGTGACCTGGTATATATATCCTGAAGGCCTTGGAGACCTCACAGTATCCCACAATATTCCCCTCTTTCTCGAGGGTTCCATATTGTTTCTCTTCTCTTTTGGTATATGTATAAATACTAGGTAGCCAAATATTTTGAGATGGATTACCTCTATCTTATTTCCAGTGAACATATTTTCTGGGGTCTTGAACCCAAGTGCACTATGGGACAAATGGTTTTTCATATATACAACTGTCATTGCTACTTTTTCCCATACACACATTGGAAGATCTTGATCATGGATCATGGTCTTCACAACTTCCATTATCATTCTGTTCTTCCTTTCAGCTGACAACTACACCATTTTGTTGAGGATTATAGGGAGTAGTGAGTTCCCTCTTGATCCCAACATCTTTGCAGAAATTCACAAACTCTTTTGAGGTGTATTCTCCTCTATTATCTGACCTGCATATCTTGATCTTTATTTCAGAAAGATTCTTTATCAAGGCTTTAAATTCCTTGAATTTGCTGAACACTTCATCTTTAGATTTCAAGAAATACACCCAGGTCTTACGAGAATAATCATCAATAAATGATACATAGTATACATACCCACTAATGGAGGACGATGACATTGGGCCACACACATCTGAATGAATGAGTTCTAGGACTCCTTCTGTTTTGTTGTCTCTCTTCAGAAAAGGGTTCTTGATGTTCTTCCCTTATGCACATCCATTGCACATGCCTTCATGGTCAACCTTGAGTTCTGGTAGACCCGTGACAACTTTGCATATGTATGGTAGCACCTTGTAGTTGATGTGGGCTAATATTCTATGCCAAAGTTCACGTGGATTCTCAATAGTGTGGGTTATGGTAGCTTCTGAGTGACCCTTTAGCTTATACAAGGCACCTTCTTCTTTTCCAATGATGATTTCTTCTTTTAAGGTTTCTCCTTTAGCACATTTCCTTTTGCAACCTTCACTATAGCTTCCTCAGGGTTATTACCTGTGACCTGGAACAAGGTTAACCAAAACAACAAGCAAGAATAATATCCTTTTGATAATATAAAGCAATGGCACAAACAATCATCACAGTAGCTCCTTTAGAGCTATCACTTGTAACTTGTCTGAAGCACAGATTAAGGGTAAGGAATACAATAATAAATGAGGTCAACACTCTCATAGTGTTGTGATCAAACATTCCTCCATGGAAACCTGGAACTAACACATGAGGTTTCTCCTGGGACCTAGAGCCTTGTCCTCAAGAATGAGTGCTTGCTTTTCTTCCAAGTCTGCTTCACTCAATATGGCGAGTTCTTTCTTCAATCTATCTTCTGTACTGAGACAATATGCTATCTTGACAAAAGGTTGGGTTAAGATCTATGATATCAAATTTTAATCCATCTATTACCTTGACCTATATTTTTATCAAAGGTTGGAATGATGGTCATGCAACACTGATCAAAATAATGTCATAACAAAAAGATGCATATCAGAATAATCACACCTGGGTTGCATCATTCCTATGAATGTGTTGGATCTTGAGATCCTTTTGGATCTATGACAAGAGATACCTTCTCCTGCAAATACTCTTTAAAGTTTAACCATTTAAACATATGTGAGTACATACCTCTTATATTATTTGCAGGTAGTGGCACCATCTGGTAGCAGCGGTAATCATTACCAACTCTTGAAAATTTCAAGGGTGAATGCAACTGGTACTACGACTGATACTTCAACTGGTGCTGCAACTACAATTGATATGACAAATGGTTTTGAGACTGCAATTGCAACTGGAACTGCAACTTAGGGTTTTGTGAGGAAACCCTAATTTTTCAAACTTTGAATTTTGAAATTTTGATCCAGGGAATAGATGCATTGAGCAGAGGCGAGTAAGCTGGTGCAGTCAGATTTATGAAAATCCAACTTTTACCCCCTCAAACTTGATTTGTGGATTTCTGGACTGGTGCTTCTAGTTTTCTGGTACTTCTGGTACTTTGGTACTCTAGTTGTCTGGTTTTCTGGTACATTGTGAAAACTAGGGTTTCACTTTTCGGGAGATCTAGCCATTGAAAAGTTGCGCTGAGGATCCCAAAGTGATCCTTGAGGAAGGGAACACTTTTCTAGATGATTTTGGGGCTGAAATATTTCTTCAATAAAAATCCCTAATTTGCATGTACGACAACAATGACGTTTTTCACTTTCTCTTATGAAATATGCTCTCTGCAACTTAGCTCTGATACCATGTTAATGTTTAAGCTATTATTAGAGTTCTTTGAATTTCAATATATAAAAATAGCATAAGATAGGATCACTAAGAAATACACAATCACAAGAGACACATTTATCCTGGGAAACCCTGATGGGGGATAAAACCCAACAAAACTTCCTTATTATAGATAGCCAACACAATGCCAAGAGATAACTCAAACAAGTACAAAAATTCCTCTCCCAAATATTCTCCTCTCTCTCTTTCGCTTCTCCAAATGCAACTCCAAAACTCGTCTCTCAAATGAACAAGTGAGTGTGTGTCTAAGCGAGGCACTAGCCTCCTTATTTATACAAGTCTGGCACGTGTGGAAGTGTCTCTTCACTGGCAGGGCCGACTTCTCAATCTGGGTGGTTATAACCATGTTTAATATATTCTAGGGCCTCTTTAATATATTCTGGGGTCGACTTCTTATTCTTCCTATCAAAATTACATTTTGACCAATCCACAAAAGGTGACTTGGCCCTTTACAATATCCAACATGATCAATCCGCAATGGGGATTGATCCAATGAATAATAAAATAATAATCAAAATACACTTTGCAGTTACATTATTTCAACATCGACCTCCCAGGATTTGTCTTTCTAGAAGACTTTGTCAACCTACATGACATAGTCAAGAGACATGCAGAACAAGACTCGACATGGAGAACAGAGATCACAAAGGTGGCAAGCATGGCGTCAGGTCAAGTACAAAAATTCATGGAGCATATGATTAAGGCTCGTGCAGTTCTGTAATGGTTGAGTATTAAAATAATCAAATATAGAGAACAGGCAGTAGAAGTGAAAGAAATTCTTTCATCCCCGATGGACCAACACAAGTTCTCATAAACACATGCAAGAAACTCTTCGTCAAGTGGTTGGAATATGAGAAGAGTCATCCACTTCAGTAAAACCATTAGATGATTCTAAGAGAATAGAGAGATTAAAGCACCATGTGGTGATATTTTTGTTTTACTTAACTTGCACTTGTAGTAGCTATTTTTAGTGAGTGATTCATTATAAATAAGAGGATTGACCTTTTAGAAAAGGTCGATGGTTTTTGGAAAGACCCTCATTTTTGGAATTGTAAAGAACTATTTTTGAACTACCTTAATTGAGAAGTCCTTTTTAGGACCAGAGACAAATTTCCGTGTTTCATCAAAGGCATTGTGTGATTGGATTGAGGAGGAATTACTTCCAACTTTATTTCATTAATGGATTCTGTAACGAGTAAGAGTTTTTGAATTTATTGATAATTTAGCTATTTCAATATTTTTTGCAGTTCTTGTCTCTAATGATGAAAGCAAATCATTGTGTTAATGTGTGATTAATGTTAGAGCTAAGGAAACTATTTTTCTTGCCATCATCTTACTGGATGCGTATTTTTCTTCCGATAATTGTATCTCAGTCAATAATTTAAATACCAACAAGTTAATGTATTAGTACTATGCTTGTCACATGTATGAACATCTTTGTCTACATGCTTGAGCACGAGGGTTATCCCAAGCTCAGCTTTCTTCAGTAGTTAAAAAATATCGTCTGCTAGTTAGTTTATACTGGCACATCTCATTTTATCAGTTTCATCTAATAAAAGAAAAGATAAAAATAGAGCGTTTAAACTGAAGGAGGAAGTTTCATAAGAATATATCTTGTCAGTCACCAAATAAATCCCATAGATAATTTAGCTAGATCGAAAGATCTGAAGAATCATTCCACCATTAAAGGCTGCAGAGTCTAATTGGACCTCTAAGGCGGGTTTGGTTCCTGCTATTGAGATAAAGGGACTTCAGACCCCTCAACACCACGTTAAATACTTGTGTTCTGATGTGTATGATGTTATGATGTGTTTTTATTTCTGATTCATTGTGCACGTAGAATGGATAATTAATGATGAGTATGAATATGTATCTGATGGTTTCACGCATATGTTGAATGGTTAAGAAGGATAATGTTATGGTACTGTTATGGATTTTGTATAGAATACATGAATGAATGTTAAGTAAACAGTAAGGATGAATGCCTCATATTCCCCCATGACTGTGGAAGCATGGCTCCTGGAGTCCACATAGGTACCTCGGGTGAGACTTCACCTGTTTACGGGTGATTCCAAAAGGGTCGATATCTTAGGATTTGTTGGTAAATTAATGTTTAACTCTGGGTCTACCAGTGCATGCCAACACATGGATCTATCTTGATCTTGAATTTATTAAAAATTACATGAATAAAATATAAATTAAGCATAAATTTGTCAATGTGTTATAAATATGACACATCTACTTAGGTTGTAAATACTCCTAACTACTTTCAATGCAAAAATAATAAACCCATAAAAATAACAAATCAAGTACATAAAATTAAATATTTAATCAAAATGAGATGGTTAAATACATAACATTAAAATATCATGATTTCTTTTTATTCTTAATATAGAAACAACAAACTCCAAAAGTGCTACATATCTAACTAATTATAGATAGTAAGCAATTAACAATAACGACATAAAATTTTCAACTCAATCATTACATGTGTTCATTAACACATTTGTTAGCAATTTATCCCTAATCAAGACCACCTCATTCATATCTTCATTATCCTAAGTAACCGATGATTAGTGATGAGGGAAATTAGAAGTGGTTATTGGAGGTTTGTACTATATATATTGCACTCTCATGTGAATATCAAAATGAATAGTGGTTTTGGCTTTCCTATTCTTGATTTTTTTGTTTCTTATTATGTCTGTATCAGAGAAAGATATAATACCTATCCTAAATCTCATTTTAATAGAATGTAGGTTGTTTGAATGTTTAGTCGAAGTTGAAGAGAAGGGAAATTGAAATGAAGATGAAGCACTCTTTGGACATTTTGAAGAAACATAGTTAAGGAGTTCACATTCTACTAATTCTAGTTGTGGTGATTCATTATTTTATTCATGTTAATCATTCAAGGAAGGAGAAGAACATTTTATGGATTTTTTTTACTATGTGATTGATTATGGGGTGATACTGGTTGTATATGCCTTTAGATGAGATTGAAAAAGTGAGTATATGATATTGTTGCAAATCTATGTTTTTTTGAGGAAGAACTGTGTTATACCACTTCTCGAAATGATGAGAAATTTCCATCTATGACATTCGATGCTAAGAAGAGGTTTATAATTGATTGATGATGTTCTTGCGTGTTGGAGGAAAACCACAATTGGTGCTATTGTTGTTAAAATATCTCACATATTTGGATTATGTATAGAAACATTGTCATTTGGATGTGCATTGCTGCCCATTGGAGTTTTGGAATAACTACATGTATTTACTAGCATACGAAGTTGTGTTATAGTTTTATTGTGCTGATTGAGTAGTTCATAATTGAGGCACGAACCAAAATGTGAAATGGTGTAAGGAGGGTTGTGCCCTGGCACAATAATGAATTTGTTTTTGGTATGTTGATGTTTTTAACATCAGATAGGTACTTCCACATAGGTATAAGTGTCTATATGTGTGGAATTCATCCAAATCCTTCTACCTTGATAATTTACTAAAATTAAAGGAATTATTAAAATAAATTGATTTTATTAATTAGTTGAGTTTATTTAATAGAATTATAAAGTTATTAGCATTGCTAAATTAAATATTAGCCATTGATCTCAAGTGAGGTGATATTTAATCTCAATCATCAATCACTTTGGAGATTAGGGTTAGGTCATAACTAAAGACTATAAAAGCAAGGATGGGGTAAAGAAGGAAAGTTGGTCATTTTGACATAGAGAGCAGATGTTGGCACCAGGCCAAAGTGGAAAGAAGGATGATCGTGGGAAAGAAAGCGTGCAGAAACAGAAGTAACAGCTGGAAGGTAACACAACACACACACATAGAAGAAAGCATGCACAAGGAAAGCGACAGCTAGAGGAAGAACAACACGTGCGCATGCGAGGAATACCTAATGTCGGTAGGGTTAGGGTTTTGCTAATACATTGTAAATGGTTGAAGAGCTTGATATATATAAATAGAGATACACAAGTATCATATAGAGGTTGGTTCGCTTTTGTATTAATTCGGCTTTTGTAATATCCTATCATAGTTATGTATGAGTTGATGCATTATGTAATACTACTATGAACCATTTTTGTAAGATGTTGAGCTAAGAACAGAGGAGAGAAGGAAGATATGAGGATTAGATCATAGGCTGTGGAGCTTGCTATGATCTAGTTCGCCTCATACAAATCTTACCCATCTGAGGGAATTGTAAGCACGTAGTGCTGGAGATGCAGAACTACCATAATAAAAGAGCCAAGAGCCAAATCTTTGTGGACATAGCCTAGGAGGGGGTGAACCACAGTAATATCTGTGTAATGTGATGAATGCATGTACATCTTTTTTTTCTTTCAACAGTCAATTGTTACGCTTAATGAATGAGTTAATAAATTGTTTTGGAATATGATTGTGTTGTTTGGGAAATAAACTGTGAAATATAGATGCACACCTGTGAATAATAGTAGATTGAAATCATGAATTGCAGTATATGAATCGTAATAATAAACTCCTATATCATACTCAATCCTAGGCTGTAAACACCCGATTCTTACATCTACCCATTTAAATCTATCTCAGGTGAGACTGCATAGTGCACTCTTTGTACTGTGTTGCCTTCTGGTTTACTAGGAGGGCCAATAGTTTTAGAGGCTTTGTTGGGAACCTGAAAGACACGAAACCTGGGTCAATAACTCAAATGGTAAAGGAGAGTAGTAACCAACAAATGGTTCCGTTGATGTGTTAATAGGAACAAGAGAGGAATGAGTAGATGAGATAGATTGAACGATAAAAGAACAAGCGAAACAAGAAGAAAAATGAGCCATTATAAGGGAATGTTGAGACGTTGAAACCCCACGAAATCCAAAATCGAAGGTTTGTTGAAAACCAAAGAGCTAGAGTTTGCACAAAAAGACAATAGAAACCCTAGAATCACACCTCACAAATATCTGGACAAATACATGTTTACTGATTTACACGAAGTCTTTTTTTGTGATTTTCCACATCTACTACAAGAGTGGATACTAAGGTTGAAGGATAACCATGCGATGAACTAGATTCAACAACTAGATTGGAATCTGGTATAGATTGAGCAGTTACAACAGGTGAACAAAAAATTCACCCGCGCAGTAGACTTTTGTCTTGACAGTATTGTGGCAGGTTTCATCACTGAATTTGCAGTTGACACAGTGAAGTCATATAGCGCAGCAGAACAATCCTACATGGACCTTGAGGAAGGTACATTCAATCCTTGTATACTTCTATTAAGATACTACTATATAACAAGGGTGTAATGACAATGGAATCAGACATCTAAACTTCCTTGCGTGCATGGGGGAAGGGGGGAAACACTAACAAAGAGAGGATAAATGGAAGGAGGTAAGGATAAAGGAAACAAGGAGGAGGAACCATTGGACCCAATCATGATGGATGATGACCAGCTCAACTAGATCTTGGTGTCATCAGGAATGACGCGTAGAGGAGTACCCTACCAATATAATGTTAATACCAAGAAAACAACCGTAGCCACGAGGGAAGGCTTGGTGAGCGATGAGGAAGAGGTATATGATCTCCGGGCTGTGGAGAATATTGAGGAAATCTTGCACGCAACATATGAGAGGAAGACGAGAGGCCCAAGAACAGCAGGAGAAGGAAACCATCCTATCCATATTAATGTCAGTGTGGAACCCATAAACCCATGTGCGACTAATACACCAAAAAGAACACCACCATTTAGACAACCGAAGTTTGGAGGAAGTCCGACAACAAGAAGCACATCTACACTAGGAGCAACAACTGGAGGATCCAGTTTAGGTAACACTGGTCAAGTATCTACACCATGCAGAGGAGGAGGTAGTTCAGTATTCAGAATGGCAGGACACGATCCCACTATCATATTACCAAAATTTCGAGGGGAAGCAACATAATACCTATGAAGAATTTTTTCATTTGTGAAAATATCTAGGAGGCAAAACAAATCACTAATGAAGACACCAAACTCGCGCAGCTAGCGATTACGCTAAGAGACTGTGCACTAGACTGGTACATCAGTCTAGACACAAACAGTTCCCCTGGGATGAAAAGGACACTAGAATACATTAATAATATACTGATTAATGAGTTCCAGAAGCCGAGATCAAAGGATCAGTATATGAACGAGATGATCAAGATAAGATGGAAACTAGGAGAGTTTGTATGGGATATTGAATAGAGATTCAAGCGACTAAAGGGAAAAATAAAGTACCTTATGACCAAGATGCATCATCAACACCTATTTGTCAAATCACTACTCCCACACTTAAAATATCCCTTATGACAACAGAAATTTCAGATGTAGGCAGAGGCTTTGCAGCCAGCCTTACAACTAGAAGAGAACCAGTACTAGTAGATGGACCTAGCTATTGAGGAATTGAAGGAGGATTTGAAGAATCTATCATTTCATTTGAACCAAAATAAGAACAAGGACAAATGAGAAGTCGTTTGGTGCACCACATGTAGGACGAAAGGACACCACAAGAACGAATTCCCAACATTTATGCAATATATGGAAACAAGTATGCCAAATCTTCTACCACAGGGAGGATTATGGTGCGAAATATGCAAGAAACCGGGTCATGACCCTTATCACTGCACGATGATGCAGAAATACCAGACAGTTCCAAAGAACTCATATTACACCTTTTTTAAGTCAGTGGGCCATGATGACAAAGATTGTAGAACTATGGAGCTGATGCGGGAAAGAACATCGGATGCATACAGGGTACATAGAGAAATGATGACTGGGAAAGGAGCACCACAGTTCAATCAAGCCCCAGCTCCATACAACACCGCGCAACAACAATACAATACTACGCAACAACCATACAATAATGTGCAGCCTCAGTATAACCCGACACAACCCCAATACAATACCCCACAGTACAATCAAGCACCACAATATAATGCGCCGAGAGGTGACTGAGCAGGTTATCGAGGAGGAGGATGAGACAGAGGAGGTTTCAGAGGTGGTAGAGGACCAATCACATGTCACATTTGCCAGCAAGCGAGACATTATGCATGAGAATGTCCACTTCCACCAGCAACTTGTATGTATTGTCGCGCATCGGACCATGGGACATTTTGCACGAGAGTGTCCACTTCCACCAGCAACTTGTATGTATTGTCACACATCAGACCACGATACAGAGGAATGTTCGATACTACTAGTAAATATTCAGGAAAAGAGGAACCAGAACAATCAGAATGTCCGGTGGATTTCAGTCGAAGCAAGGGATGATGGATGAAACATCAATATAGTTGCTCATGGAGGAACGAAAATAGGAAATGACATAGTTCGACAGGAACCAACAAAAACCAAATGGGTAAAGAAGAACACTGAACCAAGAAAGCAGTTCGATGTGCCAAAAGAAAAGGAGACCTTTAAGGAAGCCAAATAAGAAATTCAGAAGGAGGAAAAAACATCGACTTCAACTGTGCAACCATTCAAGGAAGCCCCAGAATATGATATGCCGCCATCACTAGATCATACCAACAGAATGTAGCCCAAGGGACAAGTAAGTACAATCAAAGGATTTTTGTAATCATGTGTGAAAGTATTAAGTGATCCTTCATCTATGAAAATATATCAAAACATACTAGAGAAATGTAGCAGCGAGATGGAAGAAAAGCTAGAACCAAAAACCATCAATCACCTACACACAAGAAGAAGAAAAAGTAGGGAATTATACTAAATGCTAACATTGGGTATTTCAATATGGGAGACATTATACTAGACCTAGGATTCGAAGTGAATGTGCTACCAAATAACACATGGAAATGTATGGGAGAACCAACACTGGGATACTCAAATGTCCAATTAAAACTAGCAAATCAACATAGAGTCCTACCAACAGGTAGACTGAAAGGAGTGACAATAGATCTTGATGGAATGTGCACTAAAGTAGACTTTGAAGTCATTGAAATAGTGGATGACACAACACCTTACTGAACACTGCCTGTTCTGGATTGGGCATTTGACAACGAGACCATAATCAATTTGAAAACTAGGAAAATGACATTTGAATCTGGAGAATACAGGGTCATAGCACCACTAGATCCATCGGAAGGGGAGAGGTTCATAGAACCCACTTGCCTAGAATTAGAGGAGATTGACCAATTGTACAGAAAAACTACGCTCGATGAGGATTATGTAAAACCAACTGTAGACATGGTACTTAGTTGGCATAGAATTACTTTATGTGCAACAGACTCAGACACCGGGTTAGAAAACTAGCAACAGAGACTACACGAAATATCCATGCGAAGATGTGTAAGAATAGACTGCACAATAAGATGGGTAGGCATAGAAATTAGAGAACCACCTAGTTTCCACGGACTAAATGATTTGGAAACATTCTTGACACAATATGAAGATGAAGTATTATAGAACTAGTGATTGTTAGCACTTGACTTATCACTCAGGGCCACACTCGCAAGATGGTGGGGTGCGCATAAAGAGACCATCACAGACTGGTATCATTGTAAGAGACTACTGTGCATAAGGTTTGGTGTAGAATAGGAATACAACCAACAAAATAAATACAAAGGACACGAGGCACTAGAGGAACACTTGACAAAGTGCAAAACACTGTGGAAAATGACACCATGAGAGGAATGGCCTCTTCACTTCATACATACTTTAGAGGGAATACCAACAAATTGGTATACAGACCAAGAATTGCACAAAGGAACTACAACATGGAGGACATTGCAAACGAACTTCACAATCACTTTTTCATTCGAGCATGAGAACCCCAACATAAACGCAAACCTCAAACGAATCAGAGGATTAATATTCATCAAAGAAACAGAAATATAATTTATCATAGAAGAGAAATAACGAAATAAACAAACACTCACGGAACTACTTTCATGTTACCATGTACAGGAGGAAGCACCAGATGAAGATGATCCACACGATATTCAGATCAAAGAAGTATAAGGTGAAAGAGATGTGGAAGGACCACCCATATAATCAGAAGTTATTTCTGTGCCAATCAAGGTAAAGAAAGTTAACATCGGGACAACTGAGCAACCCAAAATGGCCAGCATTGGAGACTACTGGGATGAGCAAACAATAGAAAGCATCATAGAATTGTTGTGCGAATATAGCGACCTTTTCCACAAAACATTTACATAGATGAAGGGTATAGCCAAAGAACTAGGAGAGATGAAGATACCACTCAGACCTGAAGTGAGATCTATTAGACAACACAACTACAGACTGGACCCCATATATAAATAGAAAGTTGAAGATGAGATCGACAAAATGCTCGAAGCTGGCATCATCGAACTAGTTGAGGAATCATAATGGATAAGCTCAATGGTAGTACAGGACAAGAAACAAGGAAGAGGAATCATGATATGCATCTACTTGAGGAATTTGAACGATGCATGCCTACATGACCCATTCCCTACACCATTCACAGATGAAGTGTTAGAGAATGTGGGGGGACATGAAGCTTACTCATTCACTGATGGATTCTCAGGCTACCATAAGATTAAGATAGCACAGGAGGATAGACACAAGACCATGTTTGCGATGGAATGGGGATCTTATTAGTACACAGTCATGCCATTTGGATTGAAGAATGCACCCACAATATTCTTCAGAGTGGTCATCCCAGCATTTAAGGAATTCATCCATCAGTTCCTCGAAGTATACTTGGATGACTGGATAGTTTATAGTCTGTTGAAAAACCATGTAGAAGTTTTACGATTGATGTTAGAGAGATGTAGACAATGCCAAATATCACTGAACATTAAGAAATGCATATTTGGAACATCGTTTAGGATACTATTGGGCCATATAGTATGAAAACAAGGCTTGTTAGTGGATTCGGCCAAGATCCTCATCATTATTAACTTACCAGCACCAAAAATAGTCCTACAACTAAGAGCAACCTTAGGGCACACATGATACTACATGAAATTCATCAAAGGGTATGCATAGATCACAACACCAATGGAAAAAATGTTAAGGAAGGATACAAAGTATCAATGGAACGATGAGTGTCAACACAGTCTGGATACCTTGAAGGAAAATATGGTTACCGCACCGATATTAGTATTTCTAGACTGGGAAAAGACATTCCATGTGCATGTATGTGCATCAGTGATAACACAGGGAGCTATGTTAGCGCAGCCAAAAGCAGGATAATTGGATCACCCGATAGAATTCGCAAGCATAAAGTTATCATATCAAAACATAATTATAACAAGACAGAAAGAGAAGGCCTAGCCATGGTCTATGCACTACAGAAGTTCAGACATTACCTATTGGGAAAACACTTTAAGATGTTTACAGATCACTCAGCCCTGAAATACCTAGTCAACAAGCCAGTGTTGGGGGGGAGAATCTGTCAATGGTTACTACTATTTCAAGAATTTGATTTTGATGTAATAGTTAAACCAGGAAAACTGAATGTAGGCCCTGACCACCTATCCAGGGTCACAAATGGAGAATAACCTATGAATTTAGAAGACAACTTTCCAGATGCACAATTATTCTCAATACAGATTGTGGATGAATACTTCCCAGATATCATTCAATACTTGACTACAGGTACTGCGCCACAAGAATATACCACTGCGCAGAAGAATAATCTGGTAGTCCGCATGACCAACTATCAAATGATTGTAGGAAATCTATACAAGATGGGCGCAGACAACATCTTGCAAAGGTACGTATTAGAACACGAACAACCAAGAATTCTAGCATAAGCCCATGAGGGAATCATAGGAGGGAATTATGTAGGAAAATATATCATGCAGAAGGTACTACACACAATACTATGGTGGCCAACAATTCACAGGGACTCGAAAGACTACTGTCAGAGATGTGATTTCTGTCAAAGGGTAGGAAAACCTAACAAAAGGGACGAGATTCCACGACGACCACAAGTAACATTACAGGAATTTGAAAAATGGGAAATAGACTTTGTGGGACCAATTAACCCACCAACGAAAAGAAAAGGGGAAAGATACATTATCACTGCGATGAAATACCTAAAAATATGGGTGAAAGTCGCACCAGTAAAAGATTGCAGCACAGAGACAGTTGCACACTTCTTGTTTGAACAAGTCATCACTAGATTTGGGTGCCCAAGAGTTTTGATGAGAGACCAAGGCACACACTTCATAAACAACACCATCTGCGCGATGACTAAAGAGTTTGAAGTTCATCACCAGAAGAGCAGACCGTATCACCCACAAGAAAATGGCACAGTAGAAGCCTTCAAAAAAATTCTGGAGAACGCACTGACAAAGATCTGTAACATCAACAGAGATGATTGAGACCTCAAAGTACCAACAATATTATGGGTGTATAGGACCACATGCAAAAGGTCGACAGGGCACACACCATTCAAACTAGTCTATGGCCAAGAAGCAATAGTGCTATAAGAATTTTTAGTACCAAGCTTACGCGTAGCAGCTATCACACACATGACAGAACAAGGCACAGTACATAAAATACTGAATCAATTATTGTCAATGGAAGAAGACCCAATCCTGGTAGGATTCCATCAATAAGTGTCGAAAGAAAGAGATCAAGATTGGCACGATCGACACATCAAGAAGAAAATGTTCAAGGAAGGAGATCTAGTACTACTCTATGACAACAAGTCGTTTCAGCACCCGGGGAAGCTCATAATGCACTGGTTAGGACCATACGACATAAAATCTGTCATGGACGGAGGAGATATATAGTTAAAATATTTAGTAGGCGCAGAGCTCAGAGAAATGATCAACGTGAGCCGACTGAAGCTATACAAGGACAATCGACCACCCACTGCACAGTAAAAAAAAATAGAAAATAAAAATAAAAATAAAAAAGAGAACAAAATGGAAATAAGACTAAAAAGTGTGTAGCATGCCAGAGATAGAAAGGCCACAGGATGTTCGAAACACAAATTTGGCAAAGGAACAAAAAATGGTTACCTACAAAGGGAAAACAAGTGGGAAATGGAAAGTTGGCAAAAACAGTATGAAAAGACAACACTAAGCGGAATTAAAGCACAGTAAGGAACTTCGTACCAACCACCATAGTAGGAAGACAGAGTTCAGATACTAATCTCACCCCGTAAGAAACCTTCAACAAAAAGTGTTCTACCACGCATACATCTGGAGTAAAGGTAGAACTGGAGCTACTGGGTCACATCGGGAAGCTCAAATATTCAAACCATGACATATTAGATGAAACCAAGTTCCCGGAACTGGCACAAAGGGTCTTTATGTAGACCATAGGCGTAACCCAACTTGGAGAAACGATCAACCAAACACATCAGTGGGAAGCTGGGCTGGATAGAACATGAATCTTAGGTTTGCTGAAGATACCACATTTTGGCAGAGCCTAGTACATAAAAAAATGTGTCAAGAAGCTGTTAGTAGTCTCACATGGAGGAGACATATGGCTGGACAAATCCATCCCCATAAATTTTGAGCTTATCAGACAATTCACAGGGTACCAACATAGGGTATGGAGCCTGCGTTGATTTTGGATGACAAATCCAAGGAGAAAGCATTGGTAGAAGAAATGAAGAAGAAATATGGCACCACCAGAGGAACAAGGGGCATCATGATCAAACAAATCAACAAAGAAGATACACAATTGGGCACAAAGATCTTAGCGTACAAATTTCTCAAAAAATTCCTTAAAGACGAAGTACCAGCAGGAGTCATTGCAGTTGCAACTCAGTGCGCAGAAGACACCTCTATGAGCTGGGCGCCATATTTATTGAACTTATTTCAAGAGGACTGGAAGGATGCATAGGACCTAGGCACATAGTTCCATTACTTGTGGTTGATTACCCTAATAGACTTCATGGGATGGCGAGAGCTAGGGTATGCAATTTTTTGTACCAGACCATAGCCAGCGGGAGAAAGATACCTATTATTGAGATCCGGGCCACAGGCCAGGCATAAGAGGGAGAACAAAATCACATTTTAAGAATACCTACGGGATATACAAGAAGCTATCATCCGATCATGGAGAATAACATGAGAGGCTATCACGTGATATGTGGACATTGCCAACTTCCGGGACACATGCCAAACAATGTGGATACAACCAAGGCACGATCCAGATAAACAATGGCTACATATGTGCTATGGCATCATAGAGGGTGATATCGACATGGTCATCAATGAATGGCCTGATGAGTGGAGGATCCCAACCATTACCTGAGAAGTACCAGAAACAACAATAGAAGGAGAGGCAGAACAGGTGGAAACACAGCCTCTAGAAATCCCAGTGCCCAAGAAACCAAAGACAGGCCAAATGAAACCGACTCAGGTAGACGAAGGGTCAAAATGGACAGGGACCTAGAAGGGGAAGAAAGCCACTACACAGTCGAACAACGAACAATAGAAATAGGCCGAGGGAGCTCATGAGACCACCCCAAACCCCATCACACAAGAACCCAGGGGAAATAAGAGACCAACCGCGTAGGTAGGAGGCGTGCACAAGAAATCAAAGGCACAATGAGCATCTCCAGAATATATGATTACGGAGGACGATGGTGAAATGATCGCTAGAATGGTTCAGGTTTTCCTAGCAGAAGATTTCGATCATGCAACACACCACAGGGATAAACTGTAAAAAGAGCTGACAAAAATGGGATAGTTACTCAAGAAATTTGTGGAAGCACAGACAACAAGCAGTAGTAGAGGGATATATCCACCAACAATACAAACCAAAGAAGGATTTGAGGTATAATAATGAGACCCAGTCCACTCCATGACACACGCAAACACAACGATTTACATCAAACCTAGCATGTTGCGGATGGATGAAATCGTGGGGCAAACACCCCTGAAGGATTTGGACCACATCCAATTGGTCTTGATGCGGATTCCATCAAGGGAACTACACAAATTGTAGGTTAGCGTTGACCATGAGGTATAGTCTCATGCACATAAAAACTTAGTTGAGCTACAACAAGCAACAAAGAAGCGTGAGGCACTGGAAAATTTCGATGAGAAGGCCAAGCTAGAAAATCAAGAGGAAAAAGAACGTAGGAATGAACTGGAATGAAGAGTGGGAGGAATTTTCAAGAAACTCCCAAGCACCACATAGGGAAATGAACTCCCAGTAGCAGGAAATATTGACTAGATTGCGCAGGCAGTTGATCAGTATTAGAAGGAGATCGAGAATCTCTGTGAATAACTCACACCAACCACTCCACCAGAAGTGAAGGAGCAAAGGAAGAAGGAAGAAACAATGTAGCTGAAGGAGATGGAACAACAGGTTAGCACAACAACTGAACTACTCGATAAAGTAGCGCTACTTTGGACAAGGTTGGAGGAGGATCCACAGGTCCAACACTGGGAAAAGGAAGAATAAAGGATCAATGCAATGATCCAAGAACTCAAACAGAGGAAGAATACCATACCAATCCCAGAATGATTCAAAGGGACGCAGGAGATGAAGAAGATGTAGGAAGAACTTATCACTGCACAAACACAAAAACAGGAGCATAAGGCTCAAATAGAGCCATTACAAGAACGGGTAGAAGAAATACTTGCACAGGCAGAAGGAGATAAAACATAGATAGCACAGACCCAGGCCGAATGTGCAGGATTGTTGAGAGATGAAGTGGCAGTTCAAGTAGTAGATACCATCAAGGAGAAGATCGCTCAGGCACTATCAAAAGCAGCAAAGTTCAAGGAAAAGTACCAGACAATCACCAATGAGATCGAAGAAGCTCAGAAGGATTAGGTGACTTGAGACGAGTCACATGTCATTGTTGGGGTCTTGTTGGCACCAAGCCAAAGTGGAAAGAAGGATGATCATGGGAAAGAAAGCATGCAAAAATGAAAGTAACAGTTGGAAGGTAACACAACACACACGCATGCAAGAAAGCGTGCACAAGGGCAATGATAGCAGGAGGAAGAACAACATGCATGCATGGGAGGAAGACCTAACGTTGGTAGGGTTATGGTTTTGGTAATACATTTTAAATGGATGAAGAGCCCGATATATATAAATAGAGATACGCAGGTGTCATATAGATGTTGGTTCACTTTTGTATTAATTCAGCTTTTGTAATATCCTATCATAGTTATGTACGAGTTGATGCGTTATGTAATACTGCTATGAACCATTGTTGTAAGATTTTGAGCTATGAATAGAGGAGATAAGGAAGATATGAGGATTAGATCATAGGCTATGGAGCCTGGTGTGATCTAGTTTGCCTCATACATATCTTACCCATCTGAGGTAATTTTAAGCACATGACGCTGGAGATGTAGAACTACCATAATAAAAGAGCCAAGAGCCAAATATTTGTGGACATATCCCAGGAGGGGGTGAACCACGGTAATATCTATGTAATGTGATGAATGCATGTATATCTTTGTTTGCTTTCAACAGTTGATTATTGTTCTTAATGAACGAGTTAATGCATTGTTTTGGAATACAATTGTGTTGTTTGGGAAATAAACTGTGAAATATAGATGCACACCCGTGAGTTATAGTATATTGCAATCATGATTCATAGTATTTGACTTGTAATAATAAACCCCTATCTCATACTCAATCCTAGGCTGTAAAAACCTGAGTCTTACAACCACCCATTTAAAGTTATCTCGGGTGAGACTGCACAATTCTCTCTGTGTACTGTGTTGCCTTTTGGTTTACCAGGAGGTTCGATAGTTTTAGAGGCTTTGTTGGGAACCCGAGAGACATGAAACTTGGGTCAATAACTCAGACGGTAAAGGAGAGTAGTAACCAACAACAGAGAATGAATTTTTCTCAAGGATATCTTCGATAGGTGGAGAAGGAATTTCATGTAGAGATCAATATAGGTCATGGAGAAGAGAGAATAGGGGGAGCCACAAGTATTCAGGGAGATTGGAGCCACAACAACATGGTCTCTCCATATGGAGTTTTCCATGCAATCTTTGTTCATGTGTATGCAGTTTTCAATGGAGACAAGAATGTATACCTAAGTTTGAATAAGGAAAGGAACTCACATATCGAAAAACATGAAAATCTTGGGTCATACAACATACTGGGAGTTGCTAGGGTTTGCAGGTGTTGTCCAAAGTTTTTTGTATTTCTTTGTGGGCCATTTTCCCAATAAGGGAGCAGTTTTAAGCTTTGAAGTTGTTTGAATGATAAGCTTAGTTGATGGGAATAATATCTTTTTTCTTTGTGTATGAGATTTGGTTTCTAGTATTGCTTCCACTATTTATTTGAGTTGATTATTCGAGTAACTTTATTCTATTTTTTGAGCTGTTAATTTGATTTACAACAAGGAAATACCTATATAAAAAGATACATAGGTGCCGAGATTATAATTAATACATGGTATCAAAGCACTCACTTTGAGAGGAATCCAGATTTCAAATCCATAGAAGTTAGCAACAGTTCTGCCGGATCTACAAGGAGATATCAATAGATCTATAACCAACATATAGAAATCAAGTGTTGGATTTCAGGGAGATAGTTTTACTGAAGAAGAACCATATTTTTACATTCATACAGAGCTATATGCGGGTTTCAATAAGAATATGTGTACACAAATGCTAGTTTGCTTAAATAAATTAATGTACATATGTGGGTTTCAGTAGTGACAGGTGTGTACATGATGGTACAAGTCAGTACAACAACAGTTTCAACAACATGTTATTTCTAGGACATATTATTAAATCTAAGGGATGGAAACAATAAGTCTAAGATTTGAAGATTGTTAAGAACCTAGTTATGTTATATTGAACAAAAACAAGAATATCACAAGAATTACTAATAGAACAACATAATATAGAGAATTAGCACATCAAAATGATACCTTTATTGAAACATAAGCAATGTTCACTTTCCTCTTCGAGGGGGAAACCTCCAACATATCATATTTATATTACAATAATTCTTAAGACAAAGATTTCTCATTCCCTCAAATCCTATTTATACTAAATCTATCTACTCAAAAGAACAATCTAGAGGGAGATCTTTCTAGAAGAGGAAGCTTCTACTAGGTCTTCTTACATTTGACTTATTCTCCTTATTCCTAGACCTTATTTATTAATATCGAACTTTATTAAATGGAAAATATATTATTCTACCTACGTGAGGGGTTAGGGAGGTTAGGTCCCTAAAATTCCCTCCCCCTTAAAAAATATCCTTGTCCTCAAGGATTGAAATGAGGAAATTGTTGCATGATGGTAGTCGGTTCCTAGGTGGCAACTACTAGTTGTGTGTCCTTCCACTGAACTAAAACTTCCTTGATAGTCCGCTGGAAGAGATGACACTCACACTTGTCCAAGACTAATTGTGGATGCAAACAAATGGAACCTTATTCATCCAACTCAGGTAGACTAGTTTGAGTTTGGCACCCAATATTCAACACTTTCTTTAAGTAGGAAACATGAAAAACATGATGGATCTTAGAGTGACTCAGAAACTCTAATTGGTATGCCACTGGCCCCACTCTCTTGAGAATAATATAATGACCATAAAATTTTGGGGTGAGTTTTTGAAGTGCTAGGATTTGAGTGAAGTCTAGTTATAAGGTTGCAGATGAAGAAACAAATGGTCCCCTTCAAAAAATTCATGTTCATAACGACCCTGATCTACTTGTTGTTTCATGTGATTCTAAGCCATGACCAAATTTTATTTGATAGTATGGAGAATGGCTATGCAGACTGTAAGAGTCTGGTCCACCTAATGAACCTTGGAGACACTGGAAATGTATGATAGAATTGAGAGTGGATTTTTTCCATTGACTACTTCAAATGGAGTCATGCAAGTGACGGTATGGTAAGAGGTGTTGTACCACCAAGGGGTAACCAATGAACCCATTGATTTTGTCTTTTAGATGCAAAACACCTCAAATAGGTTTCCAAACACTTGTTGAACACTTACATTTGTCCATCGGTATGAGGATGATATGTGGTGCTGAGATGCAACTGGGTTCCTTGGATTCAAAAAAAATATTTCTAGAAAGTGCTAATTAAAGTTGGATCATGGTCAAAAACAATAGAATGAGGCATGCCATGGAGTTTGAAGTTATTATACATAAAAATTTGAGCCATGGTGGATGATATGAAGGGGTATTGAAGAGCATTAAAATGAGCATATTTGGGAATGCAATCCACAACTACCATGATGACTGACTTATTTCCTAATTTAGGTAAGCCAACAATGAAGTCCATAGAAATATTTGTCCAAATAGTAGGTGGAATCAGAAGTGGTTAGAGTGTGCATGGAGCTTTGAATGTCTCTCCCTTATTGTGATGATAGGTATCACATTAAGCCACAAAGGTGTGGACATGCCATTTCATACTGTCCCAGAAAAAAATAACATTTGACTCGTTCATAGGTTTTTGTAAAACCGCAATTCCCAGCTGTAGGTGAAGCAAGAAAATCAGAGAGAACGGTGGATTTAAGGTTCAACTGTTTTCTTAAATACATGTGACCTTTATAACAAAGATCATCATGGTTCCACGATTACCCTAGATAATTTTACGGATCCTGCTGCAGTGTTTGGATCAGTTTTGATGTTTGGTATCTCGTAACCATTCTTAGCAAACCTCTTGAATCCAATCTGCGACAGTGAAATATAAGGAAAAAAGGAACCCATCTTCTTCATATTTCCTAGAAAGGGAATCAACCACCACATTTTCTTTTCTGTTTTTTGTATTTGTTATGCTAATCATATCCAAATAGCTTGGTTACCCATTTTTCTTGCTCCAGGGAATAAATTATTTGTTCTAGAACATACTAGAGGATTTGATGATCGACTTTAATTTGGAAGTGTTTCCCAAAAAGATAAGGATGCCATAAATCCACAACGTGAAAAATAGCCAACATTTAATTTGCATAGGTGGATTGGCCCAAATGGCACTCGAAAAATTATTTTCTAGTGAAATCAAAATGTCGACCATCTTGCATGAGGACAACCCCAATGCCTTTCCCTAAGGCATCACACTCTAGTACAAAGATCTCGTTGAAGTCAGGGAGAGATAGAACAAGAGTAGTGCACATAGCTGCTTTCAAGGCTTGAAATGAATGGTCTACTGCTAGAGTCCAACTGGAATCATTATTTTTAAGGATCGTTGTAAGGGGAGCTGTATTTTTTCCATAATTCTGAACAAACTTGCGATTCATATCTCGTCAAACACAAGAAGCCACATAGACTTTTAAGAGTTTTCGGGCATGACCAATCCTGCATAGCTTCAATTTTCTTCGAATCCAACCTAACACCATCCTTGCCAACAATATATCCTAGGTACTCAACTTTATAGGATCCAAAATAACATTTAGACTTCTTAAGAAAAATATTGTCCTGAGAAAATAGTTGTAGAATTTGATCCATATGGGCAAGATGGGCTTGCCAAGTTTTTCTATAGATGAGGATATCATTAAAGAGAAACATGACAAAATGATAGAGGAAAGGATGAAAGACATGATTCATGAGACTTTGAAAAGTTGAGGGAGAATTATAGAGGATGCATGGCATAACAAGAACTCATAGTGAACCTCATGAGTTCAGAATGCAGTATTGGGAATGTCTTCTTCTTTCATATGAATCTTGTGGTATCCAGAGAAGAGATCAAGTTTGGTAAAATAATAAGAACCTCTAAATTCATACAAGAGGTAATCAATGACATGAATGGGAAATTTTTCTTTGATGGTGAGTTTGTTGAGGGTGCAAAAATTAGGACACATGTGCCAAGTAACCTGTTTCTTGAGTACCATGATGGATGGAGACAAATAGGGGATAGTACTGGGATGAATTACACCGAATTCTATCAATTCTTGAACAATCTTCTCAATTTCATTCTTTTGGGTGAAGGGATGATGATAAGGGTGGAAATTTGGAGGAAGACTGTCCAGAATGAGAGGAATGGAATGATCATGGACACCTCGAGAAGGGGAAGTCCTTGGGGGGTTTGAAGCACAACATAGTGTTGGGAGAGGATAGATTAGAGGTTGGGATGGATAGAGGGTGTCTAAACCACTTGAATAAAATGATGTTGGAAAATAATGCCAGAATGACCTTTTCTAAGGAGCATTTCCATTCTATGGGAACTGATGATCTTAGGTGAGCCTACTATGATGCCTTGGAACCAATGTTGTTGGCCCTCTTGCTAGAATTTCATGGTTAATTTATGGAAATCCATGGTGATATGAAAGAGAGTGCGTAGCCATTCAACACCAAATGCAATGTCACAATTTCCCATGTCAATAGAAAACATATGAGATTTCAGGTGCTATTGACCAATTTGTAGGTCCACATTTTCATAACACCCTCTAAAATTCATGGAACTCCAAATGGAAATCATGATTTGGAAATTATTAAATGGACAGATATAGAAATTAAATTCTTGGCCAATGCAGCGATGAATAAAATTATGGGTGCTTCCACTGCCAACGAGAATGATTACTTTCGGGTTCTTAATGTAGCCAATTAACTTGAGGGTTTGGGGAGTAGAGAAACCTGTGAGTGCATTCAAGGAAATCAATGGTTCAACTTCTGGTGGATCAGAGAGAAGATTAAGATCAACTGGTGGGGGTGTCTCATGTACATGAGAAACATCATCCCATTCTTCAAAAACATCCTCAATCATAGCCATAAAAAGATTTTGTTCCTTACACTTGTGCCCCAAAAAATACTTGTCATCTCAATTATAACAAAGACCCTTAAGTCGGCGTGCAACAATTTCATCCTGAGTGAATTTACGGATCTTGAGGGGAGTGGCAGGAAGGGTGGGTTTAGGGCGAGGAATAAAGGGTGTTTTTCTGGTTTGGCATGATACTACTTGTTGTGATTCATTGGCCCTTTTAGTAGCTTCCAACCAATTTTGGGTGAGCCATGAGGACATGAGCACATATTTCATCCTTGAGGCCACTAATAAAGCATTCACTAAAAAAGAATTTGTCATGCTCTCTATTCTAAAAGACAATTGCTCAAAGGAAACTATAAACTCTTCCAATGGGCTAGTTTGTTTCAACTTGGTCAAATGACCTAAATTATGAGTGTCAGTGTCGAAGTAGTCATAAAATATTTGGAACAAATTGTGTCCAAGCCACATACCCTTGGCGTACCATTTTATGCCATTTCCACCATTTCTAATGTTCATGATCCAAATGGAGAACACCATAATGAAGTTTGGCCAAATCATTGGTAATGTCATGCAAAGAGAAGTAGTGTTCCATTTGGGTGACCCAAACTGTGGGGTCTGAGCCATCAAATTTGTTCACATCCACTCTAGGAAGGCGTAAGTCATGCTGAAAGTTATTGGACTGAAAAAAGTTAAGAAAGTGGATGAAGTATCACCTTCAGGGTGCTAAGGTTGGTCAAATGAGGGAAATCCTCCAAGGATGTTTAGTTTGGCTAAGAGATAGCGCGCAAAGGATTCAAGATGTATTTCCATTATCTGTTTCATGGATTCAGAGTCTATGGTAGGATTCATGGAAGAATTGATGGTGGAAATATTGGCATTGAGTTGCTACAATTCCTTCTTGGCCATGGATAAATTAGATGACAATGTATTGAGGCGTGCTTCAAGATCTTAGCTGCGGGTGTGGGGCATGGTGAAAGGTGGTATAGGAAGGAGGAAGGTGGTTTTTCATATAAAAGGGGTTACAAGAGAAGGTTATCACAACAATCAAGGAGAAAAATGGAATCAAATTGCATATGTCCCAAGCGAGGTGGTCTGGAGGGGGTCAAGACCACAGGAAAAAAGGGCTAAACAATTCTAGGTATCACTGAGATCAGGAAGAAAAGAGGAATCCAATGGGATAAGTCTCAAATAAGGGGGAGGGTGGGTCCGTCAAAAAAATGGGTTGCAGGAGAAGGGAATCACAATGATCAGGGAGAAAAGGGGAATCCAATGGGATAGGTCCCAAGTAAGGGGGTCGAGACCACAGGAAAAAAAAGAATAAAAATTTCTAGGTATCACTATGATCAGGACGAAAAGAGTAATCCAATGGGATATGTCAAATAATACTGCAATGGAAAACTTCCCAAATTATTAATAGGAAGAAATGTGTAGTAATTTCACAACTAGAATGCAGGAGGAAGGGTTGCATGGCAATAGATCTTGTATGTTCCTTGTTTTTTCTATTTTCGTCCCAAGGGTTAGGGTTTTTTTAGGGTTCCTACAAACAAGGGTTTTACCTGTGCTATAGATCTTTGATATACGTGTGGGTTCAAACATTAGTACTCGACCTTGTTATCCCCATTTTGTGGATAACTAAGGATATTATGTCTTGAGGCCCTTAGGTTGAAGATATGGAGTGTCGAGAGACTACATGACCAACAATACCCTTTTTCACAGTTGGAGACCCCTCTCACCACCACATATGGTCACATATTTCTAGATGAATTCACCACATTAGCTAGCTTCTGGAAGGCAGTGGGCCTTGATCCATGAGGTATAAGTCAGTATTATGGAAAGCATCATTTTAATATTTAATCCATTTGAGTATGTTTTATATTAGATTGATTTATATTTCATGATATATGCTTGGACATTATGCCTTTTTCCAAGTTCCATCTTGGTGGTTGACATTGTTCCCTAGTAAGTGGTATTCCTTGGGGATGGGTTTGCTACTAGGAACTCCCTTGAAGATCCATCATACCATTCCCGACCATACTTACCACTTTCCATATTTATTTCCCCCCATTTCCTTATCTCTTGGGATTTTAAGGTGTATTGACCCAAGAATGGGTTGTCCCTCATTCTATGGGAAGAAGGGGCTGAAGGCCAAGAGGGATTGATTTTGGGTAAAAGATAAAATCCTATGTATGAACCTCCTAGATGCTTCACCCAGGGATCACCCAAAAAAGAAATGAAACCCTTATATTTGAGTAAAGGGGGGTACACAATGAATATGATTAAAAATGCTTAAAATGCTAGTTGAAGGATAATAGGTCTCATCATGATATGGCCTATCATGTCCATGAATATCTAGTGGTATGAAATTATCATCATCTGATCAACAAGCCAAGGAGATGGCTCTTAGTTGCATGGCTAAGAGAAAGGGGGTCTCATCACAAGACAACCTTCTCATTTACACTAGGTGTTTGTGGGTGACATTGCCATTATTTGGACACCATGCTAGGGAAATGGCCTTCAATCTCTCCTTAAAATTATGAAAGAATAAAAGAATGGAAAATAATTGACTTGGAAAAAGTGCATTGTGTACGAAGGTACCCCACACCCTCTACAAAGGAACCCATGAATGAGACACTATGACCTCTTGTATGTCATGAGCCTTATTCCCATTGAGTATTTACCCTAACCACTTCAACCACTTTACATGGATTAGAGAGGGATATCTTGGAGACTCTCCTTGACCTAGGGAAATATCTACCCAATAGGACACCTCGTCAACCCTCCCATATTCAATATTGACAAGTCGTATAATGTCTTTGAGAAATTTATTGTTTGATATAGTGATCTTTTATGCACATGCTTAGGTGGATCATTTATTGTTTGGATTCACTTATAATGATGTTATGACATGAGATACTTGAAGGGCATGATTATTTGTCTTTGCAAGACCTAGTTGGTGGACGGTTTTGGAAGAACAAGCCTAACTTGGGCTTCCATGGGGCAGCAAGCCCACATGTTGGATGGTAAGGGTACACATGCCAGATCATAGGGACATAGTATTGGAGACCTAGAAGATGATGTGGAATACTTAGCCCAACCCTCACTTGCCAAACGATTTTCCCAGGAGGGGAAAAATATCCTATTTTTGAGCTTGATCTCATGTTTGGGGGGTTAGGGTATGGTGGTGAGGTGATATGCACTGACACTTGGACGTTTTGAGGTGTTTGAGACTTTGACCATTAAGGAAGACATTTAGATGCTTGAAACATGGCTTTGGGAAGCTTTATTACCCTCCTACATCACCAACGACCTTCTCCTAGTGTGAAAACGTCCCCTAAAGGGGTGATGCCCGTGTAAATTAGGGTTTTATTTGTGCAAAAGTGAAATTTTAAATGAATTGTTTAATATTAATTTGTTAAGGGGGAAATATTAGGGTTGTTGACCCCTAGTCTTGTGGTTTACCCCTAAAAATGTGGACAACTCACCTTGGTGACATTTTGTATAAATAAAAGATCATAAGATCTCATTATAACATACATATCCCTCTTGTGATAGGACTTAGACTGTAATTTTTGCTACACTTGGCATATTTGTCTCTTGTGCACTTGTTTATGGCTATCCTTGGTGAATGATTGATGGAGGAGTGAGGTGCTATCCTTGGATGAATTGTTTCTAGATTTTATGGTGGATCATGTTAGCATCTTCTTGATTTGGTATGATTTTTTACTCTTATGCTGTCATTTGTTTCATGTCAAGGATTATTGTGCTAGAATATATGTGGGAAGTAAGAGCATTTACACCCCCACTCTAGTCTTCATCATTTATTGCTTGAATTTTATTTATGTTGCAAGGGTTTGTTTGAGGAAGTAAGAGGATTTACAACCTTCAATATTCAAACCCTAACTAGAGATACTTTCCTTGGGGAGTAAGAGGGTTTATACCCCCAAGGAGGTAGAATCTCTAGTTCATTTTTCTTGATTCCATTAACCCTTCTTTAAAGGCACTATTCTTTTATTTATTGCATTGGAGATATAAATACGTTGCCTAGGGAAACATGATTTTTTCTAGTTTCAAGTCCATATTTTGGAGAAGTGTTCCTTGAGCCTTGAGCTCTCTTTCCTCATTGAGGCGTCCTCTTTCTCCCAATACTTTACTCGCTGAAATAAATTGTTTCCTACAACCATAAGGCTATAGAAAACCCTAACCCTGGATCACTAATATCTCACAAACTAACCTTAAGAATCTCCCTAAAATTTGCTCACCTAATCTACTAACTAGGGCACACTTTTTAATCTAATTGTTGGCATTTTTTGATGGTATGTTTTTCTGATATAAGTGACTGAAAGCTACATCCATAAGGCTGAAAATATTTGTAGAAAATACATGTTATGACAATCATCTTTCCTTGCCTCTTAAGTGCCATTTTCAACTCATATTTAGTGCTAATCTTAATTCTTATTTGTTTAACTAAGTTAGATATTTATATGCTGATTTAGATATTGTTTTACTGTTGTCATAATTGCTGCAAAACAGGGACAAAAATATTAACTTTTTGATCCAACTAACATCATACATTACAAGTGGGATTTTCTTGTGTCTCGGGCAGGTACAATATGTTAGGACATAGGATGTATAGGGGTAAAAAAATCCTTGGATTTGTCTTGTTTTGAGTCATGGTATTGTTTATCATCATGAAGGAAATAAAGGTCAGCATGGGTCAGACCCCTGATCTTAAAATAATTATCATCATATGTCTTGTCTCAAGGGTGTGTACAAAGTTCCAATTATGTCATTTTCAACCATTTGAAGCTCAAGTCAGATGTCGGTTTCACTTGCTTCCAACTCACCTAAAAGTTTGCAGCGTACCAAGAAGTACCTTATGCACTAATATATCATAATTTCACTTTGAAAACGTGTTAAGGGAGATCTCATCATCTTCAATTCATTATGATTTTTTGGATTATGTCAAGGAACAACTCTAACAGTATCCATGAAGCGTGCTACTGGTGTTTGAAAACTGGCGTTGCGAACTAGCTGTAGTAGATTGAAAATGATTGGATGCTTCCTGTTAAGTCCAACTCAAGTTCACAAAGAACCAACCTAAGTTAATACACACCATATACTCCTTTATCGATTTTTTTATCACTCTAAGAGTCACCCCAGACTGCAAATGGGAGTAATCTTGGTAACATACAAATTGTTTTAACTTAGGTTTAAAATCAAGGATCAACAAGACTTGAAAGAACGGAAAAGACAATAGATATCACTGCAAATTAGTGATGGACCATTGGGAAATGGAGTCATAAACATTCTCTTCATAGAAGGCATTTAAACTGCCTATCAAACAAAATATTTGTGTAATGATGAAGAGAAGAATACAAGAATTAACATAAAGATGAACATTCACAAAGCAAAGATCCTCTCCGCAAAGAGAATTTAGATGTGTTTGAGTAGTAACCTATGATAAATAGGCAATTTTACAACACATCTTCTACTGCATCAAGAATCTATCAATCAAAGGAAAATTTTAATCCTTAAAATCAACAATACTTTCAAACCAAATGAAGAATATAAAGAAGAGAACAGAGAAGACAAATATGATGAAACAAATCATATGAATCTTCAATAACATACAATTTACAACCCCATGATCCGACTCACAAATTGAAATATACAGTCAGTCCATTTCTCAAACCCCATCGAGTCTTGAACCGAACCCTTTTTTACATGAAAAAATTTAAAATATATACTTCTAGGAGGTCAAAATCATTTAGATAGATTCTATTACAAAAATTATTTTTTTCCCAAAATAGAAACAACTGCCTGATGACTCGTACCCTAAATTTTGGGAAGTTACAACAAAATCCCACAAAATAGGACATACTTTGACTTTCTTTAATAAACCATATCTAAACCAATATGAACCCGACATCATCATCTTGAGGACGTGTTACAACTGAAATATCATTCAGGAAGCCTTCAAGAACAATTAGGAATCAATTTTCCTTGATCTTAGAAGGTTTTTATGCTTTCTGTTCATAACAAAACTTTCGGCAGCTAAGCGCATTATATTTGACCCCACCATCTTCCATCTATACACTTGGATAAATTTATTGGGAACTATATTGTAGTTGAAAGTGGATGATGGCACTGGTAATTTGATAGATTAACTTAGCGCGGGCTCTTTAATGGAACAATTTTCGGCCAAACGGTCATGGGGGAAGACATGACTGGTTATGAATAGGAGGACATGGGGACAAGTGTCCAATAAGGAGATGGGGTGAGTGGATGTGGAGAGGTGGATGGTCTATGTAGACATGTGTGGGAAGTATCAGTGAGAAGGTGGTGTGTAGTGAGAGGGGGAAAAAGATACAAGGGGTGAGAGGTATCAGGAGTGTGGAAGATAGGTGGAATGAGGTGAGAGGACGCGTAGATATGTGGGAGGTGATGTGTATGGAGAATAGTTAGAGAGGTGGGTGACGTGAAAGGTGGGAGGACGAGCAGTAGAGTGAGTGGAGGACAGGTGTAATCAGTGGTGTGAGTGGTATTGGCACGAGGGGTGAGCGATATTCCAGAGGGGGGGTCCAAAATGACGAGGAGGAACCACATTAGGTGTGATTGAGGTGGAAGAAAACTACTTTTTGGACCCCCCTCCCCCCCCACCATTAAAGGTAGAAAGGTCGGGGGGGTCCGAAATGCGTTGAGGAACATTGATATGGGAAGAGGGGGATGTCAGGGATGGAGACTTGTGCAAGAGTTAGGCACTACAAGACAAAATATCTTGTCCCTTTGCGACTTTGGTTAAAACAATGTGTGCATCAATAACCTTAGCAAAATTTATATGTGCTAACATCTGGCTCCATAGGGGATGTCATGCTCCCTGTGGGATGCCAATAACTCACAGTTCAATGCCTTATCCATTCCATCTCTGTCCACAAAACCTGTATGCCTTAAAGCTCCTTCGTTCTTTATTGAACTATGAATATATCCATATACTAAAAACAAAATCACTGCAAACAAAAATGCTTGAGGATTGAGCTTTATTCACCCTACTCCTACTATACCTCTAATCAGATATGCAATTGGTCAAGTAAATTAATATTTCCACATAAACCATTCAAGTAACTTGCTAACTAAAATGATCTCATCTCTACCACTTATCAATAGATAATAACTGAAATAAAACAACGGTAATATAGACTCCTTAAAAAAAAAATGCTCACCCAAAAGAGTCGGTGAATTAATGAAATCCAAAATTTTCAGAAAATATGAAACATATGACTCCATATAAGTTTCAACTGGATCCTTGAAACTAATATTGGTACCTATTGATCCACATAAAATAACTTCCCATGCATACATTCCTCTTTACTTGAAAGTAGATAACCTTCTTCATATTTAATAAGCAACGCTTGATCATCAGGAGATAATTTTTCTTCTTCAAAATAATAATCACAAGATAATTGCACAGTAGACTCTAAATCATACTGATAATGCTCAACTAGGAACATGTAATTATCTATACAATAATTTGTTACCTCATGTTCAAAATGTTTCAGAAACTGATCATACACATGACATGCATCCCTATCTATAGAAAAATTTGAACATATTGAAGAATCTGGTTCCAAATTTAAAACATACTTACAACCTTGTTGTTGTTCCAGATCTGATTCATACTCACTGTCTTTTTGCTGGAAATATGAAATATACTGACATTCCTCTTGTTTTTCATCTTGTGCATGTAGATTGTCAAAATATACTCGATCTCAAATCTTCTTGCTAGCACAAATGTTCTCCTTGACTTCTTCAACATCTTCAAATAATCATTTTAAGGATGAATATTTCCTTTCTCTCAAGAGAAGGACAAGCTCTGAATGATGAGCCATTACATAGTACACCATGGTAGCAGTCTTGGAAGGCCAGATTTCCACTGGAAAGCTATGATAAACACTGTAAAATCTCTTGTTGAATACATCCAAGGCTTATTCTTCCCCTCTCCTCAAATCATTAAAACCATCCAAGTACTGATCAAGGGACTTGTTCTCACCTCAACAGTTTAAAAAGTAAATGCATAGCTCGATGAAAGAACCAATAGAATCAACTCCCAAACCTTTACACCACACAACAACATCTCCAAACAAAGATTTGGAAAATAACCTCATTGTAACATCATCATGTACTATCTTAAACTGATCAACAAAGTTCTCAAAATATTCCAAATGCCTCTTAGATGTAACATGATCCTCTCCAGAAAACCGAGGAAGATACTCTAAAAAATCAAGAGGATAAGGATGAAGGTGATATGGCAGCCTTAAAGTTTTAAATATATTGTCTCTGCTTCTAGTTTGAAAACTAATAGGCTGAATTTGAGGTTTAACAAGATGATAGTAAGGTTCAATAGTAATAGAAGAAGGTAATGATATCTGAGAAGGATTTCAATCAGTTTCAACCTCCTCGAGGTTACAAGGGTGATAAAATCCAGGAGGGATTTGAATACAAAGCTCATACTTATGAATAGGTTGAGGTGAAGATACACTATCAACATCTACAACACATGCATAAGTCAAGTCTTGTTATTCCAAGGATGGATATATAATTGAAGGCTTATGATCATTCGAATAGACAAAGAAGAGGATAATTCTCTTCATATGTAAAGGAAAAGACATGAAAGAGCTGGTAAAGAAGAACAAGAGTTCATGTAGAAAACTAATGAAATGATACATGTTCATCCCTTTTCGTATGGTCATATTTCTGTCAATAGGATTCTCCCCAGTGGAGTCTCTAATTGTGGAGTCGCCAGGTATATAATTACAGTCAATTTCTGTGTCCCTCTCTTGTCTACCATCAAGAGATGGATTTATGTCGTTCTCCCAGGAATGCTAGATTCACACTTCGTTCCCCGACAATAGTGACATTTATGTTATCACTCCAAGAGTCACTCCAGACTACAAATGGGAGTAAGATTGGTAACATACACATTGTTTAACTTAGTTTTAAAATCAAGGATCAACAATATTTGAAAGAAAGGAAAAGACAACAGATATCACTGCAGATTAGTGATGGACCTTTGGGCAATGGACTAATAAACATTCTGCTCATTGAAGTCATTTAAACTTCCTATCAGACAAAATATTTGTGTAATGATGAAAAGAAGAATAAGAAAATTAACATAAAGATGAACATTCTCTAAGCAAATATCCTCTCTACAAAGAGAATTTAGATCTGTTTGAACAGTAAACAATGATAAATAGGAAAGTTCATAGCAGATCTTCTACTGCATCAAGAATCTATCAATCAAAGAAAAATTTTAATCCTTAAAATCAGCAATACATTCAAACAAGATGAAGAATATACCAATAGAACATAGAAGATAAATCTGATGAAACAAATCATATGAATATTCAATAACACACAATTTACAACCCCATGCCCCTCCAGCTCACAAACTGAAATATACAGTCATTCCATTTATCAAACCCCATCGGGTCTTAGACCGAACCCTTTTTTACATGAAAAACATTAAAATATATAGTTCTAGGAGTTTGAACTCCTTTAGATAGCTTCTATTACAAAATTTATTTTTTTCCCAAAATAGAAAAAACTGCCTGATGACTCGTACCCTAAATTTTTGGAAGTTACAACAAAATCCCACAAAATAGGACATACTTTGACTTTCTTTAATAAACCATATCTAATCTGATATGAGCCTGACATCAACATCTTGAGGATGTGTTACAACTGAAATATCATTATAGAAGCCTTTGAGAACATTCATGAATCAATTTGCCTTGATCTTAGAAGGTTTCTATGCTTTCTGTTCATAACAAAAATTTCAGCAGCTAAGTGCACTCTGTTTGACCCCTCCAGCTGCCATCTGTACCCTTGCATAACTTTATTGGGAACTATATTGTACTTGAAATTGGACGATGGAACTAGTAATTTGACAACTTAACTAAATGCGGGCTCTTTACTAGAACAATTGTTAGCCAAATGGTCATGGGGGAAGACGTGACTGGTTATGAATAGGAGGATGTGGGGACAAGTGTGCAATAGGGAGATGGGATGAGTGGATGTAGAGAGGTGGATGGTTTGTGGAGAAAGGTGTGGGAAGTATCGGCGAGAAGGTGACATGTAGTGAGAGGGGGGAAAAGATACCAGGGGCGAGAGGTATCAGGAGTGTGCAAGACAGGTGGCATGTGGTAAGAGGAGGAGTAGATACACGAGAGGTGATGTGTAGGGAGAATAGTTAGAGAGGTGGGTGACGTGACAGGCAGAAGGACGAGTGGTAGAGTGAGTAGAGGATAGGTGTAAGTAGAGGTGTGAGTGGTATTGGAGAGAGGAGTGAGCGGGATTATAGAGGGGGGGGTAGGTGGTAAGAGAAAATAGGAGGGGGGGTCCAAAATGACGAGAAGGCACCACGTTAGGTGGGCCCGAGGTGGGAGAAAATCGTTTTTAGGACCCCCCCCCCCAAGACATTAAAGGTAGAAAGGTCAGGGGTGTCCAAAATGTGTCGAGGACCATTGATCTAGGAAGAGGAGAATGTCGTCGATGGAGAATTTTGCGGGAGTTAGGAACTACAAGACAAAACATCTTGTCCCTTTGTGACTTTGGTTAAAAAAATATGTGCGTCAAGAACCTTAGAAAAATTTATATGTGCTAACAAATTGCATGTTGCTTAAATGGTTGATTGAGAATCTAAAGCTGCTGTGTATTGTTCCTGTGCTGCAAACTATTAAATGTTCAATGTGCTACCAACTCTCTGCACCATTAAAACCCACAGTTCTGGTGTTCTAAACCCTGACCATTTTTCAAGGTTGTTATCTCACATTGTCATCCTATAGTTTCCTCTTGCAAATAGTAATATTACCCACCGTCATTCTGCACTGCAAACTGTCCATTATAACCTATTGACATATTGTAACTATGAATAATATTCTAATTATAATTGAGATATTTCCTTATAGATCAAATCCCCTTTTGTGTATTGATCACGTTGGGCTTTGTATTAGACCAAATCCCCTTTTGTGGATTGGTCAAACCATGTTTATATGGTGGAAATTGAGAAGCCAGCCCCTAGGGCTAATTAAAGTGGTTCTAACCACTAATTGAGAAGTCATCCTTTCTTGATGAAGAGACACAACCCTAGCACCTCCCAGCTAGCATAAATAAGAATGGATGATGCCTCATTCACTCACTCACTCAAGTCACTCATCTAGTGCACAAGTTTTGAAGGAAGTTGCAGTTAGAAGAAGGAGAAGAGAGAGGCACATGATTAGTGTTGGATATTCTTGGTGGTTTGGTCTTTATTCTTGGCATTTTATTGGAAATCTATATTAAGGAAGTTTTTATGTTGGGTTTTCTCCCCGGTAAGGGTTTCCCATGATAAAATGTTGTGTACCTTGTGATTGTGTTTCTCTCAGTGATCCTACTTATGCTATTATTTTCTAGTAAATTGAAATGAACTTAATAGAAGATCTAAATTTAACATGGTATCAGAGCTAAACTAAGTAGAGCATCTTTCATTGGTTAACCAAAAACGTCACTGTTGCTGTACAAGAAAATTAGGGATTTTTGCTGGAAGGGAATTTTTTCCTAAAAACCATCTAGGGAAGTTCACCCTAGCCTAGTGAAATCATTGGTAGCTTGAGCACACCTTTTTAGTGGCCAATGCCTCCATAAAGTGAAACCCTGTTTTTTTACTAGTACCAGAAAACCATAAAACCAGGAAACCAGAACTAGTACCAGAAGTACCAGTCCATTTTTTCGCAGATCAATTTTTAAGGGGTAAAACTTGGAATTTCTGAAAATAGACAACTCTAACCTACTTTCCTCAGCCCAACACATCTAGTCCCTAGATCAGAATTTAAAAATTTGAAGTTTGAAAAATTAGGGTTTCCTAATAAAACCCTAAGTTGTAGTTGCAGTTGAAGTACCAATTGCAGTACCAACACTAGCCACAATACCAGTTGCAGTGAAATCTTTAGGACTGGTTTTTATTGTCCTAGTCTGCCTTACCTTAGAAAATCTCCGACTAACTTTGAAACACCCTTGAAGTTTTTAAAGGTTTGGTATCTATTACCGCTGCTAACAGATGATGCCACTACTTGCAAAATACTATCTGAGGTATGTAATTACATATGTTTAAACTATTAAGATTTAAAGAGTATTTGTAGGAGAAGGGATCTTTTTCCATATATCCAAAAGGATCTCATATCCAACACATTCAAAGGAATAATGCACCCTAGGTTTGATTATTGTGATATCCATCTATTTGGTATGACATTATGAACATCTGGATTGTATGATGAAGTTATGACCTTCATACTAACCATTGGTCAAAATTAAAGTCAAAGTATTAGATTGATTAAATCTAATATTATAGAGTTTATTCTCTAACTTAGACTTCTGTCAAGAAATAATATTATCTCAGGACAGGTTGCCATCTTTAGTAAAGGAGACTAAGAAGAAAAGAAGCAACACTCATTCTTGAGGACAAAGAATTCATGTTCCAGGTTTGATTGATTAAGTTGATAAGATTAAAACTTTCACATGTCAAGTTTCATAGCTACCTCATAGTTGAGATATCATACTTGGTAGCATGTGAGCATATTGAGATAAATTCTTATTGTAATAATTTACCATATATAACTAACATCTCCTCTAGGAGAAACTTCTTGGTTTGTCTCTAGATTACCATGGAGGAATGATTGATCACAACACTAGAAGAGTGCTACTCTCAGTATTGTATTTCTTACTTTTAACCTTTGGTTTAGGCATATCACATGTGATATCTCTAAAGAAGCTACTATAATGATTGTTCTCATTTTTTCTTTAAAGAGTATTAGTCTTGTCTTCTATTTCTCCCTTCTTTTTCTTGTTCCGAGAAGGTCACAGGTGCCATAAGGAAACTATGGTGAAGGTTGTAGGAGACAACATATTAAAAGAGACATGAAGCAAACTATCCAAGTTGTGTACATGACTGTATACATCCATGTACCAAAGAAGATGAAGAAGAAACTACTTTTGAGAGACATAGTATCACATATGAAAATTGATCATAATGATCATAAAGACCCAAAGATGATTGAACATTATAATTGGTCGATGAATAATGAAGACACCATGACACGAAGCATAATTCATTTGAATCCTGGCTCCAATTTTCATAATTAATAATTGGTATTCAACACCAAGTCTATCCTGCAGAGACTATGAAGTTTTTTTTAGATTCATAAGAAATCAAGAATCAAGAGTAAGACTGATCTCAAAAAGAATCAGATGGATAGACATTTTCCAGGAGTGGGAGATAGATGACATGAGTTGAGAAGACTAGCTTCAGAGACCTCTAGGAGACATGAAATATCTTGGGAAGATTCCCTTGTTTCAGTAACAAAGGAAGAATCCAATCATAAGGAATAGGATATACATTTTTTCCTTGAGATCAAAAGGGAAGTCAGTAATGAATTCCAATATTGATATTCCAGATCAATCATGTTGTGGATAACAATATAAATACTGATTTGTGTCCAGAGGATTATCATAGAAAGAGGGATAAGACTATGACGAGACATTTGTTCCAGTAATTGAAGAAATAGTTCCAGTATTCATTAAGACAACCAGAACAACCATGATTCTTATATAGTATGAGATTCAGGGGGAGCATTCCCTGTACATGATATTGAGTTACCTCCATGAAAGAAGATAAGATACCGTTAGTGTCAGTTATTGAGCCACTCCCAGTTCCATATAAATATGTTGCCATGATATAATAGAGGAGCTATTCTCAGAGTTCAACAACTACAGTGAGAGTAGAGAAAGTCGTTCTCAGTTTCAGAAATAGCAGCTGCAGGTGCAGAGTCCTAGTTCTAGAAGGAACAGTTGCACAGAGAGTAGAGGACATACTCTCAGGTATTGAGAAAGATAGTGCTTTGCAAAAATAACACAAAGATAGAACATGATTGTGCATATTAAGTTGTAGCTCAGAAAGTGTACTGGGTTGTTATAATGTGATGGGAAAAAGAAGGTATTGATTAAGAGGAGACTTTTGATCCTGTAGCCAAATCATAACCATCATAGGTCTTATGTAGTGAAATTTACACCAGATGGATGTGAAAAAAACATTCTTAAATGGTTTTATCAAAGAAGAAGTGCATATAGAACAAACCACGAGGGCTTGAAGTTGAATATAGAAATACACATGTCTGTAGGGTTAAAGAAATCTCCTAGAGATTGTTATGGCAGAATTGACAGTTTCCTATCGAGCTTGGGATTTACCAAGAGTAAAGTTGATTGTAACCTTTACTTAAAGGTTATGAATGATGGTCCAGTTATATTGTTTATGTATGTAGAAGACTTATTCTTACCAGAGAGGAAAATCTCATCACATATTGTAAGAATAATCTCACTGTAGAGTTTGGGATGAAAGACCTAGGCCTGATGAATGATTTCTTAGGTCTTGAAGTTTGGCAGAGCCTAGCGAAGATATTCCTTAACCTAGAGAAGCATGCAGTAGAAATAATGAAGAGGTTTGAAATGTTGGAATGTAAATCCATGGACACAACCATGGAAACAAATTTGAATGTCTTGGTGGATACTTCGTCAAAATTGGTTGATGCTACTATGTATAGACAAATTCTTGGTTCGTTGATGTATCTAACAAATTCCAGGCCATATATATGTTTTGTTGTGAACACCTTGAGTTAGTATCTGGTCGAGCCTAGATTTATTCACCTTGTTGCTACAAAACATGTGATGAGATAACTTCAGAGTATGTTGGAATATGGTCTCTATTATACTAGAGATCATGACTTCAAGCTATATGGATATGTTGATGCAGATAATGATGATGATGCTACTCCAACTCCATGCTGTGAAATATGATGTTGTTGATGATGAGAACAAATTCTTATGATTTATATATGTGCCATTCAATGATCCATATGCTGATGATGATTCTACCCTCTCCTTCTCTTGATGATGGTGTGTTGAGTTATGTTAGTAGAATACCATTCTTGTTAAGGGGGAGTTTTGAAATATTGTAACTGCGAAGAATATTCTAATTATAATTGAGACATTTTATTATAGATCAAATCCCCTTTTGTGGATTGATCATGTCGGGATTTGTATTAGACCAAATCCCCTTTTGTGGATTGGTCAAACCATGTTTATATTGTGTAAATTGAGAATTCGGCCCCTAGGGATAATTAAAGTGGTTCTAACCACTAATTGGAGAAGTTGGCCCTGCTTGATGAAGAGACACAACCCTAGTGCCTCCCAACTAGTATAAATAAGAGTGGATGATGCCTCATTCACTCACTCACTCAAGTCACTCATCTAGTGCACAAGTTTTGAAGGAAGATGCAGTTAGAAGAAGAAGAAGAAGAGAGAGGCACATGATTAGTGTTGGAAATTGTTGGTGGTTTGGTCGTTAGTCTTGGAATTATATTGGCAATCTATATTAAAGAAGTTTTTGTTGGGTTTTCTCACCCATGAGGGTTTCCCAGGATAAAATGTTGTATACCTTGTGATTATGTTTCTCTTAGTGATCTTGCGTATGCTATTATTGTCTAGTAAATTGAAATGAACTTAATAACAACTCTAAATTTAACATAACCTTGTGCTGCAAATTGTGCGTTGCAGACTGGCGCTGAGAACCCTCTTTCTTTTGATTGACCAAAACCTCGTCAAATTGAAATTCGTCTAAGGCCCAGGTTTTAACCAGTCATTATATGTTCCCTCTCAGACATGGAAAGTCTTTCCAGTCTTTCATAAATCCTAGTTCAATTGCGCTGCAGACTGGCGCTGCGAACTGGATGTCGGTGCATAAAATAATTTGTTTACAGAGAGTTGTCTCTTTTTTTCTGTCTGCAACTTCACTCAGATTGAATTGTTGTCCCTCTTATCATTACCTACTTTCCACTTGATTAACTCCACAATATTTATGTGTATAATTTTTTCAGTCAGGTGAACCCTAAGTATGCCAGCTCTATAATCAAAATCAGAAAATCCCTTGTTTATTCTATATTTCACAAAACAACTGTCATAAGAGGCTATGTGAGGTTTTCAAGGAAATAATTATGGATAGTAAGTAAGGAAAGAATATCCACAAAGGGGGAGATATTGTGAGAGATGAACCACATGACATGTAACTCATCACTTCTAAACCATTTTTCAAAGAAGTTTTCCATAGGGTGGGCTGCCTTAGATGTTGTCAAAAAATTCAAAGAGGACATCCTGAAGTGGCTAAGGAGTTTTCACTTAATTTCAGTGGAACAAATACTAAGGTGGGGATGATGGAGTTTGAAGTCTCTGAGCATTCTATTTCTGTAGCCATAGAGATACCTAATTGTGGTAAGAAGTGGTTCAAATCCATGTCTTTGAACTCTTGTTTCTCCAAGTAATTATTTAAACCTAAATATCAAGGAGACAACCTATCCAAAGGAGTACCCATAAGTCAAATGTTGGAATATTTTGACATGATGCTTAGGGTCATCCAAATGTACTTCACATATGAAGGAAGGTTCAATATGGTATATCAATACCATATCAGATTACTACTACACTTCACAGGGAAAGAATCCATGAACCTTCCATTTTACCTTTTCAAGAGTATTGGCAAGATGCCAGATAGAGTCTAGGCTAAGTCCAAGCAGGTGGACACCAGTATTTTTCACTCCGGTTTAATCAAAATGTTAGTAATGGAAGAGTTTAAGAAGACTAACACTGACTGGGAAGCTTTCCTAGATGCATCATATTTTCAGTTAGATATTTCTCCTACACCACAGTCCAAAAGACAAACTCCTACCCTTGTTGAGAAGACTATGCATTCAAATTCAAGCAAGAAGAGGAGGATGACTAGGAGTGATAAATATTTTTAGGATATTGATAAATCAGAAGAAGGTGGTCCCTCACAACCTTCTCATAGAGAAATTTCACCTGTGGAAGAACCTAATCCTATGGAGATACCTTCAAGCAAATCAAGGATCTTGAAAGGAAAAAAAACTTGTCCTTTCCCCATCACTTGCCAGAGAAAACATCTAACCTAGAAGACCTTTTACTAGATCAACATCTAAAGAGCATGTTCCTGTGGAAGATGATATAGCAGAAGCTTCATCTCAGTAAAAGGAAAAATATTAGTCTTCCAAGAAGCCCATAGATATTATTGATATCAACACCCCTCCTCATGAAAGTAATCCTACTTTCAAAAGGCTCAAGAGTGTTATAACCCTAAATTGCACCACACATGCTTACCTGGCATCAGGCCAACTCATATCCCTTCTTTCCCAAAACAATGTTGAACAACTATTTGAAAATCCTCTTGAATAAAGGCCCACGCACCCTAACTCATTACTGCACATGTGTACACACTGGCTGACCCAAAACAACCCGCGTGGACCGACAAAAGCATGAAAAAAGGAAAGTTGCCGACGAAACAAAAAGCTATGGGTGAGTTAACTGAAACTCCCGGACATGCATGGCCGAGGGTTCATCCAAATACCTAGCTCCTTCTAGCCTATAAAAGAAGGGGTAGGGGTACCATTTGGAGGAGGAAAAAGTATAGCAAAGAAACTCTGCCCATTTATGTATTCCATTGTCCCAACCCTTTAGCCTTTCTTAATGCCAAAGGAGATTTAAAGCAAAGTAGTTGAAGGACAGAAGAAGAGGAGCCCAGGATCAGGTTCAAGGAGCAGTAGTCAGTCTCAACTTTTGTAAGTTGACTCATTTTAAGTAATAAAGAGAATGCTTTTCCCATCCCAATTCATGAACTTTTTATGGTTTGATTAGTTTATGTTTGATTTCTAACCCGTTAGTATATAAGTAGTATGCATGCATAGTTGTTGCTTGTCTTGAATGCAGGTCAACTTTGGAAGGAGTATTGCAAACAAGTAATCAAGCTCAACGGAGGATCAACATCAAATGCCGGGAACGAGGTAGGTTGATCTTTCCATGCATTTACTAAGAAAAGGGGATTTAAATATAGGGATGAAGGTAGAAATTAATTTCTATTCGGTCATATCTGCATGCAAAGTCTGAACTCTATTTGCTAGTCTGTAGGGTGTTTTTCCCAACAAAAAAAGAGGCAACTCAAGGAGGCAAGAACTAAAAATAACACATTGAAAAGAAAGGATCTGGAGACCTGAGTCAAGTTGAAATATATGCTAGATCTCTATGAGGAGACTATTGATAAGGAAAATTTCATAGCTAAGAGGTGTTTACGCCTTCACAAGAAAGTCAAGAATATGTATAAGCATAAGAGAGATTTCCAAGTCGAGATCAGAAAGTTAAAAGCAGAGTTGCATCTTTTCAGAGAGAAAGTAGCAAAGAGGAATTTAGATATGCTGGTTATGGTTGCTACTAGAAGGAGTACAAGAAACAAAAGATGAATACATAATAACATTTCATATCAGCATCATTTTTGTCATGACTTACTTTTTGCATGTAGTTACAACACTAAATGATAATTTTGGATTTTGAGCTAAACTTAACATCTTCATATGTTTTCTCCAAAGTTACTTTAGGTTGTGAGGATTTTGCAGAATTTATCGAAGTCTTATCCTACTTATGGTACAATTTTTAGGACTCACTGATGCTACAAACTGGGTGTTTTAGGACACTTTGTAGTGCTAATGTTGAAAACTTATATTTATGAATATTTTGAAGGTGGGAGGGATTTCCATGTTTCAAGTTGAATTCATACTACAATTCATAGGTTCAGTTTCACATTAGAAGGCCACCTACCTCAAGGAGGTGCATGCAGTAAATCCACATCACTAGTTGTTAAGGGTTGTTCAATACATTGCCAACATTTTTTTGCAAAATAACATTTTGTTATATTTTTTTTGTACACTTGTTACCACTCCTTTCTAAGGAATAAATTCCTATGATGAAATGAGGTGGAAAATTCTAAAGATGTTTTTCTTAGAGATTTTTTTATTTAAGATAGACTGTAACTTGATAGGAGGTTCGAATGGTTGGGGATAAAACTCTTATCTTTAGTCTCATACTGTAACATAATTTTTCTAATGTATGCACCAAACTCAAGAATATTTAATGGTAAAAATATAGTCTTTTCCTACTATCATTTCTGTTCTATCTCACTTTGGTATTAATATATGATGAAGGATTCATCATGATGCTTTCTTTCTTATCACAATAAATGATCTATTGTTGGTATTTTATGCAATATTGATCAAAGTGTTTTTCTCTTTGGATTAAGAAATTTTGATTCAAATGAGTTTTCTTACATCTATATTCTAGAGGTACCTGATGTGATCTGATATGCATATTTTATTTTTCTTGCTAAGTCTTCTATCTTCCATTTATATCTCTAACCGTTGATTTGAAGCCATTTAAGTCCTTGCTTGTTGGTGTGTATTTCATGGAGGGTTTTGTGATTGACATTACAATTGAGTTTCACATCCATTTTCCACACTTTTAAAACAACTATTATTTACATTCTGATGTGTATTAAGCTTAAATCTACAGTAGTCTAGGTGTTACTTCTAGTGCTAACATTTTTGGTGTCATTATTGGGGAACATATTGAAGATATTTCTCTGGGTTGTACGACAAAGACACTATTGATTTTGTTGGTGTACAAAAAACAATAAACAAAAAGACTACATAGTGCACCTGGAGACTCCAAAGTTCAGCTATGGCTCCTAGGAGTAGGCACATGAGGTCTAAACCACAACCACTTTTGGATACACCTGAACCTCATCCAGAAAAAATCATAAAGAAGGGAAAAGATTTGGAAGGGGCCTCCTCTTCTAAATTTTCAGGTACTTCGGGAGACCTACTTGACTTCGTTTTCCCTACACCAATTGTTTTTTCTCATGTTTCTCATTTACATATTACTGAAGTTCCTATAAATTCAAAACTAAAGGATTTTCCTATAGAATACTCAACTTTTTCTCCTGATCTGAAAGAAGAAAACTTGGAAAGTTTTGATTTTCTTGCATCCCCTAAAATTGTAAAGTGGTTTAGACTTGAAAGTTTGGAAGATTTCCCTTTCTTAGGTTCTCCTTCTCCCCATTCTTTTAAGTTTCCTGTGAGTAAAGAATAAGAAACCTTAGTTTCTATTGAGATCCCCCTAGTTCTATCCAAGTCTCATCCACCTTATGTTAAATTTGAATCTTCTCCACCTTGTACTCCTCCTTTTTCAAAATCACCTATTATATAGATTGCAATTTTACCTATCAAGTCACCTTCTACTTCTCCTAAAATTTAGAGTCCTCCTTTTCCAAATCAAGTGGTAGGGATTAATCCTCCTCAGAACAAAATGGATGCCATTTTGGCTACTAGGTATGCACCATTAGTTCTTCCTCAACCTGTGAATTCTCTTCCAATAGGATATAACCTTAAGTTCATTCCTAAATTTACATGATAGGAAGATATCACAGTAGAATAACATCTTGCTGCATTTTACAACTATGCAGATAATTTGAATATTGAAAATGAAGATGTCTAGATGAGGGATTTTGTGCAAAGTATAGATGGAGAAGATAGGAAGTGGTTTACAAGTTTATCTCTTGGATCAACAACTGGAATTGAACCCCTAGATGATGCCTTTTTAAGACATTGGGGTGACAAAAATGACTTTTTATATTACATTACATAATTTGGGGCTCTTAAAAGGAAAGAGGGTGAATTAGTGTCATATTTTTCAAAAAGATTTAACAAGATGTACAACAAAATTCATATTGAGATTAAACCCACTGAAATGTATGCTAAAATAACCTATGCAAGTGCTTTTGACCCATAAATTCTGTCTTTTGTTGAGAGAAATAAGGTCTACAACATTCGCCCATATGCAAGATGCTTCTCTAGAGGTTGAATCAAACATATTGGCATTAGATAAGTTGAGTGGAAAATCTGATAGGGATAGAAGAAACCAAAAAACAAAATCCTCATCTTCAGATGCTTCAGGAATTGATCCCCAAGTTGATGGATTGAATAAGTTGGTTAAGTCACTTTATCCAGAAATGGAAAGATTAAAACTTGAAGGGAGACAAACAAAGAGAAACCCTCAAGATTTTGGAAACATAAATAATTTTAGAAGGCCAAACAATACACCAAAAATTCTACAGAGAGATCAGATAAATAGAGAGGATCAGAAGGTTCAAACTCCTCTACAGAACAATTTGGTTGATGATGAAGAATAAAATAGTGAGGAATCATATCAATAAATTCATTTTTTAGGGGATGCAAATTGTTCCCCTCATTTAACCCATATTTCTTATGAGGAGTCTTTAATGAGAAATCAATTGAATGAGTTAAGTAAAGGATAAAAAGTCAACGAACCTCAAAACAAGTATAATTGAGGTCAAAACAAAAGGAAGGAAAACCAAGTACATATACTCATACTAAAAAAGAAGATACCCCTCCCAAGATAGTGGCTGCACCAAATAAAGGAACATGAGAACAAACAAGTTATCCCATCATTAAGGCCCCTGTTCAAGAGACAAAGGAAATTATAAAATCGCAATCCTATTTTAATTTTGAGAATGAAATCTTGAAAATACATATTCTTGTCCCACTCTTAGAATTGATGAAAAATGAAGATTTTAAGAAATCTATCTCAAAAATGTTGCAGCCCAAGTCTTATTATTTTTCAACAGACTTAGTTAAATTGTAGGATGAGAAACCTGCAATTATATTGGGACCACTAGTAGAAGATAAAAATGACTCCTCTCCTCCCTTATACACTTCTTTGAATGTACATGATAAAATATTGTACACTTTTCTTATGGACTCATGTGTATCCCACAACTTGATGCCTAAGGATGTTATGGATGAATTGGGTCTAGAAATTACTAAATAATATCATGAGTTGTATTCCTTTGACTCAAGAAAAGTAAAATGTCTTGGAGTTATTAAAGATCTAGTTGTCACTCTTTTTCAACTACCTATGAAAATTATAGTCATGGATATTGTAGTTGTAGATGTCCCTCCCAAATTCGGGATGTTGCTGTCTAGATCATGGATCAAGAGGTTAGGAGGGACTTTGAAAATGGATCTTTCTTAAGCTACCATACCATTCTTTGGGGGTGAGCATAGAAGGTTGTATAGAGAATAACAACTAGAATATATCATAAGTGATGAGGGTAACCCAACAAATCATCCTATATATGATGTTGATATTGATTTAAAATCTAATATTCTTCATCTTACTGATTTTCCTTAGTCATCATTGGAAATAAAAAACCAGTTACCAACAAAATGTGAAATAACTAGACAAGGTGCTCGTACATGGAAAATGTATTTTGATGGTGCATCTTCCAAGGATAGTGTTGGTGCTATAGTAGTGTTCATTTATCCTTCTCAGGATGTCATAACCTTGTCCTTCAAACTGAAATTTGGAACCACCAAAAACATTGAAGAATATGAATCCTTAGTTTTGTGGCTTGGAGCTACAAAGGACATGAAAATTGAAGAATTGTCATTTTTTGGAGATGCAGAGATGATTGTGCATCAAGTTAGAAAAATATATCAAGCAAAGAATCCAAGACTAAAAGGTTATATGAATGAGGTTTGGGAAATCATTGATAACTTATTCTTAGACGACTGTTGAATCGAGAACAACAAGAAATACTAAAGGACATTGCAATGAAAACATTCTTAAACATGCACAATCTTGTGCACTTGTTCCTTATAGGCGGGGCAGGAACAAGAAAGACATTCAAAATGAAAGAACTATTCCAAATGATTATACGAATCTATGATTCAAACAATTTGACTGACCCTATGAAACCAAAGGGACTAATAGTTTCATATAGAGGAAAATATGGATATAATGCAAGTGGAACAAAAATTCACTCTGCATTTTTAATTCCTTTAACAAGTCAGATTTTCTTCCACTCAATAAGGAAATGTTAGATACCTTTTCTAATATTTATGACAAACTACAACTTGTATTCATAGATGAGGCATCTTTTATTGGAAGTTGCTTCTTATATTCCATTGACAATATACTAAGAAACATAAAACATGTGCAAAACAAATACTTTGGGGACATTGACATTATATTCTGTGGGGATCTTTACCAAGCACAACCCATACAAGATTCTCTGATATTTGAACAACCTATGGTCAATATGAAAACAATGACGCATAAGTTTTGTAAAGACAATATAAAATTATTTGAATTACATACTACAATGCACCAGACAAATAAAACATTTATTGCACCCCTTTTGTCATCTGAATGAGCAAAATAAGGATGCTTACAAGCCTAGTTGGGTTAGTTAGGCAAGACAACAGTGAATTAAAGAGTTAGAAACATCAAGCATAAGTAATAAACAAATAACTAAGCTAAGAACAATAAAAGAAACTAAACTAGAGTGAATAAGAACATAAAAAACAAAAATAAACAACACTCATGCCACCAATGGATAGGATTGTATTAGTGGGAAAACACCGAAGAGAAAGGGAGACATATGGGTCCCTTATTCCTCCAAGGGAGGGCTCTTGAACCCCCAAACATAGAGCTCTTCTTACAACTAGCAAACTTGAAGGAAATGGTGAAGAAATCCAAAGCTCATTCACTCAAGAGGTGATGTGAATAGCTCAAATGAAATGATGCTTGTATGGTCTTGACAAGGAAAGATGATCCTCCAAGAGAATATAGGCAACATAACAATACAAATGAATTCCTTAGAAATATAGTGCACCCATGGCCTCCTTTTATAGCATAGCTTTGAGGCATTATGCAACCAGTTCTTAGTGTGAACAAGGGGCCCTTTAGGGCACCCTTAGGTCTTTGATCATCCCCCTCAGTTGAATTCAACTGTGATTTGGGTGTGAAATCGACTTGGAAGCTAAACTAGAAGTGGGTGGAAGGACAAACAATATCATAAATGATCCATTCTGAGGGGTGCATGGTTTTTTGTGTCCACAGTCGCGCATCATGTGCATGTGCACTTTTCTTGCGTTTCTGGATGGCACATGTGTGTGTGCTCCCTTTGTAGTCTTAGCACATGCTGATTTTATAACTGGTTGTATAGTTTTGGCCCTTTTGGAAACACATTTTTGGTCCATGAGTGAACTAATGGGTGTTTTGAAGATGTTGGATTCCTGTAACCATTTTCGGATGGAATTTCGGTGATAACAGATGCCCCCTGATGTGTGAGGTTAGGGGCATACGTATAGCTAAAATACATCAATGTTTCTTCTACTGAGTGTACCTTTGTAAGAAAGAGTGTTGAGGGGAGTATCAAGAGCGTCCCATTGGAGGGAGAGGGGAACCTTTAAGACCCAAATCTTTCGCAAGGGGTGAAAAAATAAAACTGTGTAAAAACGAGGCGGGCATGCCCCATGCTTGTGTCATGTAACTCAAAAATGTGTAATACAATAACTAAAACTATGTGTTGACGTAGATCACTGCAGCGCCCTCAGGGGCGGTTTGATAATGGCAAAGGAAAATTTTGATGGTGAACAAACTTTGAAAAAGGTAAGGACACATGTGAGAATTGTCGATGATACACAGACATTGATAGTCTATCAAATTTTAGAGGTCTTTGGCATATATAAAAAAAACTGCAATAGTCGCAAAGTAAGACCCACCTCCACATGATAAAGTGTTGAAGTTGAATGTCATGGGGGTCAATGACAACGGAGAGAAATGATGGTTCTCTCTGTGCCGTCCGAGACTCAACATTATAAAGGTAATGAGAGACAAGATATTGTCACCCTTCTGGGAACTATGCTAATGCCGACAGAAAGGGAAACACGACTCCAAGAAGAAAATGGATTTATGAAATCCACTAGGTAAAATTAGGAACTAAGGAGGAACATGGACAGATTCGAGAGACAGGGAGACTCAAGACTTCCCTTGGTTGGGGGATTTGCGAAGGAGAAGTGGCAACAACCGTGAAACTGAATCTAGTATCAGGGGGACGACTAGATTGGGGTTAAACTGTTCTAGAGGTGTGACAAAGCAGACAAACTCAAAGATCAGGGGTACATGGAATGTGGGATGCTCGAGGTTTATGGACGATGCCAGTAGGAGTAGAAGATAATGTATGCCCCAACCAAGGATGACAGGGGTTTCTTTTGCTGGAAAAAGGAATGTCGCCAAAAATGATGACAAAAAACTATGTAATGGATGAAAACAAAGGCTTTGTACAGTTACAAAAATAAATAAAGAATTGGTTGGGAGAAGTGTATAGATACAGAATTAGGTGCCCCAGTGCAATATGGATCATCTTGTGAGGGCACAAGTTGCATGGAAAGTAGGTGGAGGGTGGGGGCCCCATAGGTGGGTTTCTATATTAGGTGAAATGAATGGAGGAAAATTTGCAGATGGAGAAACTGATGGTGGATGAGATGGAGGGCTAATGATACTATGGAGGTGCAGTAAAAAAGGAGAACTGGGGCAAGATTACATGGGAGTCCATTATGGGGAAGTTAGCAAAATGAGGAGAAGGAGCATGTGGGTAATTCTCGGGAATGCAAATACTATGAGGACTCCCAACCCTAAGGGGTGAAAGCAGCATGAGTGTCAAAATGTCAAGGGGGACTATAAATGGGACAACTCATGTGGAGAAGGGTGTGACCAGGTGATAGTACTGAAATGCAGTGGAGGTGTGAGTATTGCAGAGCCGGATGAGGGGACCTTAGAGGTAAATATCCGAGGGTGTAAGTGGGAGATGCAATTAATATCCATAGGGAATGATTATATGCCAGTAGCGATCTTATACCTGAAAGGGCCATGTTTATTTGTGGTGACCAAGTACCTGCACACATGAAAACCAAATACCCAATGTAAACAATATCTAAAGATGAGGAACATATAATGGTTATTTGATAATTTTGAACATGAACATGCATACCTAGATGTGATGTGAGAAAAATGGTCCCCGGGGGCTGGGGAAAGATGGCGACCCAAGCAGTGTGATTGGGTAGGTGGCGGGATCCTGGTCCCGTGAATGAAGATGGATTGGAAAATGGACACATGGAGCTCTCGGAAATGATCCTCGAAGTTTTGGCAAAGGGACTATATATAGTTGTAGGGCCCACTCTGCCACCTCATTTGTACCTGCGGCCATAGTGTGTGGATGAGAGTTTTGAGGAGAGATTTGGAGATTTTAGGAGATTGAGCCAGCTGATTCAGGATCCACGAGTGTCAGGTTAGTGGTTGGATTCTCCTGCATAGTAGTTAGGATTTCTTGTTTGGGCAGGAGCTGTACGGATGATCGTACATGGGATTTTGTGAGTGTGGACCCCTAATGTGCGGGCGATCGAAAGATTCATGTGAAAGAATATGCGGCTGTAACTGGGAGAGTCGCGCATGGGGGCGCTTGAAGGGGAAAAACAGATGCACAGGTAATGCGTGCATGTTCGGAGCACAACAACGCATGCATGCGCAACTGTGTTCCTAATAGTTGTGCATGTGTGCGTAACTATGTAGTGAACAAGCGTGCTATGATGCGCATCTGTATGTGTGACAGGGGCACATGGGTGCACCCATGTATGGCCAATAGTCGTTCATGAGTGTGTGATTGTGGGATGAATAGGGGTGCATAGGTGTGCACCTGTGGGAAAAAATGTCGCTCCTTTGAGGCAAAGCAGATGGGTGTAAAAAATTATCTTTTTTTTTTTTTTTTGGAGATTTTGATATTTTTATGGGTTGTGATGGATAATAAAATATTGTTTATGTGGATGTAGGTGACCAGTTGCTGATGCTGATCCATTGGAGAGAGAGCGACTAGGCACGAATGAGGGAGGCAATGAGGGATGAGGAGTCTTCGGTACATGACACTTTGGCAGCTTGTGGGCTATTGAAGTTTTTTGAGTGTTCACTCGTGCGGGCACAGGAGTACCTGCTACTGTTCTTGATTGCCATGTGGAGTCTGGGTCAGTAGTGATTCATTGTGTGTGGTGAGAAGCTGGCCTTCACGGTGATGGAGGATGTGTTTTTCTAATTGGGCTCCCTTTTTGAGGAACCCCGTTACCGACAGAGCCCGTTCTACCTGGGGATGGACAGTTGGTTGTCTTAGCCCGAAGGTTTTGTGTGGGGGAGAACTATATGTTGGGCTCAATGGTGAGTATTGAGGTGATGGATTCCCTTGTGCATCGTTTCATGGAAGTGATGGTTGTGAGAGTCTATGGGTCTCTTGCGACTTAGCGGATCAGTGGGGGTCAACTAAGGATTATGGAGAGGGCACTGGGGGGTGAGCATTTCACTTGGGGCTTGATGTTGCATGCCAATATGGTGGGGAAAATCAACAGGTGTCAAGCTATGGACTCAGGGGAGTTTGCCTTTGGATCCATATTGGTAGTGTGGTTCTTGGAGAGGGTGCCTATGTTGCGCCCTAGAGTGATTTTGGATGCACTAGATGTGCGAGAGCTGTGACTGGGGTGGTGGGCGACGATTTTGGTTTGCCATGGTGGTGGGGAGGGGGGTCATTAATTTATGACCGAGGTTGCATGGGCATAGTGTTAGATGAGACAGATTATCCTCCAATTTTGTATAGTGGGGTGGACTTTCGGGGGGACCCGAACATGGTGCTACCTCCTGGAGAGGCATTCGATCAGAGAGGTATGTTTATTTATTTGTTTCGATGGTTTGATATTGAGATAGTATGGCATGTATTTCATGTATGGATGGATGATGATGCTATCATTTGTTTGTTATGTGTGCATATGTGGGGCCTCGCGGGCGTGAGGTGGAGTTGATCAGGGCATCGACTCGTCAGGGGTCGGTGAGACCACTGCGGGGAGAGCCGTGGGTAGGGGAGAGACGTCGATGGGAGGAAGGATTTTGGGGCGAGGCCCATTGATGATGAGAGAGTGTCCAGGAGACACCACTATGATGACCCTGATGTAGGTCTGTCACATGTTCCTCCAGCTAAGGTCGAGGGAGATTTTGAGGATTTTCACCGTCGATTAGAGGCGGTGCTTCAGTGGGTGCCCCAGGATATGTGGGTGCACATCTAGGATGAGGGGATCCTGGAGCAGTGTATTGGTCTTCTGACGGAGTCATGGATGCTGATCCACAGAGAAGCTGTAGTGGGAGTAGTGATGATTGGGCGGTTTCCCCTAGGGCCTGAGGGGACGATAGCTGGTGGGGTACCTCCTCCAGAGGGAGGACCAAGTGGGGGTGCTCTAGAGGCGCCTTGAGTGCCTCGGGTGATGGATTTTTGAATCTATAGAGGCTTGCAAGCCTATTTTTTATATGGTGCTGTGACATTGGTTTTGTATCTATAGGAGTGAGATGGTCACTTACCTACGGATGCTTGTACTTGATGTACTATTTTTTGTAAACATTGATGGCACATTTGACCGATATATATATATATATATATATATATATATATATATGGATATACATTTTTGGATCTGTGTGATGTTCACATGTGTTGATTTTTTTTATTGCTTTTGATGATGTCTAATCTATATGCTATGAAATACTTTTGATGAGTTATGTATGTGTAATGGTAACTTGATGGGATAAATGCCAATCTAACACTAGGTTAGCCATATTATCTGCTATATGATTTTATTGTCATGGAATATGTGTGAATTTGATTGAATCAAAATGTCGAGATAAAAGTCTAACTTGCAGGTATTTGCGGAAAAGGCATGGATCGCGTACATGGTACACATTATTGAGCTAGAGGACGATGAGCTGGGAATCTAGTAAGATGCTAAGGTGACGAATATGGAGGCTACTGGCCTCGACGAGGAGGCCAATGATGATTGTGTATTATGCTTGGTTGTTGGTAGCTGAGCCCAGGCATATGCCGCTGGAGTGGAGCAGTTCATGCGAGGGGGTATAGAGGGCCAAAGCGGCCGAAGCGAGATTCTGTGTCCAATGGCTAGCTCTGTCGGAAATAACCGATGTGGAAGGCCAATGGAGGAGGCATCTGTCAGTAACACCAATGATGGATTGGACACATGATATAGAGAAAAAAGAAGACTAAAAAATATACAAAAAGAAAAAGCCTAGTGTAGCATGGCTATGCTCAGGCATAAAATTTCTTTAAGTACAACCCATTGACAGGTTCCTTGAGAGGGTGGCCTTCAGGGGAGGCCAGGATGTATGTGCCTTTAGTGAGGCAATGGTGGATTATGTAAGGTCCATGCCATAATGACTAGAAATTTCCATGGTTGAAGGTATCGTGGGCGATATCGTAAGCAAGGACGAGGTCGCCTTTGTTGAATGATCGAAGGTTGACATGGAGATCAAAGGTGGCCTTCGATCATTTTTTGGCTACCTAATTGTTCTATAATGAAGACCGACAATATTCATCTAACAACTCTAAGTTCAGAAAAAACTACTCCATTGAAGCAGTGTCGGGTAATAGCTCAATATTGGTGCATAATGTGGGGATCTGACATTCGATGGGGAGAGTGGCCTCGACCCCATGGACTAGATGAAATGGTGTGAAACTAGTGGAAGTTTTAACTGTCGTGCGATAAGCCCACAGTGCGGAAAACAACATGAGGTGCCAATTGGTCTTATGTTTGTTTACCGTGCATTGCAACATGGTATTTAGGACCTTGTTGACCGCCTCTACCTGTCCGTTGGATCGAGGGTAGTATGGGGAGGTGAAATCGTGGGAGAAGCCTAACCTGGAGGAGAGTTCGACAAAAATATCATTCTCGAAGTGCTTTCTGTGATCAGAGACTAACTGTAGGAGGACTCCAAAGTGGAAGATGACATGGTTAAAGAAAAAACCTGTTGCAGTGTCAGCGATGTTGTTAAAGGTGGGCATGGATTCAACCCATTAGGTAAAATAATCGACTGCGACGACGATGTATTTATGTCCATTTCTATATGGAGGGTTGCAAGTCATGAAGTCTATGCCCCATTTTCAAAAGGGGCCTGTAGTAATGACTAGGTGGAGAAGAGAAGGTGGTGCTCTTGCTTTATTGGCATATAGATGACATTTTTTTGTTGGGTATGTGTTATATTCTTTGCATGTGTGTGTGTGGGCACGTCAGATTCAACAATTGTGTCTGACAATCCCTCTAGTAGTTCTCTTTGTGTCGTGTGCATTGGGCACTTTCCTAGGGGGGTCCCAGGGGGGGTAGGTATGGCCCCCCTGGTTACGCGCAGTGCCCCAAAATTTGTTTTTGGGTGGTTTTTGCTATTTTTAGCGGATTTTGCTATTCTTAGTAGTTTTCTAAATTTATCCCGGATTAAGGGATTAGGGTTTTGGTATCTAAGGAATACTTAAAAAAATTGTATATATTGTATGGTGAATGGTGAAATTTGATATAATGAATATAAGAAAGGTTTTCCCAGTTGAGGGTTTTCGGTATATAATCTTTGTGTACTCTGTGTATGAGCCATTGATTAAATTCTGTTTTTCTTAAGAATCTATATGCATTTCTTTACTTCATAGGTTTAAAAACTTACATTTTTCAAATCGTTTCATGGCATGGATGCAGTTGTGAAACAATATGGGCCAAAAATAGCCTGCTTGAATGATTTTTTGGGCAATAGACATCCCTGATAGGTGGCCATCGCATGTGTCGCTGTGGTAGTCATTCAAGACTCTATCAGCTTCGTCAATGGTCAAACATCGACGAAGTATGGTGTCGACCCGTCTCCGATATAAGATATCACTGATAAGGAGGTATCAAGGGGCTTGGTGCTGAATACGTCGATGATCATCCCTGGAGAGGTGGTTTCCGAACTTCTGTGTTTGGAGGTAGACGAGGAGATTGTTTTACCAAGGGTCATCTTAAGGGATGAAAAAGAGATGTTCGTCGGGGAAGTCGATATTGATGGGAGAGTTGGTAGTATTAGAAGGAAATGTTGTAATGAGTTTGGCAAGGACAAGGGATTTCTTTCTCTTGGGTGTGGAAAATTTGAGGTCATACTCCTGAAGGATGACAATCCATCAGACAAATTTGCCATTGATTTGCTGACGACTGAGCAAGTAGTGCATTGGGTTGGAATCTGCGACGACTTTGGTAGTTCGAAGCAGGATGTAATGGCACAATTTCTGGACTGCGAGGACAACTGCAAGGGTGAGTTTTTCTTCATTTTCAAGGGTGGCCCTGAAAGGTTTTTACTAACATAATAAATGACATGTTCCCATTCATCATCCCCTAATTGGACGAGAAATTCTTCTACGGAGATGACTGAGGCCAATAAGTAGAGGATATAGTTGTGGTTATAGTTGGGTGGACTAATCAATGGGGCATTGGAGAGGGATACTTTGAGATCATCAAAAGAATTTTGAGCATGTTCATCCCATTGGAATGGGATGTCGTGGTGTAGTAAGCAAAGGAAGCCATGTGCTCGAGTAGTGTAATCAGGGACAAAGTGACGTAAAAAATTAGCTTTGCCTGGTAATCTTTGTAGGTGACATAAATTCCGAGGAGGGGGAATTTCCATGATGGCCTTGACCTTGAGGGGGTCTATTGTGATACCGTGTTGGGAAACTATGAACCCGAGGAGGCATCCAACGGTGACACAAAATACGCACTTGAGAGGGTTTAAGAAGATATTGTACTGACGACACCTGTTAAAGACAATGCGTAAGTTAGCAAGATGTTGAGTGCATTTATTGGATCGAGTGATGAGGTTGTCCAAGTAGGCGAGGATGATTTGAGCCAGATCATGAAAGATGTATGTCATGGTGCATTGGAAGGTGGCACCGAAGTTTTGGAGGCCGAAAGGCATGACACAATATGTGAAAGTACCCCAAGGGGTAGTGAATGCAGTTTTGTATTGATCGACTCGGTGAATTTGAATTTGGTTGTAGCCAGAGAAACTATCCATGAAGGACAAAGCCTCATGACCAACACAATCATCGATAATTTGGTCGATAAAGGGAATTGGGAAATTGTCTTTTGGACAAGCATGATTGAGGTCACGAAAGTCCGTACAAACATGGATAGTACACTATTTTTTGTTAATGGGGATGGGGTTGGAGACCCATGACGTATATGTGATGGGGTATATGAACCTTGTAACGCATAATTTGTCAATTTCGGCTTTGATGGCCACTACTCTAGATGGGTGTAATGGGCATTTCTTTTTTTGTACAGGTGTGATATCTGGCCAAGTGTCTATGCGATGTTCGATAATAGAGGGATCAAGGTTAGGCATCTCTGTGTATGACCAAGCAAAAATGTCCCAGTATTCCTGGAAGAGAGTTTTGTACACACTGAGTTTTTTAGGTGAGCATGTAGTGCCAATGGTGATTTTCTCTATGATTCTAGGTTTGATGGAAATATCAATTTTGACAGTGGGGGAAATGTTGTCCATATTACCTTCCTCAAAAGCATCGGGGGCAGGGATAGGGTTTTTGAACCAGTCTATATTCCCTGATGGGATAAAATATTTGGATTTGATTGCATATATGGAGGTTTGTATAAGAGGCGCAAAGGCATATTGTGAGAGAAAGAGTGCTCGGTGATGGAGTAGATCCCATGGGAAATCAAGGGTGGTTAATTCCTTGAGGATGTCTTCGTCACAGTGGAACTATCGAGAATATAGTGGATTTGGGGGAACAACATTGGTGACTGTCACTGCGTGGTTTTCTTTGGGTGGTGAATATGTAGGGAGGGTGATGCAAGGGGGTTGCGATGGTTCACTTGACATGAACCAAATATCAATATACTGCAGGTTAAAAATGGTAGTCGGGCATAGAATTTCTGTGGGGAAATGAATTGGAGAATTGGGGGGATTTGGGGGAAAATCCTCATATAAATGATCCAGGAACCATGGGGGAGTAGGGAGTGCCTCAGGTTTAGGCAAGAAGATATGAACCAAATCAAGTAATGGGGTGGGAGTACTCCTCGGTTCTACTGGAGGGGGGGGTGTAGGGTTTTGAATAAGGGCCATTTGGCAATGCCTGTATTCGATGATAATAGGACATTGATATGTGAAATGATCAAGTGATTTGCATAGAGAGAAAGGAAATCTCATACATTCATTGACCAAGCTCGTGACATAATGGATGTCAGTGACATGCGTGTGAGATGATGTGGGTGGAGGAGGTTCTTGTTGGAAGCTCTGGCAGATGACCGTTAGAGTCTGTCGAAATTGAGGTAACACCGGGTAATGGTGGGTGTAATGGCCATACTCAGAACAAACAGCACATGTGAATTTGGTTTGCAACCCTTTTCTACCTGTGTTTGTGGGTGTAGTGGTAGCATTGGAGGAAGTGACGAGTGGCGTCGATGCCTGTGGAAGTTGAATTAAATTGCGTAGCTCAGGGAGAGATGGGCACTTATTAGTGGGGTGTCCATATTTTGTGCATAGTGCACAAGGAGGCTAAACTCGTGGTGGGGGTGAAGTGGTGGGATCTTTCTTCTTCTGTTTTCCCCCAGCTATAGCAAAGGTGCTAGTGAGTGGGGGTGTGGGTGGGATGGTGGGGGTAAGTATTGGAATCTGCATCGATATTCCTTCTGTTTGGGGAGGGAGGGATGGTTGAGGGACCATCTCAAGCGGATGTAGATACCATATTAGGATTTATAGCACCATATTGGGAAGGGTAAACATTGAGGCTACCTAGAAAGATTGTACACCCGGTGGGGGGTAAAAGAAGGGGATTTGGGTGATGGATTGGATGCATCTCCTATTGGGTGTTCATCACCCCTTGGTGTGGAATAGGGTTTTGTAGTACGGAAGGGGGTGGTTGCTGTACATATTGTTATGGGGCCTACTGGGGGGCAGGCAGTTTTGGGGGATGTGGTCCACTTCTGGACTCTTTGATCCATTTGAAGTCAACAATTTGAGGGCAATGGTGATTATAATGGCCATACTCACCACAAAGGGCACAAGGGAAGTTTTTCCGAAGATTTTTTTTGTTCTTCCATTGTCGTTTGTTTTGATTTCCCCCTTGGGGGTTGTGGTTCCCTTGATTCTGGTTTCCCCCAGTAGGTTGATTCTGTTGGGGGTGGTTCTAGTTTCCTCCTGGTCCTGGATTATTATTGTTTCAGGTTTTTCCTTTCTTTTTATCATTGTTCGACTAATGGGTCGGATTTTCTATATTCAACTGTTCAAAATTTTGATATTGCTGAATGGGAGAGGGATGAACAAAGTTAACCCCAACGTGTGGAGGTGCTTGTGGTGGATCCACGGGCTGTGGGGGGCTAGGAAATGAAAAGTATGGATTTTTTCTGATAATGGTCCATAAGGTATATAGGAAGGCATAGTGATTTCAATAGAGCTTAGGGTGTAAGCTGAGGTAGAGGGGGTACCAGAACTTGGTTGGGCTGCTGGGAATACTGTGGGTGCCAGAGTAGATAGAGGCGCATGTGGTGCCAATGTGCAACTAAAAAATGACCCTTTGGCACGGGTGGGTAGAATGCACTGGTAAAAATAGTGGGTTGAGCGCACGTGCGCTGAAGACGCGCATGTGGGTCAAAAAAATTGTGCACTTTTATGACATGGCCATGAAGAAAATTTCGGATGAAATTCTCTTAGCTTAGCTTTGAATTTGGATTTTTGCAGGTAGGCTTGGGCCGGTTATGGTTCCTGCAAGTTAAATAAACAAAAAGAAGAGATAAAATAACCCAAATAGGGGAGGGAATTGATACCTTTCCCCAGTGGAGTCACCAATTTGTTGCACCCCTTTGTCACTTGAATGAGCAAAATAAGGATGCTTACAAGCCTGGTTGGGTTAGCTAGGAAAGACAATAATGAATTAAAGAGTTAGAAACATCAAGCATAAGGAATAAACAAATAACTAAGATAAGAAAAATAAACTAAACTAAACTAGAGTACATAAGAACATAAAAACCAAAAATAAACAACACTCATACCACCAATGGATATGATTGTATTAGTGGGAAAACACCAAAGAGAAAGGTAGACATATGGGTCCCTTCTTCCTCCAAGGGAGGGCTCTTGAACCCCCAAATATAGAGCTCTTGTTACAACTAGCAAACTTGAAGGAAATGGGGAAGAAATCAAAGCACATTTACTCAAGAGGTGATGTGAATAGCTCAAATGAAATGCTGCTTGTATGCTCTTGACAAGGAAAGAGAATCCTCCAAGAGAATATAGGTAGCATAATAATACAAATGAATTCCTTATAAATATAGTGCACCCATGGCCTCCTTTTATAGAATACCTTTGAGGCATTATGCAACCAATTCTTAGTGTGAAGAAGGGGCCCTTTAGGGCCCCCTTAGGTCTTTGACCAACCCCCCAGTCAGATTCAACCGAGATTTGGGTGTTAAATCGACTTGGAAGCAGAACCAGAAGTCGGTGGAAGGCCGACCAATATCATAAATGCATCATTCTGAGTGGTGCACAGTTTTTTGCATTCATATTGGTGCATCGTGCGCATGTTCTCTTTTCTTGCGTTTTTGGATGGCACATGTGCACGTGCTCCCTATGTAGTCTTAGCACATGCTGATTTTATAACTGTTTCTATAGTTTTGGACCTTTTGGAAATGCATTTTTGGTCCATGAGTGAACTAATGGGTGTTTTGAAGATGCTGGATTCTTGTAACAATTTGTGGATGAAATTTTGGCGATAACATAGTTCTGAATAGAATGAAGACAAACAACCAAACATGTGATGAATTGACATATATCAATTCAAGGTGCATGTGACCTGCACCAACAGACCCAACCTTCCCTTACCTATTCTACAATAATAAGGATGTTGCAATGCATAATAGGTACATGCTATCACTCATGCCTAGAAATGATATCATCATCAATTCAATTGACCTTGAAGAATACAACCATGGAAATCTACCATGTCATCAACATACAACCACTTTGCCTTTGCAAATTGTCCTAAAATTAGACATGCTAGTTGAAATATATGCCTGCAACTATGATTCACAGGATGGCTTGGTGAATTGTGAAGGTTGAATACTCAAATATTATACCAAAATATAAACAATTGATGTCCTCTGGATTAAGTTCCATGACCCGCATATTGGCCATTGGCAAGAAAACAAGTTAGCTTATCTATAAAATTCAAATACTTCATTTGATTGGACACCTATATTACGAATATCAAAATCGGTATCGACATCAGCAAAGACAGGTCAACTGAATATTCAAAAACAATTTCCAATTAAACTTGCATGTGCACATATAGTCCACAGATCATAAGGGCTAACACTTGATAGTGTTGCATTCGGCCCTGATGGAATACAAATACATGGAATTGTATACGCATCTATGTCCTATGTCAAAAGCATAGACTACTTGTATTTTATAAGCGCTCTTACAAAAGATAACTTAAAAGTCAAACATAAAGTTGATATTGATATGCAATGCCTTCGAACTAGTGAAAAATGTCATCTACAATATGATTACCAATCCATACAAGAAAACTCATCTGTATTAATTCTCTCACTTAACACGCACAACCTACATGCACACATGAATGATATACTCAATGATTGACACAATGCAATCTGATATTCTGTGCATACAAGAAACATAGATGACATTATGCATGCAAAACAAGCAATTTCCAAAGCATAATTGCATATCAAATTACGTTACACATGGAGTGATGATATTAGTGAAAAAACATGTAACAATTTTGGAGCATATGCATTTATAAGAAAAAAATGTTGAGATGGTTCTAGCAAGAGTAATCTTCCATGAATCATAAATTGCAATATTGAATCTCTATGCCGCTTCACATGCAACATTGCCCAACATACTGAATGTTGTTTCAAATGCGTTACACCATTTACATCTGAATGAAACCATTATCATTCTAGGAGACTTCAATATTTACATGCTACAAAATAGTTCCAGAACAAAAGAATTGGAAAACTACATGTGCAATTATAGTCTCCACATTCTTTTGGATAAGTTAAACCATGTACAAAATGCACTTATTGACCATGTATGGTCAAATGTGCCCATTTCACAATACACCCTCTTTATCTTAGACACATACTGATCTGATCACGATACAATTTGTATTGTACTTGAAATATGAAGTATACATCAATCATATTACAAAATCATATTGCCATGTCTCAAAGCATATCTGGCTAACTTGTTGCAGAAAACCAAATTATTCAGCTAGGATCATCCAACTTCTTAATTTTTCCTGGTTTGTAATAGATTTTGGACATAAAGGATTCTATATAACCACAAAAATGGATCAAGAAAAACAAAGGTACATTCTTATACCACAATCTGTTACTCTATTCCTTTAATTCTAATTAACTATAGATACATATTCCTTGTTTTTCCTTACCTACCAACTTACATTCATGTTCATTGTATTTTGTACTTTCCTTCATTGAAACAAGTAGAATATCTGGACAAGAAAAATAACTCTTAACCGTAAATGTAGAAGAAGACATACAAAGGTGCATGCTTCTAACTGTATTCCATATTCCATTACTTTGTATTTCATTTATTCTGTGTATATTTATTCTATTGATTCACAACTTTTTTTTTTTTTTATATGTAGATACTACATATATTCCTACATATTAACTTATCTTCATGTCAATTGTATTTTCTGTGTTGCTACATTGAAATAAATAAAATTGTATTTAATATTTTTACATGTGTTCCTACATAGAAACTTAGCTTCATGTCTATTGTATTCTCTGCATTGCTACATTTAAAAAAAACAGACTAATTGAACAAGAGGATGAAGTATTATGTGCCACAACAGAGGAAGCTGAAGTATAATCTTCCAAAAGGTATACCAACAATAATAGTAAATTGTAACACCCTTGTTTCCCCCATCTTGTAAATAATCATTAATCATAATCACCATGCTATGGCATGGGAACAATGTAAATGTATTATTGTTTGGATAGACAAAAAAATGACTATGGGGGGGTGAAACCTTGAATTACTAGCCATGATATCACTAGAGGAAAGAATTTGAAAACTTTAAGAGAGGGTTCATTATATCGAATGACCCAAATTTTTTCCTTGTTGAGGATAACAAACCTCCTTCAAATCCCAAGGAGAGAAATTAGTTAATGGAGAAAGAACTGGTGTTTGAACCATCAACCAACCCCATGAATGGAAGAATGGTCTAGATGAAGAATGTTAGCCTGAAGTACCATAGGGTCTTGCTGACCCAGACTAACCTACATTTTCCTTCTAACATAAGGACCATGATAGGGGGGATGTGCGTGCAAGGCACGTAAGAGAAAAAATATAAGAGTGGAGAATGAAAGAAGCTCTCCAATTGAGAACGAGAAGAAGGCTACAATATTGATGTTGAAGAAGCATATGATAAACCTTGTTGAGGTCGTAATAGAGAAAGAAATCCCTGAGATTTTTCAGAGAATGGGACCTAAGAAGAAGACCGTGAGCTTGATGCTGAGGAAACATTTAATAAACCTCGTAGAATATGTGAAAGAGAAAGGATCGTTGAGAATTGGAATAAGTTCCCTAGTGATATCATGGCTTGGCATGAGGGTTGCAAGAGTGCTTAGAATGAATGCCTTTGAGCCTATGGTTGGGTGAAAGGAAAACACCCACAATCAGTTAGCTGGATGCAACCTGTAATAGATAAGTATTCTCATATCCTATGAAATTGAATTGTAACTGTAAATTAAAGCTGGATATCCTATGAATGTTTCAGGATTTCTTAGTGGTTATACTGTATCCCTTCAATTTTTCTTGATTTTGTATTTAAGCAAGTAAGGAACTATCTATCTTGTACACATAAATGCTCGAGCCTTGTGGTGGTTCAAGTTAAAATAAATGAAATGTGAGTTCGTCGACCTTGGGCATAGTTTCACGTGTGCATGTCGACACTCCCAGTCATTCCGAGTCTCCTGGAGGAAGGATTTTGTTAAGCTCAGGAGAAAGAGAGAAAAGAGCATGCCAGTTCCTAAGTCCTTCAGAAATGATGAAACTCAGGAAGGATAGCGAGATTCAAGCCTTGAAAGGGGAGACCTTTTTCTTCAGAAGATGAGTGGATGAGATCCGTTCGAGAGGACCCATATGACCAGAACCTAAAGACCTTAGGCTAAGTCTAAGGGAGATAAGACTTATTGGCTTCAGAGCTCTGGAAGTCTGAGACTTCTGAGTATTACTGACCTTACTAGCCTTAAATTGGTTGAAGGTAACTGGGAGATTCGACTACCATCAAGTTGACCGGAAATGGACAGTTTCCCTAGTGGCTAGGTGAACCTATATTACCATCTAAAACTAGGATCCAACTACCCATCGCGAAGTAGCATGAGCCACCGATTGCAAAGTTGAGGGCATTACCTCAGCCTTTGGTTCTACACCGAGAAGACTTCGACGAAGTTCCATTTTGGGAGAATGGAGATGCTATAGCATCAAACTCCCCAAATGCCAAAGTTACAAAGTGAAGGAGAGTTGTAGTTTTGGGAAATATCATTCGGAGTCCTGCCTACTGTCCGATCATTTAGGAGGAGGAACCCACACATGGTACTTCAGTGAATTCCCGCTTCGGGAAAACAAAGTGGTAGTGAATCCAAAACCCCTGAAGGTTGGAGTCACGAAGTGACTAGGACCGTTGATCTGGGTTTCCTTTGGGTTCTCTCCTAGTTGTCGGATCTACTATGAAGTTAGCCCAACATTGAATGCTTCTGGAGAAGAAGGACGTGGTAGCATCCAAACCCCCTGAAGGCCATAGCTGTGAAGTAATGTGGACCATGGATCTAAGGATATGTCAGGATCCCTCTTGACCATTCGATCATGGGGACGAGTGTAGCACGACGAAGAACACGTGGGGGCCCACGTGTCGAGTGGTGAAGTTTCCAGGTGTGGAGACCTCATGACATGGGTAGGGTATGACATTGGCCCGAGGCAGGTGCCACATATTCTTACTAGAGTGTTTTGGGATGACAGATGTCCCTTTAGGAGTGGCCCAATAGTGGGACCCATAAGACCCTTTGAGTGGAAGTTATGAGCTGTAGATCTCTAGATTTACGTGGGCACCCTCGGACCATTAGATCTATGTTAAGGTCATCTTGACATTGACCACTTTAGAAGAATAGGGACGTTGTAGCGTTAAATCTACTAAATCCCAAATTCGCAAAGTAATGAGGATCATCGATCCTTGGATCCTTCAGGATCCTTTTCAACCATCGATATCCAGGAGACATGTCACACCAGATTCTTTAGTTCAGACACTAGGACCTTCGGGGAATTGGAGGTGTGATGTGTCGATAAGCTTTGAAGCCCGAAGTAATGAGAGTCGTTGATTAGAGGATGCCTCAAGACTTTCCCTCACTGTCAGATCTAGTCCGTGGTCAGCCTGACATTGACCTACTTTGGGGGAAAGGATAAGTTTATATCATGAAACCCCCGAACACTGAATTTACGAAGTAGCGAGGACCATTGATCCAAGGGGTACGTGGACTAACCTTGGCCGCGATATCGAAGGGAATAAAGGATGCTCAGTCCAGAGTGACATGGAGTAGTGACATCACCCATGGCGACATGGACCCAAGTTTGATGTGCCATGTGTCACTCAGATTCATGTGTATCAAATACCTTATAGACTGATGGAAATGTGACACATGTTGCCCCGGAACCTTACACGTGTCAATGCCTGGTATGAGCTGCTTAGCCAAAGTAATTGGTAGAGTGACTGGAACTCTAGGAGTCTAGGACTTCGGGGCTCCATAGGATTTGGGAGTAGTATTGTAAAGGGACCAAAAGGCCCAAAGGCTGGAGTTAGATGGAAAGATTATGATATTTTGGAAGTTCAAGACTCTAAGTGGACTTGTGGGGAAATAGCGAAGAGGCATGAAACGTCGAAGCACCGAAGTGTCGAATTCTGTATTGGCATGCGTGTTAGATGAAGATTGAGTCCATTCGTGGAATCAAATGGTGGATGGAATTCCGTCATGGATGAAGTAACTTGGAGACAATATGGGTGAGGTGGATCCATGTGGGTGCCACATGACCTCCAACCAATGAATGCCTGAATAACTTCAGGAAGTCATGAGATATAAACCAAGGGTTGGTATAGAGCCTGGTAACATTCATCAGAAAGCTATGGGTAAGTAGAAGAGAATGAATCATCTCAGAGAGATGATTTGAGATGAGATAGTTAAGGAAAAACAAAATTATGATACCCCACCCCTCAAAAGAGTAATTAGGGGTCGAGTGTGTCACAAATTGGTATCAGAGCACGACAACAACACTTGGCCTACTTCGGCTCATGCACGAGTCATATGAAAATATTTTTTGGAGGAATTTAAAGGGTAACACCCTATCTTATCCCATTCCTAAGAAGCTTAGTAAACCTCTGCTAAAGAGAAGAATGAGATCTTTTACTGTTTATAGATGTTTTGGCATTTCCAAATAAATAAGTTGACTTCACTAGGAAATTGTACGTGCTACTGTACAGTCATAAGATTTGGTTACCAAGGATAAGATGAGCTCGTGGAGAATATTACTACCAAACATAAATTTTATGTATAAATTCCTTGAGTAGAAGGATGTAGATTAAAATACAGTTGGGATTTTACCCAACGAGATTGAATCATGATAGTCTATGGCAAAGGAAGCCTACCATTTCTTTGGGAAATCATAGTCGATACTACATGAGTGGGATTATGCTGATGGGAACTAATAGGAAGACTTGGATGTGAACAGATGGAAAGGATTCATAGTAGTAATAACTTCTGCTTTAATGAAGGGTTAAACCTTGTATATGTGTATAATCCCTCACGATCAAGGGAATGAGTATGGTGACCATTCTCTGAAAAATGGAGAGCATGTGAAGCTCTTAGGTTTTGAAGGGATCGAAGAATTTTTTTTTGTTTCTTTGTACACGAATTGCTGGGAAGGGTATTTTCTAATCAAGATGATAAATGGAGCTATAGAAATATAGAGTGATTGAGTGAGAAATCACAACATCCTCCCCTTTTTGGTGGATAGGAAACTAGTGTGTCAGAATTCTTGTGGGAGGAGGAGAGTGGCCTTCGTCCCTGACTATTTCTGAACAAAAGGAAGAATTCTAGGTGTAATGGTCAAGAATGATCTTGACCTAAATATACTCTGGATTTCTGAAATAGGATACTTAGTAAGTAACATAACTCTAAATTTCATTTGGGATTTAAGGGAATAGTCCAAATGTTATTAGACATTAAAAATTTATTATAATTAAGGTAAAATGGTTGATTAAATGTTGATCCTGAATGTGGTAAAGGAAGTGTTGGGGAACTTCTAGAATCCAAATGGGTTAAATTGACATCCAGTGGTGGATGGTAGCCATATATATATAGTTGGACCCTAGTGAAGGGAATCTAGAAAAGGATTTCCTTGATCAAAAGGTATGCTAATCAAGACCAGTTGGAAGCTAGATTGGTTGTTTTATCACCTTGGCCATGGTTATAATTTCCCATACTGTATTTATGAGTGGGAAATGTTTTCATTAAAGTTGAGGAAAGAGTGTTTTCTTGTTAGTTGTTATCGCATAGAAATGGAAACATAGTTATGACTATGTCTGTTAAACTACTTGGTGGGTATCTTGTGAATGACTGAAAGCTCTCAACTAAGCGAGAAGCTCAATGTTGAGTGTCCCTATGAGGATTTTCATAAGGATGGTAGTAATATCCTTGGAGGAGGATCTAGAAGTCTGATATGTCCATGTGCATGTATGACATGGAAAGGGTGCAAGCAATGATCTTGCATGATGAATGTTTGGCTAGGATTGTATGTGTTTGAGTGCATGGATTTAATGCATTGTGGGGATTCTTTACATGTAGACTGATATTAATACCAATTAGGTATGAAAGATATTAAATGTGCATGTGATGCACATGCATGATGTAAGGATAAATATATACTAAAGGAACAATATGGATTCCTTGATGAGTGATATGTAAGGAAAGAATTGCACTTGCCAATATTAAGTGAATACCATGGATGCATGGTTGGCTCCATTTTGAAGAGTCATGAAATTTTTTCTTTGAATGATATATTAAGGGGAATGTTCTACATTCCCTTAAGAAAGAGTAATATAAATAGAAGAAAGAGTGGACGAGAAAGGATGCTCTGTTGTCATGATAAGAGGCAAATGATTATGCCTTTGAGGGTCACATGAGAATGATTTTTAAACAATCATGAGTTAAATAATTTTAAAGTAGAGATGTATGTAGGTTGTGAAATATACCCATGGAAGCTACACATAGGATTTTCATTATGCATATGGTTAAGTACATTGTGGATGCAAGTTAACAAAACCAGAATATGTGTGGATACATAATTTGGAAGCATGAAAAATATGCATGTTTATATTCCTTATGGAATATTTGGTAAACAAATGAAGCTAACTCAAGGTTGAGGCCATCACAAATAGTGATGGATATGTAATAAGAAAGTTGCATGCTAAAGGAGTTCCCTGTGGAAGAACTGTGAGAAGAATTTGTCATGAGAACAAAGTCACAACCTTATTGACTGCTGAGAATTAAGTAGCGAGCTACAAGCTTGTATATATACAAGAATCCCAGATTACATTTTGAAAAACATCATGTAATGAATAAAAGACTAATAATGAATCTTGACCATTCTGAAAAAAACCGAATGGTAACATGCAGGACGCACAGGTTCATGATTCATTATGGACAAAAGGATTTGCTATTAAAGCATGTTGATGTATCCTAAGAGTTAGCATGAGCTTAACCGAGGTTGCTCAAGAAAAGAGCAGAAATATCACAATAAGAAGTAGATTGCATAAGTAAATGGGGAGAAAAGGAGGAACACTTTTCTCACCCTAAGAACCCTGAATTGTGTAATAGAGTTGTAGGATTAAAAGAGCAGTTGTGGAAACCGGTACAACTAGTAAAAGGAAAATAAACCCCTTGAGTATGATTAAATGAATAAACAAGTATGTTTGACTGAATAGGTTTGGTTGAAGCCATGATTAAGAAAAGGCAGTGAGGCCTTAGAGATAAATCATTTGGGATGAAAAGTCCCAGGTGGTGTAGAAAGAATTGGAAGAAGGGGAGAGCCCTCAATTCTTTTCTTGCTGAGTATTATGTTTTCTCTGGGATGAGAAATATGGCATGCTGATGAAATTAAAATGTTTTGAAACCATAGTGATGAGGGTTGTATTGCTGTAGAAACAATCAAGATCTATTTATGTTGCACTCATGGAAGCATTTGAGGATAATGTGATGAAGTGCATAAAGATATGCTAGGACATTTTGAAGATTATTTATGGATTTGAATGTTATGATACATGCATTTGGTTTGATATTACAACTAATGTAATTATGACTATGATGATGCATGCTATGTATAGAAAGGAATTGGAGCTATTGAGGAAGGCAATTGCCAATGATGGGAAACCTCAAGCAGAGTGTTATCACTGAAATTTCGTCCGCACAGGGCGACAAGAACTCAACATCATCAACACAGAAAAACAATCATCCATGGCACAAGGATTAACTCCACAGCACATCAAAAGGGCCAAAACTATACAAAGTTGGCTAAAAAG